>NQII01001351.1:479726-495609 GCA_002778355.1 Clitarchus hookeri
CAGGCACGAAGGCACGCACGCCCGCCCGAGCCGAGTAGCTGGAGGCTCCACTGCGCTACCACAGCCTCCAGCCTCCTCGCGCACGGCTCGTGTGCCGTGCTCCGGTGCACTTCTGTATCTACAACTGTCCGTCATCTACATGCACCACCGCTACACTCAGTGGTGGGTGTAGAAACTAGCCTAGAGCTTCTTACAGCGCTCGAGGCCGAGAAACGCGGCAGCGGTAAGGGCGACACTGCCACGCCCGTCAAGTGACCCATCGCCGCTAAGCACAAGGCTCTCAACAGGCGCGTAGTGCTCTCGTCATGCTGCGTGTATCATTCTATTTCTGGAAAGTACGCGTTTTTCAAAGAGACTATTAAACATGTTGATTGGTTTCAAGACGTCACGCACATTAAGAAACACCATGCCAGAGTGCTCCAGCATATCTTAAAACGGCATTTTCAAAGCACTGCATCTCAATTTATACGCGTCAGATACATACAAAAGTATTCAAGGGACCTGCAATGACCTTCCAACAGATTTTACAGCAATACAGTTGTTGGGATCACCGCTGGAAGTCCCATAGGTAGACGCAGCACACCGAGAACACATACACGCCAGTTCAGATCCTTGCGCTAAGGGGCGGTAGCGGGCTAGGTACGCGTGGCAGAGTCGCCCTTACCACTCCAGCGGTTCTCCGTCGTAAATGTTGAAAATAGCTTCAGCAGGTAGGCAGGCTGATAGTAGGCGCTAGCTGCAGAAACGGCAGTGAAGGGTCAACTCGTAGCAGCATGAGGTGCTGAGGATTGTGGAAGGGGGGTGCTGCCCGCAACGCCACCAACTCGCATCAGTACAGAACACAACACAAGGAAAGCCGAAACATCAGCTAGATCATAGATTTAATGAAATAAGTGAAGAATGAAAATCTCCACACTAAAGAACTTCATTGGATTAGGCTGGGATATGAATAAAACAAGCCTCGTGAAAGAAGAGGGAAGGGGGTAAAGGTGAACCCATGATCTACTGAATGGCAGAGAGGCGCGACCAAAATCACTCTCTACTTAAGTTGGATTGTGAATAAACCAGCTGTTGGTAAGTGTTCCCGCATAGAAATAGTATTGGAAGGGAGCATAGGAACATGTTATGTGAACTTAACATATAGTACTGAGATGAAGGGGCAACAGTGGTGCAGTATTCAGATTACTCNTGAACCTGGTTCGATTCCCGGTGGACGTTGCCTTTGGTTGGTGGGTTTTCTCGGTGCACTCACCGCTCCATCCTCATCTCATCACCACCTGTGCTCAAGACTCGCTGTTAATCGCTGACCCAACTTTGCAACTCTCGAGTCACTAACTTTGTGTTGAGAAGCTTTCTCGAAGAGGTAGTCGTTGGCCAGTGCTGTACACGTAATATGGCTGGATGCTCATGCCCGCTCTACAGACGTGAGGTGACGGGAGCGGTCAAGATCCTCGACGACGGTCCTCGCTCGACCGTCAGCCTCCAGACAGTTGTCCACCGCCAGGCGAAACACATGGCCCCCGTGTGTCCGAGCGGTCCGAGGGGCCGGAGGGATAATTAACCGATAAAAATGGAGTTATATATGATAGCCAGGGCGGCGCCTTATCTGATGGGTGGCCGGCTGGGCGGGGCCGAGGATGGCCCCGCGCAACAATAGCGCGGCGCGGGCATTGTTTGTGCACGCGTCCCGCGGCCGGCCGCGTGGGCGGGGCGAGGTCACAGCGGGGTCACACACCCGCCGGCCCAGTGTCAACAGTCACCCCCTCCTCCCACCCACGAGGGGACACGCCCCGTGGGCGACGCCGCGGTCACGTGGTCGCTCCGCGAGCCTCCCGCTAATTGAAACCGCAGGCCGTGGACGTTTGCTTGCGACCTCTCCAGGTACTTCGAGACTGATCACGATGATGAGGTTGTCCCTCAGGTGGACAGGCCTGGACACCAGGGCGGGAACGCAGAGTAGAGAGCGCATGACAGTGGCGAAGTAGTCAGTTCCTGCATGTGTGATTCTGGTCCGAAAGTCCAGCTCGGCTCATATGGCAGTTAGCGAAACTCGTGCGTGTGTGGTTCATGGCTCGGCGAGGCCTTCTGCAGGGCTCGCCTTGTCGTGCAGTTGGCTCGCTGTTAGCACGTACGTGAGTGCTGAGTCGGGAACCACACTCGTTTATCGACATGCGCAGACTGTGTGATTTTGTAATTTGTCCTGCGTTTCATTTATAGAAGACTAGCTGTGCCCGCGGCTCCGCTCGCGTGTACTAAAGAAATATTGTTTACGTTTTTTCGCTTAACAGTTCAAATTACGTTTTTTTTCTTTGATAAATATTACGTTTTTAATGGGAAAACAACTTCTTGAATTTTACATATTTATTTATTGAGAAATTAAATGGTAAAAACGTTTATAAGTATTTCTCTGTTATAGATAGATATATGCTACCGCGAAGTTTTTTTTGGTCTTTTTATTATACACAATTCTTTACAAAATGATATTGTTCTATCTTTAACGGTTTAGACAGCGTATTGCAAGAGAGCGCGCTGGTGGCAAACTTTTTTTCGACTTGATTCAGTATTATCGTCAATGCTTACTCCTTATGTTACCTTACGTAACAAAATATATAGTGAAACCTGGCCAGAAAACATAGCTATGAATTAAAAAAATAATAAAAAAACACGTAAATCGCGTAAGTGGTTTAATGAGCGGATCTCTGTATTTCTAGCAGCGAATTCTTAACTGGCATTTTTTAATTCATTGTCTCCTGGAATGCACCACACTTGTCTACGACGACCAATGCAGCTGCAATACTGGAATGTACTATCTGATCTCCGAGTCTGCCTGTCTCGTCCATGGCCGGCTCGCGAGACAAACTCACACGTGGATGAGCACTTTGAGACCCAGCAACTCAAGGCTTAAGTGGCAGATATCCTCGCCATCTCGGGTTAACGCACAGTACATTTATCCATAAATTTTTCCAAATTCAATATTTAAAATCCAAGCTTGTTTCTCAACTTTAACAGGGTCGTCAAAACCACGAGGCTTCCACTGGTTATATGAACACGTGCTTCGAAATATCACTACACTTCCTCTGGCCCAGCTGTATCCCTTCCAGACCCTTATTAATTTATAGTTCTAGGTGTTGCAAATAAGACGTATTTTAATGCGAGATGTACTAGATTCGGCACAGTACTTTCGCTAGCACATCCAATGAGATGTCTACTTTTCGTTAGGCTTTAGCAATACGAACCCATCGCAATAGCAGGCTTTACGAATCAGTTACCCACAGCAAGAACGCTGGGCACTAATATTAGCAGCGTGCGGCAACAATTAATAGTAACCTACCTTTTAAAATTTATGAAATTTTTGGAGTAAAACTCGGATCCGATGGAAACCTTAACGTAAAAAAACGGCACACCACTGCTCGGTCATGTTATTTTTACAATATTTGTTGCGAGAGGTCGATAACTCAGTACAATATTATGTACAACTCACAAGATCTAATTTAAGAAAATTAATTACCTTACAATATGCAATACAGAAATCACCATTACCTAAAAAGTTTTATGACTTATATACTGACGGTTATACTTTTGCGTGGGATAATGCAACACGACACTGTTCGTCCGGCAAAACGACTTTTTTTTAGTTGTAACACTATTGCACAGAGGTAGGCAACGTTCAAAACAAAGGTAGAAAATATAATTCGTTTAAATCAACATTTTACGTTAATATTTGTGGCTCGTACCTACAGCTAATACAGATGGGCAAACATGATTTGAAATATCTGACGTTCACTGTTTGCCGCTCGACAGCGAGACTGGGATTGTGGCGTTCATCAGGCGCCCTCCACACCTGGGCGCGATGATCATCAGTAGTAATAACGGAGCTGCTCTTCACCATACATCGCCATTCTGTGGTGTTCCACATTGTCTGGCCTGGCGCCAATGGCGAAGCCATTGCTGTTGCAGAGTTAATGGCAGCACACGCAATGGACGCTGGGAATGCATCAGATTCGCCTTCGCAAGGCGTCGGGAAGTTGTTGGTGGCCACACAGGAGACACTGCACTATCTAGTATCGTGGACCTGGTTGTTNATGTTGGTGGCCACACCGGAGACACAGCACTATCTAGTATCGTGGACCTGGTTGTTGTGGGATCCCTTCGCGCCTGGTGCACGATCCTTCGATCTTCTTGACCTCGTCCCCATGTGTGGGTAACTTCACACATCCATTGCTCCCAACAGCAGTCAGTAAGGCCCGGAAGATCCACATGGTGGGCTGTACGGCGCGGCGATGCAGTTTTTAGCCCGATTATAAGTCTTCTCTCGTAGTCCGTCAACTGCGTGAAGCAACGCCTTTGGCATCTTCCCGGCATTCTTCTTCACTCTGTACGCTGGCTCGGTACCGTCTAGTGTTTATAGCGTTAACGCGGGTCCTACTACACGCCAGTGTATACGGCCGCTGGCGAGTGCACGTGGCGCAACTGCCGGTTGTACGGGCAAATGTAAACGCAACAACGTGGTTTCATGCGCACGCCAGCCAGTGTTCTCGCTATTTACATCGTTTCGTCATTGTCGCATGTTTTCTTCGGGGTGTGCTATTTTCATTATCCGGCTGTGTATAACTCTAATCCTCCCAAGAGAACATCGGATGTCACTAGTATGTGACGTAGTCTGTTTGAGCTGTTAGCTACACGATGGAAAAGGTTTTACTGAAAAATAATCGTTTATTGATGCAACCTAAATAAATGTTAATATAGGAGAAATTGAATATTTTGTCGCTGTAACCAAATTATTTTGTTGTGCTTATTTCGTTGCCCCAAGCGTGTAAGATATGGTTGGTGACAATAAATATTTATATGACTCTACGTACATTATAGATGTCAAAAGGAGCATCCGGATCTGAAACCATCCCTACGACTAAACTTAATGCTAGCGAAGAATATATGTTTCGATAAAAAATATTTCTATAATACATGACTTGTAAGTAAGGATTTTTTTTAAGTTTGGCAGCTTTACTTTTTTATTTCCTGTTGAAATTTGTTTGGATGGGATTGTTTATAATGAAATGAAGCATCCCCAAATGCAGTGGTTTAGGCAGAGATTTCTTTAAGTGGCGGTTTTCTACGTTAATAAAGCAGCGAATGTAATTTTTTTTTGGTTGAACAACAGTAGTTGTTACTTAATTTATTATATTTATTTTTACTGTACCATTATACCTAATTTATATTTTACTGATAACTATTTATAAGCTACGCTTTTCTTTTTTTTAATGCGGCCTTCATATTTTGGGGGAGGTTTGTACCCAGAACCTCCCCTTTTCTTGTCTACTCCCCTGCATAAATACACTAACAAACACTGTTATCATCCTCACTGTCGCAACCTTAGCCAATCAAATAGATGCCGGTAATGGACCAAGCGGTTTTTGTTGCCGTCACAAATTCTGCAATAATAGACATATTATACCTTTCCAGCTAATGAAATGCTTATTAATTCAAAACAAAATATTAACTTGTCTCTACCTAGATATTTATTTGGTTTGCGGTAACCAAACTGATTTGTGTAAAGTACTTGTAAATAGTTGGGTGAACAAAATACATGTAGATGATGTTGGAACAACCAAATAAGTTGTCTAGTTAACAATTACTTTTATTTTAATGGTTGAAGTGAATGAATGCAGATATTAGGAGCAAGAGTAGATTAGTTGAGCGAACAAAATATTGTTTATTATAAACAAATGCACGTCAAGCAACTACAGTGGCATCACATTAATATTCGGCCACCTATGATTATCGCAGTTTCATGGCCTTATGTTACATTAGTAATGATGATAAACATAAATCATATTGCACAATCATTCTTGTGTGCTTCAAAGGAAATATAGCGGTAGCCAATAACGAAAATGAGCAATGCAACTTAAAAAAAAAAAGTGATTTTGTCATCCCATGCTGCATAACTACGCCACTTTAATATTCGGCCATCATCATTCAAACACAAACATAATCCTCTTTGCAAACTAAACAAACAGTCTTTAAGTATCTGGTAGCATTGCCACTCTGTTTAATTACTTCTCGCAGGCGTTGTGGCATATTAGCAATTATTTTCCTGGTACATTTGGAGCCAATCTTACTCCATTCTTCCTTGAACCTTTTCTCGAATTCTTTTGTAGACATAATTGTTGTAGTACGCAGTCTTATTTTGAGCTCATCCCACAGATTTTCTATGGGATTCAGGTCGAGTGATTGGGGAGGTGTGTTAATGACTTTGGGACAGTTATACAAAAGCCAGCTCTTGACAATGTACGACTTGTGTTTTGGGCCATTATCTTGGTAGAACTTATGCGTGTTCCTAATGCCCAGATTATCAGCCCTCTTGTGTAGGTTTGCTTTCAGGATGTTGAGATCGTCTTCCTTTTTCATTGTTCCATTGACACGTACAGCCTCTCCAGCACCTGCTGAAGACATACAGCCCCAGATCATAATACTACCTCCACTGTGTTTCACAGTAGGTTGTATGTTCCCAGGTTTTAGCTCCTCATTTGGCTTGCGCCATACTGTTACCCTGACATCTGAACCAAACACATTCAATTTCGTCTCATCAGCAAAAATAACATCATTCCACCAGATTTCATCTTTGTCAGGGTGGTCTTTTGCGAACGTAAGTCGTTTTCTTCTATTTGTCTCATTAATGAAAGGCTTCTTTCTAGATGCCCTGACATTATATCCTGCTCTTCTGTTAACTCGTCATATGGTTTCTGAATGGACGTTCTCTCTACATTCATTGAGTACCTCCGTGGTAAGTTTGCAAGCACTAATTTTCAATCTTTCTTTATTTTCCTGATCACTAGACGTTCTTCTCTCTCGTTTAGCTTCTTTGACTGTCCTTTTTGAGGTACCGAATCTATTCTGGCTTACTTCTGAAACCTTTTTATGATGTCTCCGACAGTGCACCTCGGCAGATTCAAGTACTCCGCAATTTCTCGTTGAGATTTCATCTTTGCATGACGAAAAATGACCTGCTGCCGCTGTTCAAACGTTGTATTCCTGCCCTACGTCCCACTTGCCTGACTGACGCAGCCAACAGGGATACCCAATACAACCTCTCAGCGCAGAGAGCGTGCAGGGAAGGACACGAGGAACGAACGCAATGTGCATCGTGCCTGTGCCACGCGTCCACCAAAACTGACCGAATATTAAAGTGACGTACTTATAAAGCACGCGATGACAAAATATTGTTTCATTAACTTACACTGCTCATTTCAGTTGTTGGCTACTATTGTATTTCATTTAAAGCACACAAGAATGATCGTGCAATATTTTTTTATGTTTATCTTAATTTATAATGTAACATAAGGCCATGAAACTGCGATAATCATCAGTGGCCGAATGTTAATGTTAGCCACTGTGTATCTTTCTCTCGTTGTACCTCTGCTTCGTGATTGGGCATCTTTAAACGCCCAGAATTTGATTTGTAATTTTATACACTGAATAATTTTGAATAAAATATTCCTTATCCATTTTCTATGCTTAAAATGTTTGCAATGGGAATATTGAAGAAAGTTTGATATTTTTACTTTGGGGGTTATTTATTGTTGCTAGTACAACTTGCTGTTTTCGCACTACTCTGGTTTTTCACCACCGCTCGCTGTCACTTGTTCGTCTACTTTGTGCCACCTTAAAATACGCTGCAATTATAGATAAAGGCGGCAGATGTGCGGCACGCTACACATTGCATTTGATGCCAAGACATTAACAAATTGCAAATTAAAACTTCAAGTATTATTTCGATCATGTATTAGGATTAACCTTGTGTACAAGACACATGTAACCTGAAACTAACAGAGAGACGTAAAAGTTTAGATAAATAATTTAACAGTAATGGTCTTACTCTCAGTGATTGACGCGGTAGACACAGCCCAAACGCACGAGAAAAAAAAACTAAATACTATTTGTTTCCAATTTTAAGTGAATTTGTTGAAACTGGATTAAGAAAGCAATTGCAGTTTTAGCTATTCGTGAATTTGTGCGTGCGTCGCGTTTGTGTGCGACCACAGAATCACCTCCTCTTTTCTGTTTCAGGTGTCTACTTGGGTTCACGGGAGGGGAGGGGGCTATGCCTAATTGTGCACTCCCTCCTCCACCATGAGTATGGTACATTTTACCCCCCCCCCCCTTCCTGGTTTCAAATAAAAAGAAGTGAGCGCAATCAAATAAGGAAAGGGAGCCCTTACCAGCCAATATTTCTCTTCTAGTGTTTCCAACACACTTTTAATAAAGAATATCCTTTCCCATCCTCAATTATAGTAGAAACCTTTTTATTTTCTACTTCATAAATTGCATGCATATTTGCAATTCTCTTTTGTCAAGGAATTGTTACGGTGTGAATGCCCCCTCCATGTGTAGTTCAGGTTAGGTTAGCATGAGAGGTAAACATGCCCCAATCGCGGTCATGTTTGCCCAGACCCAGTAAAGCCGCGACGCACGTGCCTTTGTAGTTAGGATATTTCCTGCACGCCTAGGGTATGTGGCTCAGCCCTGAGACGCACTCAGGTCCCATCTCTACCTAGGACTTCCAACACTCCCCTTAGTTTTAAGGTAGGTTAGAAAAAAAACACGACACCCATTTCATTTTACAGTGAAGCACCATGCATGATCCCGCAGTTTCACTGGTAGAGCCGCAGTCAGAACACATTCTCCTGCCTGACTTTGCCACATGAAATCCATCCTTTTGCGAGCTGAATGTTAACTATGGTCTCACAGACTTCCGAACCGTGTCATATGACCAGTGATTCCATTATACAAAAGCAAACAACCATAAATTTATGACGTCTAGACTATATCTAAGCATGACAAGAAATAATGTGGTCTTTATATTTGTCACGTCACATAACTGATTTATTTTCTCTTCTCAGAAGACAGAAATGGTTTTGCTAACTTGAAAAAAATTTTCTCAGGACGGGTATAAAAATGTTTTTGTAACAATAGAAGTTTTTTTTGGACATGTCACATATGCATATCTACAAGGGTAACAATTGTACTACTACAGGAAACGATTGGCTTTGAAAATGACGTTTAGTGAACTGCTTCTAGAAGCTAGACAAGGTTTCAGCTAAGGCAACATGATTCTCGCTGCTAACAATTAAGCATGTGACATGCCATGGTATAGTTTGAAATTACTTATAATTGCCAATTGTAACAGTTATTTTACGGATACACAAGCAAAATTATGAAATTTATACTGACTATTTTACAACAACATATTGTAAAATTGTACTCTTCTGAAGAAACACGAGCTGATGAAATTATTAATACTTAAATTTGCAAAGCCTTTTATTGTAGTTTTGCTAAAAAATTCAACCAGTACACTGCAGCTGTAACCAAACAAGTTTTTGTGCCTTGTTTTGCCTCATGCAAATGGCCCTTTCGTGCACATATGATCATTTACGTACATAATTTCACGCGAGAATTTCTAGTAAAGAGGCTGGCGCTCACTGTGATGTATTCGTAGTCAAGCTCGGAATGAAATCTCCGCGTGGCATTGTGTAAC
The DNA here is from genome assembly GCA_002778355.1 of Clitarchus hookeri. Taxonomy (NCBI): domain Eukaryota; kingdom Metazoa; phylum Arthropoda; class Insecta; order Phasmatodea; family Phasmatidae; genus Clitarchus; species Clitarchus hookeri. The sequence continues at coordinate 489,259 of NQII01001351.1, forward strand.
TCAGTCTATCACATCATTAGAGGTATTATTGGCTGTGTGATTCATTCCTGACGCTCACATGTTTCAGTTCAGTCTTAATCCCAGGACTTCTGCGTCTCTTCATGAGGCTTGTGGCTGACATTAATTGGACAAACATTAAGAAAGCTCAGTGGTTTTGCAGGACTGGCGCGAAGAGAAAGATATATAGCGGTGATTTAATTACCGCGCTACGGGACAGAGTTTTCAGCGCAAGCAGAAGATTTATGCCGTGGTCTTCCTTGAACTGCGCCTGGTCACACCGGCAATCTAGAGTAGCTTTTCTGTCAATAGGAGCCTTCTCACGCGGGTAATAATCTTGGTTTATTGCCTCATCGATAAAACAGCTAATACACGAGGACTTCGTGACTTGGTTGCAGACAGCTTTATTTCTTCTCGCGTCTCGGTTTCTACCCGCGACAATAATAGGGTCGTTAGAAATAACAGAGCACAGTAACTGCGTGGCTAGTAACATACACGGCGTATTATATGACACCACTCTCCAAACTGAACCTGTCAGCATCTGTAGTTTCTCTCTTTGCGTTACGTCATGTCGCATGAAAGATTTACTTTCCACCCCGCGTTACCCCAGTTACACATATGCGAAGAACTGCTGGTAAGTATATTTCTATACACAGTAAGTATATTTCTATAGCTTCCTTCTTTTTTCCTTTTGTTTTATGAAGGATCTAGAGGAAGGCTTGTAAACTAATTTCACTTTAATTTACATTACTTCAAAGCTCAAAAACTGCCTCAGCTTGGCGATTTTATGTAAGTAACTCAGTGTGCTTGATATTTTAATGGCCCCGTAACAACCAGACTTCACAATTGGGATGAACTGAGCGTTTATTTTAACAATTTCATATGTTACAGATGAATCACTTCAATAGTTTTCTGTTTCCGCGTACCTTTTTTTAGTGTCCCATAATCCAATTGGCGGAACGGGAAAACAATTACAATAATATTTCCTACATATTAGTTAATAATTTTTTTTGGCTCTTTCTTATAATTTCCATACCATAATTACCTTGTGATATTATATGCACTAAATTGGTTTACCTAGAAATCTAGGAATCACATCTAGATACACTTGAAATATGTTTGCTCCACCCATAATCACATGGCCAAATATTTTTTTCATGACTTATTTAGTTTTATTTCTTTAGAAAACATTTGTGGCTCTGGAACATAATTTTGTGTTCACTGAAAAAGTGTAGAGCCTTGTGAATTGTTCCACAAAAACGCCGGAAGCAAAATAACGTGCAATTAAACGGATCGCACATAGAGTGTCACTGTGGTCGGTCGCTGTTCCTTCTAAGAATACATTTGTATTCCAGTTGATGAGGAACCATCAGCTGTGTAAGTAACTTTCATTTCTAAGGGCCTGGAGTAGGAGTCGCCACTCTCTCAACTATGCTACCTCGTTACCACAGCGTCGTTCCGATCTGTAGTCATCACAGAACACATTTTAAAATTGTGCAAGCATGATGAAAGTATTGGACATGGAAATTTTGATTACCAGAGAAAACAATATTCATGTAAATAAACATATCTGTTATTTGCTGGGAGTTTGTCAATAAATGCCCGAAAGGCGTTTTTTAAAATGTGTTGTCTATAAGTGCAGTAATAGATCATACTCTAATATGATCTATAGTCGTAGCTGCTTCAACGCAACTACGCCAAGGGTTTGTGGAAACCACCTTGATTCACTCTTGGTGCTTACATGTTTGGCGATGAGTTATGTCTAAGTCACATTCACGACCACGTGTTCCATCCGGCTTGTTGCACTGGGCTGCGATTTATCCCAGTTTGTTTACTGTGCTCACCACCGGCGAAGGCCGGTGATGCCCCTTCATGTGGCGAATACACCAGGTGATTAATCTAACCAGAGATTACGGAATAATATCCAATAGATGCGCCGTACGACGAAAAAATTCCAAGTACACCCTCACTTTTTTCGAGGGGACAATTCAAGCTCGCAGAAGTTAGCTCACCGTCGCCCCATTTTATTGGGCGAAAAAAGGGGGAGGCAATTAAAAAATATCAAATGGGACCCTCATGTTTTATTATGCCGATCCGGATTCTACATCAATACATATGAAATATTTATTAGAAACAGCTTTTGCGATTCATTGTAGATGTCGCTATAGTTGGTGCAAAGTAGATTACTCTATGTAGGTTACATCAAAAGAGAACCACGACGTTTCTTTCCAGAAGGAATCCGCATTACTAACTGCCATTCTGTGTCTTAACACAGTTTTTCTACCTGTGATAATATTGCAACAAGCAGCGAGAAGTGGGTGTTCTTATAGGTATTTTTGCAACTAGTATTTTTGCAAATCGTATTTTAAAAAATTCAATAAAATTTTCTTAGAAAGCTGTATATATTATATTTTTTATTTTTAATGATTTTGCAAACTAAAATTAAAAATTTTGAAGTCAACAAGAAAAATTTAGCCATATATATCCATATTTATACATAAACATATATATAAATACTGCATGCGTATATTTACATACATGTTATTATATATAAATTAAATTTTTTCCTGAATTAATTTTTTCCATTAATGTTCCTCTGTAAATTTAGCCAGCATGTCTTACCTTTCACTTGGAAATTTCACATATTCCCGTGAACAATACAGGAATTCATTGTAAATTTACTTTTAGGTATACACGTTTGGTGATTTTCACTGCTTTTCTATAAAACATGAAACAATTTTATTGTTGCGAGAAATCCTCGCACGTACTTAAAGTAAATCTAAGAATGAATACAGCCTATTTACACCTCAACTTTCGTATCGTTTGAATTACGAAAGATGACATTCATTCTAGCAGTTAGTATAAAAGAGATATCACGTTCATACTTTGCCCGAAATTATAACCCAGAATAAATCGTCTCGCAAGCCGTAATGTTAGCCTATAACATTTTGTAAATTGTGAACTTTATTGACAACCTCTGTAAATGTCAGAGAAGGAGCTTCTGAGTTCAAATTCAAGGTAAAAAATTACTGCCTGTGCCTTTCAGATATAAACACCTGATTATGCCTGGTCATTGTGTATGTGTGTGTGTATTCTTACATAAGTACATCAATACATATATATTTACACACATATGCAAACAAAACTCATACTTACTACATTCGCGAAACGACACTAATTTATTTTCAACGAGAAATTTATAAAATAACATTTTGGACGTTAAAATTTGATATTGAAAGTTGACCGTTTGTATAGTGTCCTCCTAGGAGATGTCAAAACGCTACGGAATAATAGCTGGTTCAACTCCGTGCCATATCGCAGCATCTTCGTCCCGATGAAGAGGTCCAGGCGGCTCGTCACGAGGCTATTCCACTAATCCCCTTTCAGACTTATTTCCGTGTGTAGCTAGCCTGGACGTTAAAAGATTTTTCTTTGAGCGCTTCGGTTCTATTGAATATCGCCCCGTCAAGTAAGATGTTCTTTATGCGTGGCAGTGCCGTAATTTGTTTGGAATGAGCCGAAGTCATCGCCGCGTGGACCGGTTCTCAATGCAGGTTACTTTCTTGTGTGCGCATCCAAGTCTCCGTGCCGAAGATTTCATCCCACTTTATCGGTCGCCCCTTTAATACCGGCAGGTCGAGTAATTCATAACCCTAAATCTGGAAAGAAAAACTCTCCCGTTAGCTGTAGTTCGTTTGGTAAAAAAAAAAAAAAGTATATCATAATCTATTATATAATGAAATTAAATTATCATTGACGAGTGACTTCCTAAAAATTACATGAATGAATAAAAAAACAACGCTGAAGAATAAAATGTAATAATATTTTACAGTTGTTTTGGTACTCGGCATTCGGATTTGAGTTGTTGTGATGGCAAATAAATAAAATGCCGTAAGAGATACCCGTCGAATTAAACACTCCAAAACAATATTCTGACGTGCAAGCTGCTTTCACAAAATGCCACGTTAAAACTTTTTCAGTATGTTAAATTGTTACTCAGCTGATATTATTTATACTCCTACAATATTAGAAATTTACTATACTGTTTATTCAGAACTGAATGGAAATGTATATGGAATTTATAAGCCTATTTATATACAAGTGCATTTTTCATATACGTAACATTTTAAAAAATATCTTCTTCTTATTAGTTTGAAATAAAGGACTCATAAATAAATTACTTAAATAATTATTTCATAAAACTAATTTTTTTATCGTTTAAAAACGACTTAAAATTATTGGCTACGGAGGGGATGGGCGAAGAATAATTAATTTGTAAGTCCGAGTAATATTTGCAACATAAAAATATGAATACTGAATATTCAGCTGATATTCTGCATTAATAATATTCATGAAAAAACAACGCGAGAAATACAACAAACAATTTCCAAGGTCCATTTGTTTTTTATATACACTCACGAGCAGATAAATTAGACACATCCTAGTAGCATGTATCACCTCTTTTCGGCCTTATGATGGTTCTGGATGGTATAGTCGCTTGCAGGTCGTTGTGGTCCAGCAGTGAATTGGCGGATTGTATGCTGCACTGTGGCCAGTATATCTGCTGTTACCAACTGAGCTGGTCGACGACGACCTCTGTCATGGAAAGGTTGTACGCCACGGCAGTTTCCCCTGCCGAAGGTGGTTTCACCTGAACTCATGAACTCACGGCACATTCTTGGAACGGTAGCACGTGGAAATGCCATTGCCGGAACGACTAAGCACTCCATACGTCTAGCTCCAACGATTGAATGAACTGAGATCTTGTTTCGCCACGTTTTGCCCAACTGTTACTCAGTTGTTCTGTATAAGATCTGACGACAAGCCAATCACGTGTGGCTGGGCAAAATTACATTCGACGGGGTGAACACTGGGCTATTTTGCCAACACGCTAGGTGTCTCTAATTAAACTCCTCACGTGTGTATTTCCCACCATTAAGATTTAATTTGTAAACAGTGGTTAAGTTGTAATAAAATGTTTCACTATGCCATATTCAAGTGCAAATAATGTACGCTCTCTCCTTCTCAGCAACCCAGTGAGATGGTTTTGAAGCAAAAAATTGCATGGTTCACAGCACTGCAGTATGTTATAATTTTTATATGTTGCTCAACTTCTCGTCAACAGTGGCTTATTAGAGACGCAACCAGTTGTTCGGCGAATCAAGAAAGGGGAATGAATTCGTTTTGAATCGTAATAGAGAACCATCTCGACATTTCCTGAAGTGGTTTAAGCAAATCTTGATAAACCGAAACTAAGAAAGCCGCAACGAGATTTAAACCCGGACCCAAAGACGTTCGCAAGCAGTGAAATATATGCGTCTTTTCTATCGGTCATATTAACTTTCTGCACTGGGCAAAGTGACACAGTTATAACGTAATGGACTTGCGATCGGGAGGGTCCGGGTGTGAATCTCCGATGCGGCTTTCCTCATTTCCTTTGAATGAGGAAAGCGAATAGTGGAATATTAGAGTACGCAATGGAAGATAACGGATAGTACTCCACATATGCCATTTCGTTTTTTTCTTCCCCTTTCTTGTTAAGGAAAATCCGTAGTCACGTTGCAAATATGCGGTTTCCAGAGATTTAAAATTTAAAAAAAATATGTTTAATTTACCAAAAGCAAAATGTGACAGCAATAGAAAAAGAGCATTATTAAATTTCTATTAAAAATAGTTCGTACGGTATACTAAAAAGAGGTTTTAAAGAACAAATATCAAGCAACAATATATGCGAAATCTGAAGCTAAGAAGAAGACTGTAGCCATATATATACATATATCGATTTGTATAAACGTGATATTTGTATAAACGTAAAATAAGATACTTTTAACAGAGGTATAAAACGGTTGATACATCGCATATTTAGGAAATAACTAAACACATCGTACATGGGGTGATTTTTCAAAGGTTTATTGAAAAAGTGTGAAGAAACCGCGAATAGACTANTTGAAAAAGTGTGAAGAAACCGCGAATAGACTATATGTGACGATTGCGTCTGTAGTAACACACATCTGCCTCACTTATAGACACTGTGTTTCTTCATGTGACATAAAAATACTGTCACCGCTTACCGTATTGACGAAAAGAAATCAACTCGCACGTGCTGTTTTGTAGCAATTCTCTATTTTCGCGCCACTGATTGGTGCAGGCTGACAACGGCGTCGAATGTTTAGCGAATAGACGAGACGCCGCGCCGTAACGAGTACGTGCATGGCACGGGGGTCGGATACACGAGAAACAACTATTTAGCAGTGGAGGAGATGTTTTGTTAAATGGGTAGTCTTCTGTGCGGGTTGCATAGACACGGAAAAATAGGCGTGGGCGACTCACCTGGTGTGTGTGTATATTATCTAT
>NQII01001351.1:503348-516881 GCA_002778355.1 Clitarchus hookeri
CCTGCACTCTCGACAGATCTGCTGGCGGGTTGGAGGCGTAGGTAGATGAGGGGGGTGGGGGGGGGGAGGCCTCCGCTTCAGCTTCACGTGTCTGGAGATTTTCCATGCCACGTGCCTATTCGAAGGCGACAGCAAAGTGCGCTAAAGGTTGAAGGGGGTGGGGTAAGGGGGTGAGGGAAGTGAGCCAAAGGCGTGCTGTAATCCTCAAAACTGTCACGCGACAATGTGTTTACCATATATACATATATTCGCACTCTGTGTACAATAACAAATCATTTAAACACCTTTTATTTCTCATAATGGTTTATATTACTCCACATTAACTTCCAATTACTACCATTTCAGTAATGTATATGCACTTTATATTTTATTAATGTTCATATTTTATGCCAATAAAATATTTTGGGCTTACACCATAGCTTACCTGTTTCTTAAATGTACTCTCTGTATTCATAAGTGCTTCCTTTGCAAGTTGGAACATGTTTCATTCCGTAGGTATTTCATCAAGGTCCACCACTTGACAATAATAATTTATAATCGGAAAACTGGTTTTAATTTGACAGCATCATTGCGTTAGAAGTTCATAATTTCCAAAACATAAAAAATAAAAGTTTTACACCTTAGACAAAGTGAAAATTTATTATTTCTTTATAAACCTAGGGAAAAATAGTCATATGTTAAGAAAGTAGGGAAGGTCTAGTGTTTAAAGACTAGTTTGTTAATCTATGGAATGCTTGATGAAATTCTGTTGATACATCGAAAGGAAGTAGTACGTTAAATTATATAATTTCATACAAATTTCTGAANATGCTTGATGAAATTCTGTTGATACATCGAAAGGAAGTAGTACGTTAAATTATATAATTTCATACAAATTTCTGAAATTTCTGTGAGAAATACTGTTATTTCCCCTAACGTGTGCTGTATGTGATTTGGTAAATTTCATCAGGGAGTAAAATAATGAATTTTCTATTTTGAAGACTCTTCAACTGATAATATGCCGCGAGAATTTATAATGACGCATTTATTTTAATCTTTACATTAACATACGAATATAAGTTAAACATGACAGCACAGGAAGAGTGCCAATTATAATAAATGAGAAAATTTACTGACGTAATCTCAACCTCGCATTCGATTTGGTATGTAAAGTAAAATTAATTTGACGTGACAAATAGGAATTATAAGCCAGTTAGTTGCTGCCGATATGAAAATTTATCCAATTTNAGTAAAATTAATTTGACGTGACAAATAGGAATTATAAGCCAGTTAGTTGCTGCCGATATGAAAATTTATCCAATTTGTTACAGTAGGAAAATACAGAGATCTACAGTACTTTTTGGGTTTACATAGAGATTCCAAGAAGTGAAAAGTAAATTATCTCTGTACATATGCTGCACACAAAATTAGGCTGCGGGGTCTTTCAGCAATTTACGTTTTATTTACTGTATTTTCATCTGAAACGCTTGCAAAAAGAAATTGCAGTGAAGAATAATTCAAAAATGTATCATGTGGAATCAGATAGCTTGAATAAAATGCCGTATTTTTTTACATAACGGCAATAACGACTTATTGCGTCAGCAATCGGTCGCAAGACACTTATATTTAAGACTGCCCATTACTTTTCATCTTAAACTGTAATTTAAGAAGATTGTATGCCTAGTTGTGTCGATTATCGTACAAAAACTTTTCTGAGTTAATTTCTAGCAGAAAAAATAAATGTTTTGTCAGACAAACAAATCAGTAAAGTGCCCCAAGAGCCCATGACAGATAGCTGCAAGCTTCACTACAAGTAAATCTGCAAAATCGTTGGACATTTACATGCGAAACTGGGTAAAAATAAAATTAAAAATACGGTCTTTAAAAATCGAATATCGATTTCAATAACTTTATTCGAAGCTATCACGTACAAAAAAAATGCAATGCATAGTTTTATGAATGGTGCTCAACAAACCCGAATTGGCAACTTGAAAGACTTCCGCAAAAGTTACAGACGAATAAAACATACAATTGCATTATTTAAATTACAAGAACTTATAACTAAATTCTAATCAAATATTAAAAAAAATAATTTTTTCCTTCAAATGTGGATATTCTCTTGTAGTATTTTGCCAAAACGTCCGTTAATAATGTGAGAATGATTCGTCTTAGTGACTGAAAATAAAACCGAATCGAATAAAACGCAGGACTTATCCAGAAAGAAAATATTTTGGAAACATTTGAAACATTTGATCACTTGAAATGCAAAATGGACGCGTTTTTTTAACGCTTATGTGACATCACATGTTATGGAATAAATTTACTTCATTAACACTGAAATTCACTTGAAGCTAAATTGTTTCTTGTGAATTGGTCGTTACATTTTTTATTTTCAAAACACTTTATAGAAGCTACTTTTAAAAAGACATACAACCATCGTTAGCCAGATTTTGATCACGGAACCTTGTGGCTAGAAGCAGTCATAGCTTGGTGTAACTCAATGATGGAGTATTAGACAAATAGCGGGTTTATATTTCTAAAGTCAAATACGCTTATCTATGAAAACAAAATGTTAAAATACGGTACACAATTTAATACATATTAGTGCTTCCACAAAAAATGTGAAGTAGTTGGCTCACTTTCTTTGTAATACTACAATAAAATTAAATTTTACAACCAATATTTACAACTGCGTGTTAAGTTTAATAAAATATTTCTCCCTTATGGCGTCGGCAATCTCGCAGTCATAAATATAACCTTAGAAATTTTAAACTCATGTAAAACTGTATTTTATAATCTTTTAAAAAGAGGACTTTGCTCTGTCATTGACGGTCGAAATTGTAGTCACGAGATGCAAGTCAGATAACAAACGTCATAAATTCTCCTAGCATTAGTAGAAACCTTGCCTGGGTTTGCAAGACACAGTAAGCAGTTGAATGATTTTCGATATTAATGCCAGTGGTTTGTTATAACGATCAAATTACTTTCTTGAAAACATAAGCTCCAAACGTTTTCAGATTACCAAATAAATATTTTTGTGAACTAATAATCATAAATGCCTGTGTTGTTGCCATTATATGTTATTCTATTTAAATGGAAGTGGGATGTCAGCGGGCTGTGGTTAACGTCAGCCCGTTTAGCCAGCATGTGAGGTTGGCCAGGACATCACTGTTGTAACACATAAAACTCTCGTAAAGCAGTGGACTAACATTAGATGTATGCTTGGCTTGGTTTTGAACAAATACACACACCTTGTGGTCTCAAGTCACTTGCGTGTGAGGCCTGTTAACTCTTCATCTAACCGAAGCAGTCGATTGGGAGGCAGAATTTGCACCCACATTTGCCGTGTTTTTAAATTAATTTCCAGACAGCATTCGCATGCTTCGTGGTATAACATCTTTGGTAAACGAGAGCGAAAAATAAACATTACATAATTCATTTGGTTTTTATTGAGAAACAACAAATCCATTTATAAAAATTTTGTAATAATTTCACTGTGCGCATAACATTTTCAAATCTTCTACTTACTTTAATATGAAGCAGATTGTAAGAAGAGTTACAGAAATGAATTGCATTAAAACAACATACTTAACTGTAGAAATCATGGACTACAAGAATAATTTAAGGATTTTTGTAGAAAGTAATTTACTTCTTTTGTCTAACTTGTTTATCTTTAAATATGGTGATATTAATAGTTATTGCAGACACATTTAATAGAAAATTATTCCATTTGATATAACCTTTATAATGCTGTCTTAAAGTAATAAAATATTTATACTGAAAATGTATTTTACACCGCCAGTCCTAGAAAAGCGGCATATTATTGGTAAAAACTAGCTTACTTTGTATATAAAAAGGTAATTTTTCAATTTATTAAACGTTTCTGAGGTATGGCATTCTGCGTAGGGAAAAATTGTTGGCTTAAAAACGGATGGACATTTAGAATTTTCCGAATTCAACATTGCAATTCGGATTATACATACTATGATTGGTCTTCCGAGTAGGCGAACTCGCAAATTAATTAATGGAATTATTTGTACTGGAAAAATTGTGACAGCAGTCCATTAGCTCTTATGCATTCGCTAATACACGAATTCTCGAAATGAAAAAACCGGAACAACTGCTTATTTTAAACAAGTTTTTAAAATCCCTTCTTAATACTCATCTACTAGAAAATATGTATGTTGAATGCACCTGTTTTATTTCGATGTGACTTGAGATTCGAACCTTACATAAATAAAATATTTTATTTGTGTTATATATTAAGATGAGAGTCTTTAGTAGATACGAATATCCGATTCTAGGACGGGGGCTGAGGCCTAAGGTGCCACCATCTTGGATCCGCATCTTGTTTCCGGCCACCATTTTGTTTTTGCCAGTCATATTTTTTTTGTTATTTGCCATCATCTCCACCATATTGTTTCCACTCGTCTATTGTTTACATCGGCTGTTGCAAGGGTGTACGGGGGANGGGGTACGCCAGTCGTTCGACCACCATATTTGTTTATGGAAATGGCAGCTATGTTGGCAATAGAGTTGGCCACTAGGGGCGCTGCTTTTTATTTACTTTTCGCAGAGCTCAAAATATCATCTGGAAGATGGCGAGATCGAACTGCCTTAGACCCCTCGGCTATCAGGATATGTGCTGGTACAAGGGTTTAAAATATGTAATGCCATGTGTGTGGGCGGGATGAATAATTATTTTGTCATGATTATTCTAATGCACAGTAATAATTTTTTATATAATTTCTTTTGACTATCCAAGACTTATATAGACATGCAATAAGAATGTTTTTCATATAGTCGTAGAGATACAATAAGAATTTATTCACATCATCATAACTATTTTTAAGTACATATTTTATTTTAAAAATAGTATGGAAATGCGTACCCTAAAAATAAAACACATATTTTTGTTATATTGTTTATTCATTAAGGTTACTGGAGTTGAATTTGCGAGCTTGCATGGACAGGCATGGCAGCTGACCTTGTCAATGTTTTAAAAACAATACCTGTGTTTGCATGGCAAGGGCTATGTTAGAATTTTCAAAGGTCTGCACCTACACAGAGCTAGCTATCTCCAACCCAATATTGTTTACAAGGACAGACTAGTGCAATAATAACATGAATGCAAAGTAAGATAAACAGACATTTATTTAAAAACAATACATCCACTTAAGAGTATACATATCTTACATTTTTAAAATATTGGTAAGTACTATTTCAGAATGTCCTTATCGTCGACCCATGAGTCGTCTCGTTTCGAGCGTCCGAGCCACATCATATACACAAGTCCGTTACGTCATTTCAGCAAATTTTCCACCAAATAAACATCAGGAAATTTCGTAAGCTGGATCTCCTCTGCGTAAAAGCCTACGGCGATGGGTTCGCCTAGTAGGTCCACGAGGTAATACATGCACAGATACCACTTTTGTATGCGAACCTTGTACAAGTCGTGACGATAGGCTCTTGTGAAAAATGCCATGCTGTTTGGAGAAGAGCACCACATCACCATTCTTGGCTTTAGGCTTGTGCGGTTCCCTCCCTGTTGGGATAGCTTAAACCGACCGAAGCAGGGAGTCGTACTTGATATCTTCGGGCTTTATGTGAGTGGTAAAATGAATGGTGGAATTATACTCGCGAGCGAGTTTCGGTAGTAGCTCAAGTCACTTGTAGATTTCATTCGCCGTGAATTGTCTCCACAATTTGGCTTTTAGAGTTGTGGAGTCGACTGTTAAAGACGTAAAAGATCTGCAGTGTGGCTATGACGAGGTGGATGACCAACTGGAGACCGGGGGTGTGAGTGGTCAAGACGACGGACATCCCCATGATCCTGAGACTGGCGCTGCCTTTCGCAAGGAGCTAATGATTACCATCATTCGCGTACTGCTTTTCCTTGCTTGTGACAGTCTGCTAAAATAGTGCGATGTGTTCATTTGTTCAGTTAACTACAGACAAAAAAAAAATACAGAATAGTTGCAATTTCGAATATGTAAGATGGCCTGTGCTGGAACTTTGCGTTCTGTATTAACTGTGTACTAAATACATGGTTTATGAAAATGTTTTTTAGAGTTTAATTTAAAATTTCCTTCCGTAATTTTTTTTAATATTTAAAGTTTTTACTGAATCTTGTACGTGATCAAAATATATTTTCAATAAACATATTTTTTTAACTTCCTAATGAGGAAATTTTTTTATTTAAGTCAATATACTTTTTTTCTGGGGTAGCTCCCGGATTTCCGTGCTGGACGATGCCGCAGGTCAGCGGGGTTTCTCAAGTATCTCCCATTTTCCTCGCGTTTTTATTCCGGCGCTTCTCCATTCTCACCTCGCTTCAACTTCATCAGCTTTTCAGACAAGGGGGGAGAAATCGTTGTGATCTTACTAGCTTTAAATATGTATTCTGCAATAATTATCGAGGTTTAATTTTTGACTAACATAGTATATCACACAGAGGATTCAATCACTGTAATTTCAGGGGTGTGCATTTTTTGTGCACCATTTGGAATATAATTAAATAATGTCCATTGACGAAAGGAAGTTAAATTTTCAATATTGATCTCAAATATAAGTAATAGCAAAAAATATATAATTCCAAGATGACGACCAAATGTCCCCCTTAAAACATGTAACAAGAATCGTCTAAAATAAAAGTGGCTTAGAGTCAGAGTGTTTTGAAATAAAGCGTCGTGGATTTTTTTTCCGTGATAAATTTTTACTTTATACATCATCTGTGGAATAGTAATTCACCGGTTGAGGTTCCTGACCAGGAAACGCACAGCTACATACAGCCGTGAAGAAACACGCACATTTGTGAAAATACACCAGCTCGGTTTGCAAGCAGCCGTCAGTCGCTAATTTTCTGTAATATGCTGTAGGAATACGTACAGGCCGTTCACGATAAACTGAGCACTTTTGAAAACCCTGCTTAAGATATACTTTTAAGCAAATTGTGTATTCTTCCACCACATGTAAATTAACATTGAAATGTGTCTTATCACTTTATTAATGCGCTCGTCAAATAAAAGTAGGAAATTGTTTTCCAAGTAAAAATCTTACAAATTTGCTAATTCTTAGTCTCACAAGCATTTTAATAGGCGGCGGATTTTCAAGGGGATCTCCGATTTCCCCCACCCTTCATTCCGGAGCCGCTCCACACACACCTCGTGTCGACCTCGTCGGCTCTCAAGATCTTGATGTTAAGAGCCGTCCACATCTCTTCACTCACTCTTCATACATATTTTATATTTTTTATTTTCTAATTATTTTTTTAAATAATACAATTAAGTGTAAATGGTTTTGCTAAACCTTTCTTATATACTTCAATTTATAGTTTCAGGTGTTACTGTACTCATGTCGGTAACAACACTTGCTTAGTTGTCACTGTTCGGCTTCGGTAATGAATCAATTATGACTTAGACAAGTAAGAATGTTTGCGAATCATTTACCCACAGTTTATATCATTGATTATTACAGACCAAAATTTGCCTAAACGTGCGTAATGTACACAATTGCGTTTGCCATGTCGGAATGCATTAAGCATTGCTTAAATGCTTAAATCTTTAATAATAATTTTTTAATGTGAAAAAGGTTATGAAACATTAATTAAATTATAATTTGCTTTCTACGGCCTGGAAGCAAACTACGCGTTCGCTAGCACACAGAAATAAAACATAGTTTATATTTGAAAAAAAAATGGTTTTTATACACTAGCGACAATACATGTGATTCACTGTCTGCGCGATAAAACGTTCTGAGCCATACAATGGCGATACATCAAAGCTTGAACGAAATTCACAACACGGGAATTTTCGAGCAAAATTGTGCATGTTAACAGCGCATACTTTTTTATTATTTAACGTGTATCTTATGTTACATCATGCGTAAATATTTTCCCAATCTTTGCCCGTGGATATTACATGCACGTTCTAACATTATAGACCATTCCGAAGCCCTGCGTACAAACTATAAAAAACTTTTTTCTGTAGAAAAGCTAACATATCGTGTACAGTCAAGCAAATGAAAGATTTATACAAGCACTTCGGCCGTCTAAAGATCTAAGCGAATTAATTCTTCAAAAGAGGTGTGCAGGCCGTAAAATACATTAAATTTTATGACTATTTGTTTTACGGCTCGAATAACGTTCACAACGAGGGAGTTTTGGACTGAATTTCATGGCATGGAGGTGTAGCAGTGCATGTGATATATTATTTAACACGTATTTTGTGTTGCTTCATGCGTAAATCTTTCCCAATCTTTGTCTGTGAATATTACGATATGTTAGCAGTTGCTTGCCTAAACATTAAAGTCCATTCTGAAGCCTTACTAAAGTTCTACTTTCATGCTAATAAAATTAAGGATAACGAACCATNCTAAACATTAAAGTCCATTCTGAAGCCTTACTAAAGTTCTACTTTCATGCTAATAAAATTAAGGATAACGAACCATATAATGCCCGTATTTATTAATAAGACGTCTATTTAAATTATTTCTATCTAAAATATAGGTAATAGTTAAATATAGCCAATAAATTAATGGTAACTTATGATACACGACACAACCAAATACATGTGGTGATTTTTCGAAAACCCGCGAATAGAACTGCGTTTCGGACTGTTTAAAAATAATGTTTTATACGTGGATTTACTGTATTTGTGTATGCACTATAAAAACTATATTTTATAAACGGCATTTTTATTCAGGGACATAACATATTAAGGAGCCTGCTTACCTCATATAAGTTATTATGCTTGCGTCGCATTTATTTATTTTCCCACCACTTATACATTTTAAAAATATATATTAAAGTATATCTCGGCAGATGTTACGAGAACTACAGCATTTGATGTAGTAATTCAAAAAACAACAGAAAGTTAATACAGTTTGGTTACTGGCTCCTTAGAACATGCAGTATTCTCTTGCATGGACTAATACGTAGTTCTGTGCACATGTTGTGTGATTTTTATTGGTTTCAAAGTCTGGGTAAAGGGGGGAATGCAGTCTTTATGCTTCTCGTTTACATATTTTCGTGCAAGAATAGCAATGCAATGGAATCTGACGGAGTACTGTTTCCAATACCCTTTCGATGTTTTTAAGGTAAAATAATTAAATATATTTTTTTGTTCTGGAGAGGAGGCGAGTTCACTCTGATATCAGCGCTTTTCGTCTGCATATCCGAGTACCCTCCTGCTTCGTCGCCATTTTGTGCTTGGAGAGTTATTGCGAGGTTTCACGGTCGCCTTCCAGTTTTGCTTCGAGTAATTACTCGCTAAGGTAGGTTATTTCTAATTTTTTATAATCGAGATTTATACATTCTTGTTAATTTTGTTTGCCAGAGAGTTCTTAAATTTATCTGTCATCGAATTTTTGGCAGATTATTTGCTAATGAACGTTTCAATTACAAAATAAATAACTGATCCAGTTTCTTGTTTTTTCATTAGGCAACGAACTCTTTAATTTTTTCAAATATAGTTTTAATGCAAACGGTTTTAAAACAAAAATGTCTTCTGTGCATACAGAATATTACAATGCAAAATTGTTAAAGACTTATTTTTTTCGCAGTGATTGGCGGTCCCTTACCAAGGGTACGTGCTTGATCTGTCAACCGACATCGGATCAAGTCAGCACCGACTGTCAGTTCTCGCGTGTTGCAAATTCTTTCGAAAGTAAGTACTAGCACCGATGAGATAATTAAAAGTTAGGTATTTTTTTAACGCGCATTGATCCTTAGTAGGTGTTCGCAGTCAGCAGTCACAGGTCCTGTCAATTGCTGATTTCTCGNTTTTTTTAACGCGCATTGATCCTTAGTAGGTGTTCGCAGTCAGCAGTCACAGGTCCTGTCAATTGCTGATTTCTCGTCTTGCGGTCAAGTCTGTACGTCCGTAAGTAAACCACAGCATCTTCACACTAATACAAGCAGTGAGTATTTACGACCACGTGACAAATATCTTTGCGTTTGCTTATTATACATTTTTTTACATTATTTGGTGAAGTTGTGTCCAGGTGAAATGACGTCCGTGGTAGGATGTCAAAGAGTCCCCTTTGTGAGTCAAATTGTCTGTTTTACGGGAGTCCCTAGACACTCAGCGTATCGTTGTTGAGGAGAGTGACTGCCGTCTTCCTTTTCTTCTTCTTCTGTTATGTAACTNTCCCTAGACACTCAGCGTATCGTTGTTGAGGAGAGTGACTGCCGTCTTCCTTTTCTTCTTCTTCTGTTATGTAACCCTGTTGTGTAAATGCAGAACTGTTTGTGAGGATGTTAACTATATCCGTTAACAACAAATTTAATGTTGTGAATAGTAGAAAAATTTTTTGTCGGTTTAAAAAAAACTATCATTCACATTCGTAAATAACTTGTATATGTCATGTTTCAGTGGGAAAAAA
This sequence comes from Clitarchus hookeri, assembly GCA_002778355.1. Lineage (NCBI taxonomy): Eukaryota > Metazoa > Arthropoda > Insecta > Phasmatodea > Phasmatidae > Clitarchus > Clitarchus hookeri. Next base: position 513,711 of record NQII01001351.1, read on the forward strand.
ATCTAACTGTATTATTCTGTATTCTGCTTTAAAGCTCAAATATCACTGATGAAATATGTTTTAATATTGTTGAAAATTTGTTGAAAAAAATGTTGCTACGCATTGTGTAAATATACTTGGAGACAGAGTAGTTATACAGGCTTTCTAGTCATATGTATTTGCGTATTAATTAAACATTTGTTACTAGCTTCGTCAAATTATTTGGCACTAATGCTATTTCCACATTATTAATATTATTTGTGACCATAAGTTGTGGGTTTTGTTAAGGTTTTTATTTTAAAAAAAAACCTACTTCATTGTTTAATAATTTAATTTTTATCAAAGTGTGCCTAAGAATTTTTTTTTTATAAAACTATTTTACTATTCATAAACAACTAGCATATAAAATGGTTCAGTGGAAAACAAATTATATAAGAATATTTGTTTTGCTTCACAGTTCAGTATTAAATTTATAAAAGTGAATAATTTTTACTTGGAAGCAGAGTAGTTCCACAGGCTTTGTTGGCATACGTATTTGTGCATTATAATTTTTTCCCCAGCTTCAGCGCCAATGTTGCAGGTTTTTTTTGCCGAAGTCTCATCATGGAGGGCGGCCGTGTCGACATGTGTCAATCCTGCGGGGTGGAGGGGAGGGGGTTCAACTTCCTTTGCCTCCTTCTGTCTCTGGGATAAGTGCAATACCGTCGCTAGGGTAACATTGTGGTTGTTGCAGCAACAAGTAATTTGCCATCCAGAAGTCTGGATTAAATCACGGGAGGACCTGTATCCATATGCTTGCAGAAACTCGAAAAGACGTGGCTGCACCCAGCGGTAAATTTTATATCAGATTGACAGATGTATTTGAAAACTTTAGGAAACTGTGCCTGGAAACCTATGGCCTGGACTGCATCCATTACGGGAGCACGCAGGGCATCTCGTTAGATGCAATGTTGTAGCACATCATGGTAGAGCTAGAAATACCAACAGATTACGAGAAGTATTTATTCATTGAAGAAGGCATAAGAGGTGGAGTGGTCCAATGTGTGAAGCGTCATGCAAAACCCAATAACAAGTGCATTCCGTCCACGTACAATGCCAGCAAGCCGCTCGTCTACCTCCAGTACGTGGACGCGAACAATTTGTATGGTTGGGCAATGTCTCTGCCCCTACCCGTGAAAGACTTCCAGAAGGTGAGCACATTCATAGATGTTAAGGCGGTGCCAGATGATGGCCTATTCGGCTACGTGCTGGAGGTAGGCATAGAATATCCTGCGGAACTCCATGACTCGTACAAAGACCGGCCATTCTTGCCCATCAACGAGTGTCCTCCAGGTGGCAAGAACAAAAAATTATTGATGACGTTGCATGTAAATAAAAACTACATTGTGCATTATATCAACTTGAGCAAGCAATTGAACATGGGCCCAAAGTTAAGAAAATCCATCGTATTCTGGAATTCGAACAAGAGGCATGGTTCAAGCACTACATCGACCTCAACGCGGAAAAAAGGCAGGCAGCTGGCAATGATTTTGTAAAATATTTTTTTAGGCTTATGCACAACGCAACATTTGGAAAACTTATGGAAAATAAGAGGAAAAGACAAGTCATGGATTAATGTGTAATGAAAGAGGACTGAAGAAATTAATTCCCAAGCCCACATTCAAGTGCAGGACGATTTAAGACGAAAACCTATCCCTGATGAAAGTGGAAAAAGAAACGATATTGTTTGATAAACCTATTTATGCGGCCTTTTCAGTGATCGAATTGTCCAATACGTTAATGTATAGGTTCCATCACGATGCAATGAGAAATAAGTACAAAGACAACATTAATATACTCTATACAGAAACTGACTCATTCATTTACGAAATTGAAACATAGGATTAATATGCAGACCTGACCACAGACCCCATGCTCGTGGAAGAGATGGATGCCAGCGCCAACCCATCAATCCATCCCTGCCACTCCTCCACCAACAGGAAAGTGGTGGGGAAATGTAAAGGCGAGTGCGGTGGCGAACCGACGAGCGAGTTCGTGGGGCTGCGTGCCAAAATGTATAGTTATATATGAGGCAGCAAAGTAACCAAGAAGGCAAAAGGAGTCCAGAAGACAAGGCTGAAAACTTAAACTACATTTGAAGATTACAAAAGATTGTTGAAGCAGCAGCAAGTCGTGCCTATAACCACGAATAATATAAGATCATACCACCACAAAGTTTACACCCAGTGCATGAACAAAGTCGTGTTTACATTGCAGGACGACATGAGACGGATATTGGATGGCGAAATACTGACAGAACCATACAGATATGAGAATAAAAAAAAACCTATTAATACAGTATCATATGGGGTAGAAATTAAGAAGAGAAGAAGNAGAAGCGACTTCACCTTCCCCGCATCCACCATCTATAAAAATCTAATTTGCTTTTTTTTCCCTTGGGGCACGTGAAGAAGTGTTAAATCTAAAGCGATTTCACTCCTCAATATCTACCTTAAGCTAAAAATAATTTTCCACTTTTGGTGAAAATGATTACTGTTTTTACATCGCGCCTGCTACATATGCCATCATGAGAGAGATTATGCCATCACCAGCAATTTTGGCTATATATATTTGAAACTAGTATTTCAATTCGGCAATTTCGCTTGAGCACTCCTGCACTGGGGTTTGGGGCTGCGACTTCTGATTGGGCCCACGACCAGAGTTTAAAACAATTCCTGGGGGTTCCAACCCTTATCCTTTATTGGTGTTGTAGTATTTTTTTTTAACATCTTGGCCTATTGTTACCAATAGAGGCAGTATTGTTCTTACCTACCCTATATATCTACATCTTATTGTTATTTTCTTCCTCTTTATCTACAATTATTTTGCTCACTTACTTTCGGCTGTTTTCTCTCTTATTGTAGTTATTTTCTATCCAAGGTGTTCTTTTGTCCTAGGTTGGTATAATTTTTTGGCATTATAACACGCCTATACAGTTCATTCTAGCAGTGCCATGGCGATTTAAAATATATGTTTTATATATCTGTAGTACTGTATGAGTGTACTGTATTGCTCCGTCCCCAGCCAGGGACCCGCATGCATGGCTGCTTTAACAGCCATGGGGGTGGTAATGCGGGAGGGTGACGCCGAAAATTATACCAGTTCCACCAGACCAAAGGATGGATCAGCAGTTCCAAAACCGAAGGATGGATG
>NQII01001352.1:0-20863 GCA_002778355.1 Clitarchus hookeri
GAACTAAATTTCACTTATTACATTGTAAAAGGTTATTAGCGCTAAATGTACCACTAATTACATAAAAAGAAAAGGCCTTTTCAAATATAATTTTAATTTACGATAAATGTTTGCTTATTTCGTAAAAAAAAACTAACTTTTCTAAATTATACTGTATGTAACATAAAAAAACAAGCAAAAACCTTTTTTTAATGTTTTACACAGATAACTCTCAGTACAAAGGTTTTATACAATGTCGATCTTATATTTAGTTTTAATTATTTCTTTTTAAAACTAATGATCTCGATTGTGTGTGGAGTACCTTGTAGCCTGATCGCGTAAAATAACTCTCATTCATACAGTTTTCTCTAAAATATCGTATTACTCTAGTCAGCAATATTTTCCTACGCGAAAAAAGAGATTTCGTTACATTTCAACAAGTAAAGAGTCTCTTTGTCCGTTTATAATAATGTTTTTATTTATTTGCAAAAATACTAATGTATAATTTGGAATTATTTCTTTTTCAATGTGTACATAACATGGCGCAGACATTACGCCGGGATGACAAATTATATTTTTATTATAATATTTTTATTTCGTCTCTAGCCACCATATTTAGTTTTAATTGGAGACTTTGTACCATGCCTTAAGCTCGTGCTTGACCAAGCCGGAAGTGGTACATGATGAGCTATGCCTCGAGCACAGCCTTCACTATGATTGTCCTGTGAAATGTGGCGTAGGATTAACACTGCCTTGAGAAATAAGTTGGTCGTGACGAAGACTGTCTTAAGCTCAGCCTTGAGACTTGACTATGAATACCGCCCCTAGTACGGCGGTGATTCTCTAAGAGAGAACTTTAGTACCACCATTATGTACTATCTACCCACCAGATTCCCTTGATTTCTGTGTCTTTCAATGCTACAGCGGTCATATTAAAGAATTTTTGTAAACACATGTTGAGAAAGCATTCTATAGCACCTACGGCAATAAAAGCGAAAAATCATCTTCATTTCCGGTTTTAAAATGTCTCGGACGTATTAAATGATATACGCATTGTAACGTGATTGGACTAGTTTTAAATCTGCATTAACTTAGTATAGGTTTTTTTTCCTACCACTGCGTTAAGCTACTTTATTTCCACCTAAGCTGTTGCGGGTAATTCTTACGCACAAACGCACAAGCGTGCTGCTGAACAGCTGAAACACCAACGCATAGATGAGAGAACTTAGCTGCCTGTCGCCCAGTCTCTTTACTAAGTACATACTCTATGTATGACATTACGTCTTATTGTGCAATTCAAATTAAGGACATCTATGTTTACAAAACGGATGCCGTATGAACAAACACGAACGGTTCAAATATTTTAAAATATAAATGTATGCAAAAATACAAAAGATTCTGTTTATACCCCATGTAAATTTATTTTGTTCTTCTTTAGGTTCATTTTACCCTAAAAATGTTAATCAGTTAAAATATTTATTATAGAGTCTGTCGCATGATGCAGTTTCTCGTTCTGTGGCAAACTTTTATTCANATGATGCAGTTTCTCGTTCTCTGGCAAACTTTTATTAATCTCTTCCTCCTCTACCCCTTCTTTCAAGTAATTATATTAAAATACCAAATGTGCAGTCACGGGTCTCCTTATCGGAGACCTTTTTGATTACGGGTATCGTGAACACTCGCTATTCTCCTACATTCGGAGAGGCTGAAGGCAGAGATGACTCTTGTATTGCCTTCTTAGTGCTAAAAGTAGCTACCATCTTTGACAATCATCAGGAGGAAGGATAGGGAGAAGTCCTGCCTCTTACTTTGTCCGTTACTACACCAGGCGACACTGTGGTTAACTCTCCAAGAAAATCATCGAACCGTAAAAAATAGTTTGATAAAATAGACACCCTCCGAACTCATTCGGGAGGAGTTGGGTTCAAATCCTGGTCCGGCCATCTGATTTCGGTTTTACATTGTTGTCCGGAATCACTTCAGGTGAATGTTGGGATGGCTCCTTACCACAGGCGATGACCGATCCCACCACCGCTCCTGTTTAACTGAGCAACTTGCTCCTGTTTAACTGGGAGACTTGCTGCGTATCTAATGACTACTCTGTCGACGATACGTTAAGCCCTATGGTCAAATGGCGAGAAGGCAGAGAATGTGACTTGTATCCATACCCGGCAGGTAACTACAACTGAGCACAGCATTGGGTCGTTAGCTAGTGACAAGGAGTTCACTATAATCACATTAAACCATCTTGAGGTTACCTTTTCGCAACTGTAAGGCATGGCACAGGGAGCGACTTGTGTAGTTGGTATAAACTGACCACGACATAGGCATGCCTTTGAAAAAATCAACAGAGAAATGGCAACAGTTTTGTTGCCCGTCTTCATGGTAACAGCAATCAAACTTCTGTAACCAGCAACAGATTNAACAGAGAAATGGCAACAGTTTTGTTGCCCGTCTTCATGGTAACAGCAATCAAACTTCTGTAACCAGCAACAGATTTTTCTGCAAATTTATTACAGTTCTGTTCGTTGTGAGAACGAACCAAATAAGTTTTTCTGTTGAAGAAACACATTGGTCTGCAAGATTAACATAATACTCTGCTGTAGGAACTATTTTCTAATTGCAGATACAATCTCGTACAATTCCACAAGATTAATTTCTGTCGTAATGAATATATAGTTAGCAATATTTAGAGATTGTACCTACAACCAAGCTGACTNTCCACAAGATTAATTTCTGTCGTAATGAATATATAGTTAGCAATATTTAGAGATTGTACCTACAACCAAGCTGACCGTTATCTTTATATTAAGTGTCTAGATGGGTTATGTGTTGAGAAATTTTGTTTCTTGGATATCTATTCCTCTCAGTTTCAAGGTATCTGTGACTTAATTTTATCGCTAACATTTACCAGATACTTTTTCACGGTAACATTTTGACAGGGACAGTAACCATTTATTTTTCTCGCAGTGCGAGGAGGCACTGCAGCTGTGCGGGGGGCGGGGAGAACAATGGGGCGGAAGGCGGGCGTGTTTGTTAATCCTCCGGTGGCGGCCTTATTTTAAACCGCGGCTCCTCTAACATGGGTGGGGGGGGGATATGGCCTCACTCGGCGGGTGCAGCACATATGCCGGCCGGGTGTCCGGCGACTACTGGCTGCGCCATGCCAAGTCCCCCCTCCCCGGCCGGTGGCTGTGTAAACACAGCTCTGACCGCCACCTCCAGTGCCCGCGTCCACACTTCCTTTGGAATCGCAGCCAACTTTCCCTTTTTTTTGTCTTATACAAAATCTATAATTTGCAGCGACGCCTTCCCTTCCTTCTGCATCACGGATATTCAGCGGAAGTGATCGCCGAGGCGAGGCGCTCGTTATGGCGAGGAGTCCAGACGATTGCATGGCCGTACCTCACGGCAGTGAGAAAAAGAGAGAGAGAGAGGCAGAGAGAGAGAGAGAGGGAGGGAGAGAGAGATGAGAATAAATATGTAAGTTGTTCGGAGGCACCAGCTGACATCCTGCCACCCCCCTCCCCCCCTCTTTGAGTCGCCATTAAGACAAAGCTTCCGTGCTCCTTTCTCTTGCCGTAATTGATGCCTGGAATTCAGTGTGTCATTGTTTATACCAAAGATCTTTCACTTTCGTCGGTGTCAACAAACTCCACAAGGAAAAGTTTACTTATTTCGTATAACGTTTATTTCGTGTTCATGGTCATCGGGACAATGACATTGCAATGTTCTTCTTCAGAAAATTATTTCATTTTCATCTTCTCAATTCCTGAAAGATGTGGTTGGACACACTAACATCGCACAATAAACTTACAACTCAAACCCTTGCAAAGGGCGATGAAGCCTACCAGGGTTCAAGAAAACCCTTTAAAAACCCCACTACTTCTGTGGTCGAGGAGGAAGAGAAGTAAATTGCATTTCTACACCCAGGATGGGGCTCCATAATATGAACGCCTGTATAAACGAAGTTTGATATTACCGTGACAAGCCCCCTTTTTTTTTCAAGCCAAACGGGGATTCTCATACAAGTGTCCCTGCATAATAATCTCAAACTCAAGTGCTTGTCGTATGAAAACCTGTAGCTTAAGAGCAGGAATATCAAAACTGAGATACGACTAGACCTATTGTAATACTTTCTGTTGATCAGATCTTTGAGCCTTTCACAGTAAATTCAGAATCCCATGTTACTGGTCTTAAATATGCATTGCAAGAGCTACGAAACCTCCCGAACAGTCCTTACTATGCGATGCATTTTTCAACGCTGCTTGATATCCGGGGTGACTGCCAAAATATTCCTCGATGAGCAGTTCCTCTCTGGCTGATGTAACGCGCAGAATATTCGGACTGCTTCGAATTCTGTTCGTAGGCAACCAACCGTGCCTAGCGACCATCAACATCTTTCTCAGAGTGTTTGACGAAGTGGTCGCACATGGTAAATATCCGTAGTGCCAGTTCCCCTCAAATTGTATTATGGATATGAGTAGTTGGAAATGCCGGTTTCTGGGATGTATGATTTAAGTCTTCTAAATTGCGGCCATTTTGAATTCAGCCTCGTCCTCCCAACCCACCAATCTACTACCCCCATTCTGTTCGCAACCTAAAGGAAAAGGTGGCAGGATTTTGTACAACAAATTTACAAACACCCTGCTTTTAGTTACCTCCCACTAGGCCACTTTATAGAATAATTATCTGACAGTCTGTATGCAAGTATATCACAGTTCTATCTCAACCCGCCTCACTAATGCCCAAGATTATATGTAAAAATATTTCAAACTATCATTTCCATATTTTCGAATTCTGGTCCACCATAATTCTCTTCCCTCACCTACGACCCCTTCCCCTATTTGCCGAGTCCAAAGTTTCCCCTATTCTGTTAACATCTCTAAAGCACTAGTGACTTGCTGATCTCCAGAGTGATCCTCTTTCTACGCACGATTTTGTGGAAATATTCTAAATTTTTCATACGTGTATTTGCGACTGATTATAAATCTGAAATGGAATACTGCAGCCACGCCAGTGTCCAGTTCATTTAGAGTATTCCATGCGTTAGTACACTGGCGTATGTGCAGATTACCATGTCAGAACTCTATGCACATAAAACTTCATTAAATTTGCATAAAAATTTATGAAACCAACAGCGGCATCAGAGTAGGAGACACACAATATGGCTGGGTGGTTACATTATCGCATGAGTACATGATGGTCTGAAAGTTGTGGTGTTCATTTTTTTGCAGTCTCTCATTTCTGTGCAAGACTCCAAGCTCATCATCGGGTCCGTACACAACCTGCAGGCTTCTCGTTTGAAGGGCANTCTCTCATTTCTGTGCAAGACTCCAAGCTCATCATCGGGTCCGTACACAACCTGCAGGCTTCTCGTTTGAAGGGCATAGTACTGTTCTCTGGCAGACTGGAAGGCAAAGTTAATTTTTTGAATATTTGTGACAATTTGAAGATCATTTTGCTATTTTTCTTCTAGGGCGTGTATTTGGTTTTGTTTCAAATGGTTTGATCGACTACAAAGACATCAAATGTCAAGGTTATCTANTCTTCTAGGGCGTGTATTTGGTTTTGTTTCAAATGGTTTGATCGACTACAAAGACATCAAATGTCAAGGTTATCTAACTCCGGAGAAATTTCAACCATTTTAGACAGCCGTATGATGCATTTTCTTTTCAAGTGCAAAGGTAAATTTTAGATANCTCCGGAGAAATTTCAACCATTTTAGACAGCCGTATGATGCATTTTCTTTTCAAGTGCAAAGGTAAATTTTAGATACCCACTTTGTGCCATAAGGCGCGAATAGTAGTGCTTTATAGTTTAGACTGAAACAGTAATCGCAGGGTTTATATCTTGCCGAATTCATACAATGACATTAACGTATTATAGTGTCCAACTGTACGAGTTTANGTAATCGCAGGGTTTATATCTTGCCGAATTCATACAATGACATTAACGTATTATAGTGTCCAACTGTACGAGTTTACTTCAAGAGCAGCATTTATTCTTAGTACTGTGTACAGGTAACAATTGAAGTGATGAACAATCTACCGTTAAATAACACTCGTTCATGAATCTTTAACTTTGGCATTGTTGCTCGTAATTGTGTTCTATTTTGCGCAAAATAGCAAATTTTCTCGGCTCTATGAGGCATGGCAGTCAATTACATCTGATGTATTGCAGCTGAAGGGAATGGCAAGGGAGTTTAAGCAAACTACAGGAAGTAGTGTTTGTAAAGCAGACAATCAGATTCACAGGAATACAAACGAAATGTATGTTAAAGGGGGAGGGGGTTCAATTTATTAAAATATAAGGGAAAGCCGATGTGGAGATTATTGCAGATCACATGTGGAAGTAAGAGAAAGCCTTGGGCTTCGGGATATACAGACTGTAACAAAATTCTTAAAGAGAGAAAACATTTTATTGTTAAATAACCATCATTATTACACACTCCGTTAAACAAACGATGACGTCAGATTGTATTGTGTATGCGGTGACGCCACACAGTACTTTGTTATGCGTTTAGAGCGGAGCGATGGAACATTATACATGGTCTGAATTAACAGACATGCACTTTGTTTATGGTGCATGCAATGGTAATTCAAGAGCTGCTACACGTCCGTGTGGAGCGATATCCTGGACGGCGTGTGCCAAAACAACATACGTTTGTTGCGATTGATCACCGCTTGCATGAAACTGGTCGTTTGCAGGCGAGTTTGTAAAAAATGGGTGCTCTTGTCATGGGTTATTACAGTCTTTCTACTTCACAGTATGAAATCGCCCATGTTCGTTTTGAGGCCCTAGATCTGACGCTGGCCGTCAGCGCACAATTTGCACACCCGAGTTTGAGGTGGTTTGGAACAAGTCGGGAGCAATTTATCAACAAGCTCAAGACTTGTTGCGCAACAATTTCATGTTGATCAGACGGCTGGCTGCTGGATGTGNGGAGCAATTTATCAACAAGCTCAAGACTTGTTGCGCAACAATTTCATGTTGATCAGACGGCTGGCTGCTGGATGTGGAACGAACAGCTTTCTCCATCTCATTCGCAAGAGAGCAAGCATTCTCACCAAGCTACGATCCTCGTCTGGTTGAGTTTTGTCAATTTTGCCTGCAGAGATGCACTACAAAAACTCGTTTTGGGCTGTGTTTTTTTCACCGACGAAGCATCATTTATCCGGGATGGAATATTCAATTCACACAACCAACACCCGTGGGCAGGTGGAAACCCCCAAGCCAGCTTCAACCGTTCCCACCAACAAACATTTGCTTACAACATGTGGATAGATATTGTTCACATTTTATTAGGCCGTACTGATATTACGTCTCAATGGTAACTTGTACCTGCGACTTTGAGAACACATTGCCTGAGCTCCTCTAAGACGTTCATCATGATAGTCGACGTCTCTTGGGGTTAAATCATGACTGTGCAACTTCTCATTTCTCTCACGAAGTTCGAGAGCATTTGAACCGTAGAGCAATGGAGTGTATCGTAGACCTATCGCGTGGCCTGCTCGTTCTCCCAACTTCACCCCACTATTTTGTGTGGGGACACAGAGCCTGGTCTAAGAGATTCCAATTGAATAGTAGAAAGAGCTCGTCGCACGGGTGCTTGCAGCTGTTTACTATCCAGAACATGCCTGGGCTCTCAACATGTACGACAGGCAGTGGCATGAAGTTTAAGAGTTTGCACCAAAACAGTAGGCAGCAGACATTTTAAACAAATTTTGCAAAGAATTACAATTACATTGAAATGTAATGGTTTCATTCTCAGTAANTCAAATTTTGCAAAGAATTACAATTACATTGAAATGTAATGGTTTCATTCTCAGTAACGTCAAAATGTACCTATATCTACTAACCATGTATGGTGCTTTAATAAAACGTTCACGATTTGGTCTCTGAAACCCTTAGAAGATTGAGTACAGAGTTTTGCAACACCGTGTGTAACAAGAACCCTGAGGTAAAGATTAGTGTCGAGGGTGCATGCACACGTTCTTTACTATTTTGATAAAAGTCAAAACTCTTGCTAAAAATAGTACACTCATCGTCTTCGCGCTCATCATATGAAAATTTAGAAATTAGGGTGATCATTCTATTTTTGTTTTAAGGATATTATTTTCTTCTGGAATGGGAAAGGAGGAAGGGTTGCTGGCGAGAAAGCTTTGAGAAAGGGAGACAGTAAAATCAAAAGGACACCATCCAAATGGCAGAACATGAATCTCAAGATCCTCCACGCACATCGAAAGTCGTTCGCCTTAGTTTTAGAAAAACTCGCTGAAAGGTTAGAACAGATCAACCACTACTAGATGGCTGTGAACATCTATTCGCTGCCCAGCATTCGAACCGATAACTGGTTGTCCTGAAGACAGATACTATGGAGAAACTGACCGCGAGGTTCTTTCGCAAGTCTGCGAGCACAAATATTCCTTTCCACCTCATCTAGAATTCACTGGTTCCGCCCATGGTAACAAAATTGAAAGACTGTTGGGAAGTTTGTTTTACTTTCTTTGTGGGTCACACAGCGTCTCAAGTGCACAGCAATGAAAAATGCAAAGAACGCTTATAACTGCAACGAGTTCCGATGTCAGCTTTGTACGAACCAATCTCACTTTGCAACATTCACCGGTCCTGGCCTTGTCTTGCGAGCTTCACACGCCTTCGCAACCGCAGCCACCGGAGACGTTTAAAAATTGCCGGTACTGAAAAAAGCTGAATTAAGTGTACACAAAAAATAAATTTTTTTGTGGAAACAAAAAATTTTTTTTGTGTAAGCCTTGTCAAATAAATTTTGTGGTTAACACTAAATTATTTACTTTTCACCCCCAAACTTTTGTGGCCAGTAATAATTTATTTTTTGCAGTGCCTACAAAATTATTTGGTAGGGTGACCCCTCTACAGTATATGTTTCTCCGTGTACATGAATTTAATACATCGAATTCTCGCTAGACCTAGCACTAGTTTTAAAATTACGTTAAATATTTATATACAAACAATATTCCGAAGGTATTCAATTAGCTATTTTCGTCTGCAGTATTCCAATATCTCTTTAGAGGCAAATTTTCTTTAGAGAGCAACATATATCTTCGGATAACTATAGTTACGCAAAGCTTCGTANTTTAGAGAGCAACATATATCTTCGGATAACTATAGTTACGCAAAGCTTCGTATGCCTAAGCAAAGTCGATACTTTGGTGGTGTGAGGAATCGATTTTAACGAGAGAATACTATTTACTGCGATATTACAAATTACAAGTGTTAAATTCTATACCACATCGTGTTAGAATATTTTTTTCGCAGCAGCATACAGTGTCAAATTCAGAACGATTCCGAGCTTCTAACTTACGCTTTTTATCTAGGGTTACTTTTCACAGAAAAAATAATCCCGGTTCAGTGCAAAAAATAAATACAAAAAACTTGGATCGCAAAGGAACGAAAACTCGCTGGCATACGTCGCCATGAAACACGCTGAATTTACGTTCTGTGCTTCGGCTCCTTTTGTAAGTGCATACCGGACATCTGGCCGTCCGTGCTATCAAGTCGCTCTTTAAATAAACGCAAGGCGACAAGCCTTTTGAACGGAGACGAAACGCCCCCGCTGCGACAACCTCACAGTGCGACGGGAATAAAACGAACAGACACGTGGCGAAGGTAATGCCTTCGTTATGCAACAGTTTACACTCGCGATGTGCCAAACGTGACTAATTCTGGCACGCAAGTGAAACTGTAAGTGCTCTGATGTCGGATGTCACATACGGGCGAAATTATGTCGTCGCGAACTGTTTAGTATGGTGGAGACTGTGATGTGTTTTCATCGTGCTAGGCAGAAACCAGATAACTGCTCATATAGTTAAAGTGTGACGTTGCGTTATTTTAAGACTAAATTTATATACTTAAAAAAATTGTCTACGGTTTGAAAATTTCCACATTTTAACAGGCTTTACATCAGTTTTTTTTCTACACTGAAAATGTACCATTATAGTTCATTTTCAACTTACATTTTTAAACATTTTGTTATAGTTTCTTTTTAATTTGGGATTTGGATTTTTATGCCAAGGGAAAGTTAACAGAAGAAATAAACGTGCCTTTAAAAAATTTTTCAGTATTTTCAAATTTAACATTTTTGGTGTGAGCGTTATATAAATCTTCAGAGTTACAAGACATTTTCAAAAGCAATAATTTCATGTAACGAAAAATTTTTCTGGTACTTATTTTTCTTGTTTGTCAATATAACATGCTAATAGGAGTATATTTGTAAAGGAGAGACAGCGCTAGAAACTAAAGGTGCGGTTACACTAAAGGTTTTAGTTATTAGTGTAAACATTTTTGGGCAGCCATCTTAAAAATAATTCTAGCGGTTACGAAAGTGAGCACGTTTGCATGGGGACACCTCTAATTGAATGCAAACAAAAAGGAAACCCTGACTTGAAACACACGCTCCCGTTATTATTTGTAAACGTCTTTAAGGTCTTTAATTTTTCATAAAACATACATATTTACTGCAATGGTAAAACATATATCAATATAAAACTATTTCAACTAATGCGGAGTATCCAACAGATTTAAGCAATCTTAACACTAAGTTTACTTCACAACCGTCAAACTTAGCAAATTTCCGAGCCAATGTAATCTTGTAGAACTGAACATGCTTTAACTAGAGTACACTCACTTGCAAAAAAAATCGATGACGCTGAAGGTACCATCGCAGGTGCACGTAAGTTAGCACATGTAAAAGTAGTATGTATGCAGACCAAAATATTGTACCACACCAAGCATGTATTGCTGGTGACCAACAACACTTGTAGGATGCACTTAGTATGGTGTTGGACCACCCGTGGCATGGAGACAGGCAGTGGTACGGTTGGTCATGGAGGCATACATATGTCAGATGTTCTCCTGAGGAAGATCCTGATACAGCTGCTGCAGCTGACCCTCCAAATCTGCCATATTTGTCTCTGGCCAAGTTGCCGTTCAATTCGGTCCCAAGCGTTCTCGATGGGCGAGAGATCTGGGTACCTTACTGGCGTAGGAAGCATATTGACATCACGAAGGCAGGCCAGAGATATCCGTACTGCGAGAGGCCGGGCATAATCCTACTGGGAAACGTGGTTGTCAAGCTGCACCAGGATGGGGAGCGCACATGGTCGCAGAATTTCCTGGACGTATAACCGCGCTGTCAGTGTTCCATCAATCACGAGTGGAGTACGGGAGTCAGGAAACTCCACACCATTCCCCGACACCTCTCGTTGTGACGGTGTGCCGCTCTACAATGAAGAGTGGTCGATGGCGCTAACCAGTACGTCTCCAGAATAGAATTCGGCTGTCGTCTGCATCGAGACAGAACCNGTGTGCCGCTCTACAATGAAGAGTGGTCGATGGCGCTAACCAGTACGTCTCCAGAATAGAATTCGGCTGTCGTCTGCATCGAGACAGAACCGTGATTCGTTGCTGATGCCAGTTGTCAATCCGCAAGCTGCCACGCAACCCCCCTTCCCGACAGATGGTCACACGCGCTCGGCGATACTCTGGTAGTGAAAGTAAGGCGTATCCTCAGCAGCCGTGGCATGTCCTTGAATAGTGCGCGGCGACGCCCGTGCTTGCAGCCGGTCGCACGATGAGGCGATCCTCCCTGCTGGTGGTCCGCCGGAGTCAACCCGAGCTTTCTCGACAGGTGTTACTTCCCATACGTCCAACACAGACTCTCAGTGTAGGAAGAACTATTCAAGTGACTAGCGATGCGCCAGAAAGTCCACCTAGCCTCTTTGAGACCAACGATTCGGACTTTCTTAAACTCATCCAACTAGGAAAAGGCTTGACTGCACCGTCGTGGCTTGCTGAGTGTTCACTGAATTAGGCTCTGTGGCTCACTGCTACTACGGCCTTGTTCAGTGTCTTGAAGCTATGAATGGAGGGACAATATGCCCCCTAGTTGCACATTCAAGCAAGCAAACATCTTTACACCACACGGGACATGCTATGACGATACTGTGTGTCAACCATAGTTTTACTAGCGCTATTCATTCGTGGCGATTATTATTTTTAATTTGAAAATTAATGTTGTGTCCTTTGGGACCGCGGCCTAAGAATGCGCTTTGAGGAAGCAAAAGAACAAGGTGGTGGGGATACCCCACATCGCCGGCCTTTGGGATTATCCAAGAGTGGAAACACTTTCGCCGAATTTTCTCAAACCATGGTGCAGTTTATATAGAAGCTAGCACGTTCTTGTCAACTCAGCAGAAAGGCTTCTAAATTTCAGCAAAAGGCAAAGCTTGAGACAGTAAATGTAAACCCACGTTGTTTTCTCTCAGGATCGCCTTGAATGACGAGACTAACGCCAAGACGAGTCGGCTGCTCTAATCGAAGGACAGGTCTCTTGCCGGCCAGCGAAAAGAATGGATAAGATGGGATTCTTGCAAGAGAGCTCCGAGAAAACCCACACACCACGTTAGTGTTCGCCCCACCCCCTTGATGTGATCCCGGCCAGTAATCCGGGTCCCCGAGAAGTGGGAGGCTGGAAACAGTGTAACCCACTGAGAATGAAATTTTGCCCGACCACGTCTTTGCTGCTACACATTCTTTAGCACATGTCTTGCACCACGAAGAAATGTCAACTTTTACGACACTGAATATGTAAAAAAAAAAAATACAGAAATGGAAAAGCCGCTTATTCCGCGAACTGCAGCCGCACACGCCAGCAAAATGGCGTCAATGGTATGCAACATATTCGAAACGCCATCCACCAATCACCGCATTGTAGCCTACTTGGCATCCCGCCAATTGGGAATTTTCTTCGCAGCACGTAGAAGCAAGCCAGACATGATCCATTTCAGAGCCTCTCGCAGCCTATGAGAGAACGGGTAAGTCCACAATGGAACCACAGCCATTTAGCCTTTGTATGCACATCAACTTTATGTCAACGGCATAACAAAAAAAAAAGTGCCTGTCATTGTCAAACTGTTTGCCCACAAAATCAGTTAAAGTCCTTTATTTAAACTTATTTTCTCTACTATAGCGCTAGGAACACGAAGACTTAAATTAACGTGTTAACCGCTCTATTACACGCTCACTTCAGATATCTCCACAAACAGCTTTGCAATCTTGTAAGATAACACGAACATATGTTTCTTTACATCTAGTGACCAAGAGCACACATCACGGAAGTTTGAGTTTAGGGGGGTTGTAGATTTCGATAACACTAAGGAAAAACAAAAGAAATTATTTTTTATTGCTCTAAGGAAAACAATGTTTTAATTAAAAATTAGCTAGATCAGATACGCGGTTGCAATCCTTTTTCCTAGCCATTTAATTGAATGGTTTAGAGCTTAGTGCTTATTTAAATAGGTTAAAAACAATTTACACACATGCCCGCAGCTAGAAAAACATTTCCTACAAGAATTATAAGTATTGTAAAGGTAAATCAACATTTCGAGACAAAGTCTTGAAATTTCTTAGAAAGTAGGAAGTTTAGTTTTCACAACGAGAATAAATAGTTAAAAAATAGACTGATGACGCCTATAAGCAACACATTTTCAAAGTTACAAATTACCATAACTTCTCAAATACTATGTGAAGATTAGCAAAAATGTTTTTTAATTAACTATAAAAATATTTATAAATATTTCCACAAGATTAGAAGTGCAACCTTAACGCAGCACGTGGTTTCAAATGACATGCATATCTCTCTAGGTTCTTGGTTCGATTCCTGACTCTGGACCTGTGTTTCTTAGGCCTGCGTGATTTTGCATGCAAATTATTCCACCGGTAATATGCTAAGGATTAATGTGGTGATTACACGAATTAAAAAGAATTAACGTTAGACATAAAGTTGCCGTATAACTGCCCGTAGAATCCAAGTCACGCCCAACGTCGTTTATACGATTTACTTTCCATTAAGTTGAACCTCAGGATTGTGTGCCAAGTGCAGACCAGTTTTATGTCTTCTGCTTTGAACTGTGACTAGATAAGATTCCCTGACATGAATGATTTTCTTAACATTAATTCATGCCTCGTAACCAGCCAGCTTCTTTCCGGCAAGATACTTTTTCACTTCTATGATATTGTGACTAAAGTTTCCCGTTCAAAGCGGTATAGAACTTTAATTTTTACGTTATCGTGAGAATATAATCGCCAAGGCTCCAATTTGAGTGTGGCGATGAGGCAAAATATTTTATGTCGCCAAGCCGGTTTCACGATTCCTAATTTATTATCCAACTCCGAGTCGCAACAAGGCAACTCCGAACAAGCTAAAAATCAGACAATTCTATCGCCGTTAACCTTTCTGAGAATAGCAATAAAAAAATGGAAACTGAAATAACCAAGGCCCTTGCCTAAGAATTAGTTTAGTCTATCACGGCACACTTTTATAAAGCTGTGCTGAAGTTTTATTTTCTGGTACCGAATACGCATCAATCCGCTACGTATAAACAAAAATTAGTATTATTCCTCGCTGGAAAGTAACACGTAGAGACTACATCCTACGCACCGTATTTTGCGCTGATCAAACTAAATATTTTTTCCATCAATGCCACCTGAAATTTTTAAGATTTAAATTACAGAAGTTTACTCTAAGTAGCTTACTATAAATGTCTAGCAATATTTCATTTGTAAATAGTTTCTTATTAGCCATTGCCAACACTGCGACGCTGACACACATTGAAAATAAAAGTTTCATCTAAGCAAAAATATAATACTTTAGTATTATTAACAGTATTAACAGTTTGTGGTGAGACCGGAGGCCTTCTTGTCAAATATTTGGAGTTGCCGCTGCGGAAAGCGTAAAAAGACGTATTAATGTGAAGACTGCGTGTAACATTTAGACCTTGGTTGCACTAGGCGGGACTAAACCCCGGGGTCCTGGGAGTTGCTGTAGCCGGCCGCCACGCGGCGCCACCTTACCTCCAGAAACGGAGCTCCTCTTCTTGGGGAGGTAGGTGGGGGTGCCGGGCGGGGGTGGCGCCCCCACGCAAGGTATCCATCCCACGCGGGTCGTCATGTCGGGGTGCAAGAGCCTTCCCTTGGTCGCTGTCACGCGGCGATGCGGCTGTTCTCGGCCATCGCCGGCCGGCGACTGTCTTCCCTCTGAGCGCCTGTTGCACGCCTCCCCTTCCCTCCCTCAACCCAGGGGCCGACACCCCTCTCCACTGCGCCGCCCCTCTCCTACACAACCCACGCCGGCCGCCAAGCGCTACGTACAGCTGTCTCTTATAGTGAAAGACGTGGCATCTAATCATTTGTAGTAGGGTATGGACATGTACAAAACTTCAGAAAAATAAGTTAGAAGTAGAGTAGCTTCGAAATGTAGCACTGCGTCCGACTGTACAATATGCAGGGTTAATAACACATTAGTTCACATACTAACAACTTTGGCAGAAAAGTACGAATTCAATTGCGAACTAAAGGAAGCATATGCCGAAATACTTATTGCTAGAATCTATAAATACTTTAATAGTTCTAACGAATAAAACAAAGGTAATTTAAATATAAATTTGAGCGTTTTTTTGTTTTAAATGTTTTAAAAAAAATGTGCAAAAACATCGTAATAATTGCTTTATTTGTGGCTGTCACAATGCCACAAGGCGGCAGCCACCGTTCGTAGTTCAGAAGCTACATTGCTCCTGACAATCTGCGCTTTGCACACAAAACCGAACTGACTATACCAATGACTATCTCTGCGCCCTCTCTAGTACTCCTCCTGTCCACTAGCGATCAACTAGCTTCTCGCCGACCAGAGGCATCGTACGGCACGTTTCTCTCTTGCGAAAACCCGGGAGCGACCCCGCCGGGAATTCAACCAGGCTCGCCTTGCTGGAAGGAAAGCCCCCCTTAGACGCTGCGCCAATCGCGGCACCCTCTAAACTAGTTGCTTAGCAGGATAGCTCACCCGATGTCGAAATGCTCTGGGAAAGCGCGGGCTTCCTTGATGTGTGCACCATCCAATATGTAGATTCTTCTCTTCCTATGTGAAATCAGTCTTTTGCCAACTTCAAACTTTTATAAGCAACCGGTAGCTTAGCAGCGTAATACGCCAAGGACGTCTGGCGTTGCACAGTAAAAAAAAAATTATATATATATATAAATATTTATTTATTTATAGAAAGCATTGGTAAATCTACAATGTTTAAGTAGACGATGCGTGTGTTAAGGTACCCAACTACCTAACCCGAAAACTGGGTTGCAGTGCGTTCGAAATACGTTTTGAAAAAGCTCCAACTTGCACACAATATGTCAGCACATGTAAAGAAATGACTTTATATTAGTGCGGAATAAGACTTTCAACATATCAAACTTATTGAAAATACTATGCCGAGGCTTNAAAGAAATGACTTTATATTAGTGCGGAATAAGACTTTCAACATATCAAACTTATTGAAAATACTATGCCGAGGCTTTCAAACATGGCCGATACGGTAATTATGAGACTGTGATAGCTTCAAATATTCAGGGTGAATTCCCACGAAACTTATANTCAAACATGGCCGATACGGTAATTATGAGACTGTGATAGCTTCAAATATTCAGGGTGAATTCCCACGAAACTTATATAGGGCCCGGTATTGAACGTTGCTGCAAACTTCCCACCAATCAAATTACAGGGTCGACGCTTTAAATCCCGCAGTAAATTTTTTTACGACGAAAAAGCCTACAAGTCATTTCTGAGCTCTGCACGTAGCCATGACGGAGTGCTTTAGCGTGCTAGCGACGTCATTGTAGCTTTCTTGTTGCCGTACCTCAACACAGCGGGAAATATACTAAATGTTCGGAAACTCTGTGTTCAAACACTCCAAGCAGTTTCTCTGGACCAATAGTAATACAAAATCCCTACACAGATATAGCCGAAAACAAGAAGCAGGGCAGGGTAAAACATCCGTAAAACAAACTTTTCCCGGGATTTCCTGAATCTCAAGACGCCAGTGAACATGGTGGAAACGAAGTTATCACGATCAATTTTTAGAAATTTAAAGCATTTCTCGCTAAGAAAGTGTAAAGTATATAACCTTTAAAAAAATTTCAGTATAATTTTTTTTACCAAAGTTTTATTATTTACAAAATTTAAAAGGCAATTTACTGTGACTGCGCCATGCTCTCACAAAAATACAACACCACACGTAATCATAAACTTTGCAATTTTTATTTAGTTTAATTTACACAATACCAATATCCTTAACTTTAGAATAATCCTTATGGAGTTTTGATAAACTTCCAAATAACCGTTTGAACTGCGAGATAAAGAATTTATTGCAAAAGCATGACTATTGAAGTTGAAAAAGTTGTTCCGAGTGTACGCACCGAGGTCAGACTCTTCTCAAGGAACTATTTAAAGGCAGCCAGAGCCACTTGAGGGATGCTGACTTTCAGAGCTGGAGCTGCACGAGTGAAGTGTGTCAGAAGCAGGCGGGCGAGTGGGGAAGTGCGCTTCCATTAGCNACTTTCAGAGCTGGAGCTGCACGAGTGAAGTGTGTCAGAAGCAGGCGGGCGAGTGGGGAAGTGCGCTTCCATTAGTCCGCTCGAGGGCAAGTGTGGGAAGTTCATCAGTCCATCAATCCGGTCCTGCTGCATACGTCTCCTAGAGAGCTCCACGATCTGTCTCGCGAACCACCCGCCACCTCGAGGGTTTACTGAACAGACGACAGTTATTGGAGTCAAGTAGTAGAGATTTTGGTGGCTCCTAACAACGACGTCTTGAGGGCCGATGAGGGTGAAACGAGGTATGGANGAGTCAAGTAGTAGAGATTTTGGTGGCTCCTAACAACGACGTCTTGAGGGCCGATGAGGGTGAAACGAGGTATGGAGCAGCGCCGGAATGCAAGGGCGGGGGGATACTTGAGACCCCCGAGAAAACCTGCAGACCAGCTGCATCGTCCGGCACGATTCCCACTTGCAAAAATCCGGGTGTGACCCGGCCGGGGATTGAACCCGGTTAGCCTTGGTGGGAGGCGAGCAGTCTAACCGCTCAGTCACCGCGGCTCCGGGGAGTCGAGTAAGCTTCCGCTTTATCCACCTCCTCAGATGAT
This sequence comes from Clitarchus hookeri, assembly GCA_002778355.1. Classification (NCBI taxonomy): domain Eukaryota; kingdom Metazoa; phylum Arthropoda; class Insecta; order Phasmatodea; family Phasmatidae; genus Clitarchus; species Clitarchus hookeri. The sequence continues at coordinate 17,991 of NQII01001352.1, forward strand.
ATCTCGAGTGGTAAGAATCGCCTACACCGTGGAATGGTTTGAAAATACACTACGCCAGTGTTTGTGCACACTGAGAAGGCGCGAGTGGCAAACAACTCCCACTACGAAGAAAAGTATATTTAATATACAATACAAAGCAGGAGGTGAAGAAGACCACGGAGAGAGCATTGATGAAAATTAACATGAAGACGGCGATAGTGCTGAAGACGACGATGATTTTCTCGATGCATTCACACACCCCTCCAACACATTTGCTGCATCAAGCGACACGTAGAAGGCAGAAGACGCCGAGAATACTAGCTACCTATTTCCCGAAGACCCAAATAAATTTGATATTCAAATATTTTATTGACCTTAAAAAACGCAGGGATCACTCGCATGTTAAAGATATATCTTTGATCATTAGTAAACTGAAGGATCGGGGATATATCGCATCACGTAATGAACTACTTTGTTCTGAAAGTGTAATTACAAAATAATAATAAATTATCATTACAAAATAGTTGGTTTATCTTTAGTTTTATGTCTCGTATCCTTTCCCCCCCCCCTCAACTTTAAAAGTGCTATGACCACTCTACTAATACCTGAAAGATCTGCATGTAACAAGGATAATAAAGATGTATAAAAATGTACGGACAGATGACTGCATACAAAACATGAATTCTGTGGACACGTATAAAATTGGCGACAGTTAACGAAAAAATGTAATTTCTATAAATATGGGTGGGGGACAAACCGAAGTATCGATCGAAGGATTGGGGGAGGGGGGGGTGTGTCTGTGTGTCTGTGTGTCTGTGTGTCTGTGTGTCTGTGTGTCTGTGTGTCTGTGTGTCTGTGTGTCTGTGTGTCTGTGTGTCTGTGTGTCTGTGTGTGGAGCTTATTGTGGTGCGGATGTGGAAAAATATTGACGGAATGATGTACAAGAAGAGAACAGGTTATAAGACTGTATCTCCCTTGTACATTCTAAATCTTAAGGTTCTAGCACTATTGGTATTTGAAATAACGCTAAGTATACCTATAAATAAGATGGCAGATGCTGATCCATACCATGGTTATAACATGACTTGGGCAGGCGGTAGCAACTAGTATGAAGGCCGTGGATTGGTCACAGACATCTAATGAAATAATAATTCTTAGTAGCGTAACTACAACTACATAACAGTCGAGACAAAGAATAATTTAATTTAAGTACAAATAAAAATTAATGTGATTTTTTATTAAAATGTTTTTGAAAATTGGATAATAAATACAGATTTTAGATTTGACATACTCTTTATCTATTAAACCAATATGGTCGCCACCTTTCTGCCCTCGAAAAGTGAGCCTTGAAAACCCTGGCGAGGCCAGTCGTAAACTAGGCCATGGTGATGTGGGAACCTCCAGAAATGTAAGTTTTTGTATTTTAAAATATTTTTTTATAAATTTTTGAATTTTTAATGTATTTTTGAAATTTTTTGGAATTTTTCGGGCGAAAAGTTATTTAAGGTCGCGGGTCACGGGTAAAGGTCACGGATAAAGGTCAAGGTCACATTGATTCAACAATGCTGACAAAATGGACACTGGTTGACCTGGCGAAAACCAGTTGTCTAGAGCTTAGTCGATCCACCTGCCATCGAACCTCCTACATGTACATATATAAATTTTTTTAAAATTATTACTACACAATTAATTTGGGATTTTATTATTTTTCAGCATTTTTTGGATTTTTGGGTTTAATTCCAACAAAGGTCACAGGTTCAGGGTCAAGGTCACCGTCACGGTCATGGTTAAAGGTCACCTGGATACAAAATGGTGGTCGGGTGANATTATACTATAGGCGATGATTGCTTTTTAACATTTTAAAATACATACATACATACATACTGAAGAATTTTCTGTGTGGCGATAATTCAAGATAAATATAAAATAACACAAAAAGTTTTAAAAAATATTTTTTTTGTAAACAGATTTTTAAAACATAACATTCAATTGGCTAGTACTAAAATTTAGACAGTACCTATTTAAAGCATCGTTAATTTTATTGGTAGTAATTTTTTTTGTGCTTTTGAGTGTTACAATTCTGAGTTATGATTTCGAGATGTGATTTTCCTAAAACTAAAGCAAGTAAATTCAAATAATTTGCAGCAAACGACATCGTAAGTAAAGGCTTCCGTCTACCTGGAGTTTTTTTTCCCCGCTTTTGAGACAGAGAAGCGCGACGGTGATAAAGGCGACAATGCCTTGCGCATCAAGTGCGCCAACGCCGCTAATAGCAAGGCTCTGAACTGGCATGCAGTGTTTTTTTCACACTGCGTGTGCCTGTGGGACTTTCAGTGGCGATCCTATTATTTATTGGTGGACGTCTGTACAGAGGTCAAATGCAGGTCTCTTAGTTTCTTACGTATCTGACGCGTATATTTTGAGTTAGAACACTTTAAAAAGGCTTTTTAGCAATTTGTTTAGTAATCTGAAATGCGTGTGTGTAATGCGAGCGATGTCTTGAAAGCACTATAATACAGCCCTTGTCTGAAGTGCGTGTTCTTTTCGCAGATCAGCCCGTTGGACACACGTTTAATAGTTTCGCAGGCACACGCGAATTGCTGACATACTGTAAAACATTGAGGGGTGGTAGAGCTCACTAAAACAAACAATTATTTTGTAGGAATATATATAGGCGGAAGTGACGCGTTGAGGCACAAACACAAAAACATAACACATTAACGGAAACATAAAATGTTCATTAGCAGCATACTTAACGAGTGATTCCGTACAGTAAATGTTAAAACAGTTGCTGGAAATGCATCCACCAACAGTCACGCATGCTTGGCGACCTCTAAATATGGCGTGATTGGCTGACAATGGTGGCGTGCGTGAAATACCCGGCGTATTTGAAT
>NQII01001352.1:21117-41399 GCA_002778355.1 Clitarchus hookeri
TTTTTTTAGTTTTGGAAACTGCAGTTCACTTTCTTACGACTGCTCTTTTACAAAGGTCAGAAACATGTGCCTCTAGGAACTGCACGATGGCCGAGTGGTTAGCCTGCTCGCCTCCCACCAAGGCGATCCGGGTCACTCTGGATTTTCGCTTGTGGGAATCGTGCCGGACGATGCAATTGGTCGGCGGGTTTCCTCGGGGATCTCCAGTTTCCCCCCGCCCTTTCATTCCGGCGCTACCCGTACTCGCCTCAATCGCCCTCATCGGCCCTCAAGACCCCTATATTAAGAGCCGTCCAAATCTCTTCACTCACTCCAGGACTGTAAGTTAGCAACACAATTCCGCTCTCTATTCCCAGTATTCAGAGTCTTAAGGTGAGTTTACACTGGCGCGACATTGTTGGCAACTCCTGTTGACAACTCGTGAAAAAACAATTTTAAATGTTGGCAACATTCACGTTGGCAACATGTTGGCTACGAAAAATGGTTTCCCGTCCGTAACATAGTTAAAATACGCGTAACAGCGTTGTAAATATTGGTGTCACGGCAGACGTTCTCAAAGCTGCAAACGACAAGGTTTTGTGTTTATTTCATACTCCGTTTTGATGCAAACTATGGAATGCGCACGAGAATGTATAGTTTCTTTAATATAAATGTTCATAGATCGGCCGTTTTTTTATGGGATGTTAAGTACGAGGACTTTAAACAAAATAGAAACATGACGCATGGCAAGGTATTGCAGACGCATTACATGTGGATATAGTGGAGGTAGAAATAATGGTTAAGAGTTTAACAACACCGTTTCAAAGCGAATTTAAAAAGGAAAAACCATTAGAAAGCGGCACTGACGAAGTTTATTCCTTGGAAAGGTTCCCTTTTAAAATTATACAGTTCTTTTCAGACCGAAACAAACCTGCGGCAATGCGTTCGTCACTCACAGAGGTAAGGGAAATAGAGTATTGTTGGCGATGCCAAAGGAATCTTAGCACTTTGCTGTCCATACCAAATGTAAATTATGATTCTCTGTTCAATGGTAAACACGACTCCATGACGTAGTACTGTACATTTTTGCGACATACCTTCAATAGTGTACATAAACAGAGGTTATGTTGCCTCCAATGTTTGCAAAAAAAAAAAAATAATAAAAATTTAGTGAAACAATAATAGTAGAAACGACAGACATTTATATTTTACGCTAAGATTAGTCTAACAACACTTCCCTTCAATAAATTCTATACACGTACAAAAAACTTTAATTAAATACCTACAAGTGGCAGTTAATAGATAATTTATGACAACCAATATAATCAGTTATTAAATTACAGTAATTGTACTTGGCATCACAAATAAGTAATAAAATCATGCCCATCACTAATTCCTACTTTCATAATGTTCTGGTTTTTACGTAACTTTCATAAATGGAGAAAAATGTTTAACCTAACCTTTTTGTACATCTACATGATATGTCGTGTACCTAAGTATAAGGCATATTTACATAGCATAATAACCATTGTAATCGTCTTAAGCCTTTATTAATACAATGCGGTACAATCACTCAAGAGTAATGCAGATGATAAATCTTAACAAAATTAGTTTCTTGGGGCTAGACATAGATTAATTATTAAATCCTGTAGATCCTCTAAGAAAACTGGTTATTTTTATCAAACGTTAATGCCTCCAAAGTATTCTTTAAAAAAGAAATATAAGGAATAACAATGGTCAACTACATATAAATTGCTTTCCGCAATATTAGCCTTTGGGCTTTAATAACGCGAGACTTGCACACATTCGTTTCCCCGTGCACGTGCGTATGTCATTTACCGTGACACGTACATCATTTACGTACTCAGGCGAGTGCGAACGCCGTATGAGTGTGCATCTCATTAAGCAGAAAACCTTATGCATACTGCGGGAATAGGACATTGATGTTCACGTATAAGGTTAAACTCTAACCGATGTTTAATTTGAAGTGACAGTAACAACTGTCTCCAAGATCCATGTTTACAATAATGATTTACATTAGTGGTTACTGTCTGAAAAGCTGGCTGCTATGTGTGTCTACAGTTACACTAATGTAACACAGCACACCATTTTATATTCTACACTGAAACCTCTAACTCATAACAGTGCGAAAAACTTTGACACTGAAGTTATCAGTAATTTTAACACTAACGAACGCATGAAAAATAAACATAACAAAGAGATTCGCAATATTCTACTTCAAACAATATTACAAAAAATAACTATTTCTACATTAAACATCAGTTGGATGAAGTGTGATTCGGTGCTAATAGCCAAGCTAAAAAAAAAATTGCAGAAACAATTATAGAGTAAACGCTTATCGGTCACAAGGTAACAACGTCTTCTGTATTCGTAGTTTCCAATACTGTTTTAATTCTTAATTATAGCCCACAGAAACTGACGGCAAGACACTTACGTTTACCTTTGTTCCTAACCTAACTCTGTTTATCGCAACCATTTTTAAGCAAATCATACCTCAAAGCCGACGTTTTCTGTCAGAGAATCTTATTTTTGTAAACAAATATAATCGTTAACATGTGAACAAACACGACGATTTAAAATTGTTTATACTTACATTACTGAAAATAACCGTTTCCGCCAACAACACCATCTGCTGTGTTCTGAGTGGTCGTCGCCTTAAAAGTTTCACTTACGATGTGAAATATAACTATTTATTTCAACGTATAAGAAAATTCCAACAACGCACACGACCTGCTAAGTTCAATTGGAAACTAATACATGCGGTAACAAACGTTAGTTTCATCTGCACACGTCTTAACGCATAATTTAACGCTTAAATGTTCTATTGTACACACAGCTTTACATTAGACTTCGCAGCTTACGCTAATTTAAAGTGCGAAGGTGAGTTTAAATGCAGTCGAATCAAATAATTTCTCTGTTCATAATGTACAGTTGTTACCAAGAACTACAAACTATTTGTAAATATCTTCTCTGTGTCAAAATTATTTAATGTATTCTGGAATGTTTGTCGTCTCCTAGCTTACAAATGGATAATGATAACAACTGACGAACAATATGTAACAATTTGAAGTAATTTTGTCAGTAGGGCATTATTGCGTGCTAACTTTAAGGCATATTTACAAAATTATAATTTACTTTTCCTAAAAGTAGTTATGTTCTCTGTGCCCCATGTTTTGTTGAATAAGTAAATACTTTTTTTCGTAAACGACCACTCATTTTGTTTGCACGATTATAGTATACGAACGAAATATATTTTATAACATGTAAGATCATCCTCATAACGAGGATTGTTAATTCATACCGCAAATTTAGTTTCGATTCGTTCATCTTGGGGTATTTTCTCCTCTTTACTAGCATTCCCCTACCACTTAACAGTGTTAATTTTAATATGTTAGTAGTTAGCAGTATGTAGGGTATCATTTTCAAAACATAATATCTTCAGATATTTAAAAAATGTTTTATGAAGTGTCCGGTGCCTCAATTCTGCGAGGAGTGAGTCGTTTAAGCCGCCACTACACGATACCCAATTTCTGCTACCTTCCGTTATACCCATGGACACAACAGAGGGCATAAAAGTTTCTATAGCAGAAGAGAAGAAAGAACCCATCAGTTCATACCCACACGTCCTCAAGTGCTAACAGGAAATTTCAAATGGCAGGCAAACAACTCGCAGGGGGGCTGGGGTACAAATGTAACCAAATGTTAACTTATATGTAGGCGCTTTGTGGTGCATCCTAAAGTACGATGATTGTTCCTTTCCCCTGAAGACTGTATTTATCTAGGTTTATAAGTAAGAGTACTATTAATGTATTGAACATAATATGAGTAACGGCACTGCTTATGTATGGAAAACAAGGTTATATATCCACATGTATGTATAACTGTCATTTACACCACTCACTGAAACATTAGAAAATTATTTAAACAGGGGCGTAGACAGGAATTTACTTTTTGTGCCGGGAGAGAGGAGGGGGGAATGTCCTATTTATGTTTTTTGGATAAAATACGAAAGCTATAATATATTTATAATCAATGGGCTAATACACAGATATGGAACCACAAAATGCTATATATAAACGTTCATGTTTAAGGGGGATCACACATTTATTATACATGCTGAGTATAAAAGAATACCCCAACTTTGAAGGTCTATAATATCAAAACCAAACAACCTACCACCTTGACTGACCAATCAAATGAACAATGGAACCGTATAGTTTTTTTTTACCATACATTCATAAATGTTCAATGTGACCACTACGAGCGGCCCAAACGACATCTACGCGATAATCAAACTCGTTCCATTTCGCCATTGGTAAATTCTTTGGAAGAACATGGAATCAAGTTCACAATCTATAATGCTACCAAACTACCACGTATTAATGCAGAACCTTTGTTAAGTAGATATCGGTGCTTTAAAGACATTTACACGAATTATTAACTTTGCTGAAGACACAATGTGTATTAGTATCGCAGCTCAATAACAGGGATTTGTGAGTTTTCTTTAAAAAGGCTATTATTTTAGTTTCAGACTAGGTACATTCAAAGGTTTTTAAAATGAAAAATAAAATATTTTTTACATGTCATGTTTGCAGGTTTCCAGCCTACAAATTTTTTTATATAACTAGTAATGAGACATAGTTATTTTACTTGACACATGCATGAAAAAAAATTCACATAAACTACATTTATTCGCAAAATAATCTTACTGAAGATGCCATATTTGGGCACTAAAGTGGGTACAGGCACAGGATATGGTAGTATATATACAGAAAACATGAAAACATTGTACCAAACCAGTCCTGGGACCAACACTAAGCATGCACTTAGTATGGTGTTGGATCACCTCTAGCATGGTGGCAGGCGCCGATACAGTCTGACATAGAGGCATACAGAGGTCCGATGTTCTGAGGAAGATCCTGTTAGAGCTGGCGCAAGTGACTCTAAATCCACCAGAGTTAACGCTGGCCGAATTTGCCGTATAATCTGGTCCCAAATGATGATGGGGGACAGGTCCGGAGACCTTGCTCGCCAAGGAAGCATGTTGACATCATGAAAGCAGGCCAGAGATACCCGTGCTGCGAGGCTAGGAATTATCCAGCTGGAAAATGGGGTTGGCAAGCTGCACAAGGAAGGGGAGGGCTCAAGGTCGTAAAATTTCCTGGACGTATCACCGCGCCACCAGGGTTCCCTTTAACACCATCGTTGGGCGTGGGAAGACTTATGAAATGGTATTCCATACCATGACACCTTTCGTTGAAGCGGTGTGCCGGTCTCTAATGAAGCGTTGATCACGGCACTGACACCGATGTCTAAACGGTCATCGGTATCCAGAGAGAACCATTATTCGTCATTGAACACCACTCTTTTCCAATCCGTAAGCTGCCACGCTGCCCAGTCCCAGCAGGTCACACATGATTGACGATGCTCAGGTTGTAGTGTTACAAGTCGTAAGGGATGCCGAGAGAACAGAACCCGCTCTACTAGCCACCTGGATATGGCACTAGTGGACACATGCGTATCCCCAGCTGTCGTGTGATGTACCTGGATGGTACGAAGTGACACCCGTGGAGTGCAATAGTCTCTCGCGCGATGAAACCATCCTCCCTGCTGGTTGTTCACCGGGATAGATCCGAGCCTTTTCTCCGGGTGTGTGCACCCTCATGCTCCCACTTTAAACAACGACTCACAGTGTAGGCAGAACTGTTCAAGTGGCGAGCAATGCGCTGAAATGTCCAACCTGCCTCAGAGGTAGACGATGCGTCCCCTTTCAAACTCATCCAGCCGGCAAAGTTTATCTAATGTGCCGTCGGCGCATACTGCGTGTTCACTGAATTTCGCTCTGTGGCTCACACTTCTAATAAGACATTATTCCGTGTCTTGCAGCTATGAATAATGGAGAGACATGTCTGCCTCTAGTGGCACATCCGCACAAGTAAACATCAATATACTCAAATGGGAAAAGTATGGTTATGACGATACTGTGTGACAACCTTCGTTGTACTCGCGTTCTTTGTGATCCAATTTTTATTTTTCATATAAGTATCTGCTACTCTACAACCATCAGTATGTATGTAATAGTCATAAATGGCCCCTAAGCTTGTTGCTATAATTTCCAGAAGTAAGCAGCACTTGGCATGCCAAAGTAGCCCATCATAATGCTGCTAACAATTCCCAGCAGCAGGTAACAGTTGGCATACCAAAGTAGCTCATCAGCATGCTGCTAATAATTCCCAGCAGCAAGTAACAGTTTGCATGCCAAGGTAGCCCATCAGCATGCTGCTAATAATTCTCTAGCAGTAGTGAACAGTTGGCATGCCAAAGTAGCCCATCAGCATGCTGCTAATAATTCCCCAGCAGCAGATAACAGTTGGCATGCCATAAATTTCCCATAAACTTGTCATATTTTCCCAGTAGTAACAGTTAGAATTTTGTCTATAGTGCGCTTGTGGAGCTACTGTTGAATTCTAACAATCACTGTGAAAGCATTGGCCCATGTTACGATTTAAAAAACAAGTAAAGTCACTTATTGTTGTAACATGATTGTCAACCATACAAGAAATTCTGACAGTCCTAAATGCGAATTTTTACGAGTGGTATTGCTGAATTACTTCAACGTGGAAGATTACTTGTATTTGAATGTTAGACTGAAATCTCCCTTGCGGACTATAGAATAAAGTGGAACATGGTTTGATTTTATTTACGCATGCTCTGATTTTGATCACACGTTTCTTATACGGGATGAGTATGAAAGAATACCCGAACTTTGAAGGTATATAATACCGAAACCAAACAACCTACAACCTTGATTGACCAATGAAATTATCAATTGAACCGTGAAGTTTTTTTACCATACATTCATTATGAATGTCCAAAGCTCTTGTTTTGTACGTTTTAAAAACTGGTTAACATTTTTCGTGATTCATTATAGCTGAGAATGAAAGTAATAGTTCGGCTTGCAGACAAGTACAGAAAAAATTGGTAAAGGAAATAATATCATATAAGGTATATACAGAATGTTCCCTAAATAATTGTCAACCCTGACAGAATATCACAATTTGCCTAGTAAAAGTGGCGTAGTCTTCACGATACAGGCACTTGTTCGGAAATGTCCCAAGCCTCCACATGTAGTCTGTGTTTTGTGCGCTACTGCTATAAATGGACAAATTATTTGGTTCTCTACAGCATATTGCCCAATAGTTTTGCTATCGAGTTACAGCAATTTTGTGGCCAATATGACGGTTTACTTAGAAAATACAGTGCAATTTACATTACGCATTTATACAACTTCAAGTGCGTAGTTTGAGGATTTTTTAGCCAAATAAATTGGACTGAACGTAACAGGTTTATTATCATGGACATGAGTAAGTCTAGTAGAGAGTCTACAAAGCGAAAATACGTCTGATATTGTAATTTATAAACAATAGGTATGGCAGCTGAGGGTCTAAATGTTACCACATTACAAGTGTGACCTAGATATGCTGATGTTAACATTGTGTGGCATTATAGTGATTATAGTGTATTAATTTGATTTTCACATATAGAGTGTTTACTATAGTCTGTAAGGTATTAAGTAAAGTGTGAAATGAAACAAATACAAATGTTTCCATGCAATAATTTATTAAACTTTACACTTACGGTAACTGCTCTAATTATTGTCCTCCAGCCCCGATGCACGCTCTGCACCGTCGAATGATGACCTCACGTATACGACGTGCACTTCCCAAACGTGTTACTTCTTCCGTGGCATTCTTACGGGAGCGCGAAAAATTCCTCAATTCAGTTAATGGGTATTGCATTGATGTCAAAAAGTTACAGATAGTGGCAGCACCATTTGGCTTTTAATCATACCACTCTGCATCGTGCCCCTAAGGACCGAAGTTCATAGTGCAACAGTTAACGTCGCATGCGACATCTCTACTCTGGAGTCAAGTGCGCTATTCGGCTGTGTGCTGTGGATGCGGACGCGTTTCGCGTAGCGATTTGGACGTCGTCGATGTGGGGTTGATGTAGATTTTAATGCCTCGACAACAGTATACTCCACGCGAGTATGCGAACGTGCACTTCGTTTATGGCGACTGCAGAGGCACCGCCAATGCAGTGGCTGCACTCTATCGAGAGAGGCTCAGAGACTTACACCATCCTGACTATCTGGTATTTAAAACTGTACATAACGCGTACTCTGAGGAATGTGTTCATGGTGTTGGCACTGGTGGTGTTAATTAAACAAGACCTTGTCAAGATGTGGAGGAGTCCGTTGTTGAAGTTAAAGCAGATCCAGCCACGCATGTACATATCGTATCACGACGCACTGGTATAGACAAAACAAGAGTGCGTAGAGTTTTACAACGCCGCACATCGTATCCATTCCATGTCCAATGTGTACAAACACTGCGGCCAAATACTATCACACCAGGGTGGCATTTTGCTAAGAAACCACAAGGATCCCGATTTTTAAAATAATATCTTGTGGATGAATGAGTCATTGTGCAAGATATATGGTTATTTAAACTTTGAAAACCTACATAGATGGCAGTTAGAAAACCCTCACTTGAGAAGAGATGATAGATCTCAATAACAATTGAAAATCGATTTGTGGTCATGGATCCTCAGTTGCCAAGTGGTAGAGTCATTCGAACTGTCACCCACTGTGAATTCAGCCAATTACTTACATTTCTTGCAAAATTATTTACCAATCTTATTAAAAGACGTTCCATCGGCACTGATGCAGGCAATGTGGCTGCAAAATTGAGGCACTGTGAGGGGCATGTTCTGTTACATTTGGATGCCACATACCCACAGGGATGGGATGGGTCGGATGCCACATACCCACAGGGATGGGATGGGTCGGATGCCACATACCAACAGGGATGGGATGGGTCGGATGCCACATACCCACAGGGATGGGATGGGTCGGATGCCACATACCCACAGGGATGGGATGGGTCGGATGCCACATACCAACAGGGATGGGATGGGTCGGATGCCACATACCAACAGGGATGGGATGGGTCGGATGCCACATACCCACAGGGATGGGATGGGTCGGATGCCACATACCCACAGGGATGGGATGGGTCGGATGCCACATACCCACAGGGATGGGATGGGTCGGATGCCACATACCCACAGGGATGGGATGGGTCGGATGCCACATACCCACAGGGATGGGATGGGTCGGATGCCACATACCCACAGGGATGGGATGGGTCGGATGCCACATACCCACAGGGATGGGATGGGTCGGATGCCACATACCCACAGGGATGGGATGGGTCGGATGCCACATACCCACAGGGATGGGATGGGTCGGATGCCACATACCCACAGGGATGGGATGGGTCGGATGCCACATACCCACAGGGATGGGATGGGTCGGATGCCACATACCCACAGGGATGGGATGGGTCGGATGCCACATACCCACAGGGATGGGATGGGTCGGATGCCACATACCCACAGGGATGGGATGGGTCGGATGCCACATACCCACAGGGATGGGATGGGTCGGATGCCACATACCCACAGGGATGGGATGGGTCGGATGCCACATACCCACAGGGATGGGATGGGTCGGATGCCACATACCCACAGGGATGGGATGGGTCGGATGCCACATACCCACAGGGATGGGATGGGTCGGATGCCACATACCCACAGGGATGGGATGGGTCGGATGCCACATACCCACAGGGATGGGATGGGTCGGATGCCACATACCCACAGGGATGGGATGGGTCGGATGCCACATACCCACAGGGATGGGATGGGTCGGATGCCACATACCCACAGGGATGGGTCAGATGCCACATACCCACAGGGATAAGTCAGATGCTTTGGTCCAATTATGGCCGGTTACCTGACCTAAACCCTGTGAACTATTTCTACTGGGGGTGCTTGAGAAAAGTCTTAGTGAGACCCTACGCGAGCCCACAAGGATTGCCGCGGAGGAAATGAACACGGTCGGGAAGTGCACGCCGTATACGGGATATCATCCGACGGTGCAGAGCGCGCACCAGGGACTGGAGGACAACATTCCGAGCATTTATCGTAAGTGTAAAGTTTAATAAATAAATGCATGGAAACTTATGTATTTGTTTTATTACACTCTCCTCTAAATACCTTGCGCACCGTGGTAAATACTCCCGGTAGGTGAAAATAAAATTACTATATCCTATAATACAATGTTCTCATAAGCACGTCTAGGTCACACTTGCAAAAGTTTTATTTCTGAAAGACAATAGACTTCTTTTAACTTTGTAGAATACTGAACTTGCATGTTTTCATAATAGTAATCCTGTAATGTTTATTACATTTTATTAGCTAAACAATGTTCAATGCATTCAAAGTTTTATATATGCTAAAAGTAAATAGCACACTTATTTCGAAGGAAACCGCTATCTTTACTACAAAACTGCCATATCAATTCGATAGCATAACTATTTGGCAATACGCTGCAAACTAAATAAAATGCGTCAATTTATAGCAGTGTTGCACAAAACACCGACCGACCACATGCGAAGGTTTGTTACATTTCGGAACCAGTGCCAGTATCGTCAAAACTAAGCAACGTTAACAAAGGAAAAATTGCGATATTCTGGTAGGGCATGACTTGCTCTATCTACTGTTCATGGGTCGACAATTATTTACAAGATATGCTGTATTTCTAAGTTCACCTACTTTTAGGGTTTGAAATCCCACCAAAATTTAACTGCCAGTAGCTTGATGGATTGATGAACCGGTGTACAGGGTAATAGTTCCGTTACAGTAATTGCTTAACGCCTCTGATTTTGCCACATGCTATATTTGTGCGATTTTACTATATTAACGTGTATATTGTTAATACTTTTATCTTACCATACACTGTTCCGGGTTTATAATAACCGCACTTTATGCGGTAACTTACAGCGATGAAAGTTGACTGGGTCGTTTCAAACCAGTGTTTAGTGTATTGTTTAAAAACAAACGCTTTTTAAAGTGTTAAGATCTCAGATTCGAATTCCGGTAATGGATTATTCGACTCTTGTGTAGCAGTGAGGGATTTTGCAAGTGGTTTTCAACTCTCGTTTCAGAATCTTTGAAACTTGCACCTTACCACAATACCTCCCTCCTCCAAGCAAGGTTACGGTGGTGATTGGACTTGTGAAAAATGAGAAGATTTTTATCACAGTGCATGAATCATCTGCAGTGGTTTAGTCAAAAACTATTGTCTCCGGACCTTGGGTTTGAGTGAAGAGAGGGTTTTCCGGATCAAGAAGTTGCCACGCTGGCCTCCTGTCAAGTGAATACAGGCTGCTTTCCTGCGGATACAGGTAGCCCGAGCACGGATAAGAACACACAGGTTGATTTACGATCAGTTACTGCCACTTACGGGCCTTATTCCTTATGTCATTTGGAGCAAAATATGTCGTATGAATGTGGGCCCTATCTCCAATATTTACAGATAAATTCGAAAAATGTGAAAAAAAACTAATAACCTCTCTAGAAGTAAAAAAATTAATTATCAAACTCCATTGCTACAGGTAAGCATCAAACACCTTATCTGCGTATTCTGTGGAAGATGCATGTGCCATCTTAACTCATTACTACAGCTCGCAATCAAAGGCTACAGACACAAATGTGCAGGAACGGGCCGTGTTCATGCAGCACACAGTGAAACAGTCACACTTCACGATGGCCAAGGTCACGTGATGTTCACAGCAATTAAACTGCCAGTAACATGTCACGATTAGATATATCTAATCAGACCCATATTTACAGACAATTTGTAGTGAATGGCTAAGTAATAAGCCCTGTTAAGAGGCGGCAGCTCCTCTTGAGCCAGCCTGTATATTAGCACCGCGTTGATGCCAGTGACCTGGCCTCCAGCACAGAAACACAGCAGCAGAGACGACTTACCTTCGTGAACCCACTTCACTGAGCGCTTCTTCCTGTTGACGTACATGGACTGCCCCTTGCTCTGCTGATTGCTGATGTCGCTCAGCGAGTGGGAGATCCTGCGTGCGAGCTCTACCTGGTCCTCCACCGTGGGGTGCAGGCCGGGAGTGTAGAAGCTGGACGACGCGTACATCTTCCCTGGAAAACAACGACCGTCTCGTCACTGGAGCCTTGCCCCTGCGCTCATTGGACACCTTACCTCGATCCCTCCCCACTCCCTCTCTCCCACACATCTGCAAGATTCCCGCTAACTAGATACACTACATGTACACGCGAGCCGCCTCTTATATAAAGTGTAATTCGGGACGTGTGGCTATAATTGCCATCAGTCACAAACATTATTTTAATTTAGAGTCTGCGAACTTTTTTTTGCCCACGTAAGCACAGCACGCACGACAAAATTATCACCTTTAATATTTTGGTATTGGTTTCCGTGAAGTGGAGGAGTGTAAGATATGTAACAAATATAAAATTGTTAACATTTGGGCAGTTTTTTTAATGCTAGAAAACTAAATAATCGAGAAAGCCAATATTCTAAAAATCAGGTGTTTATATACTCTCGTATAAGAAATGGTTGATTATATTTATTATATTGAATTACTAACAGAGTCTGCAAAACTTTTCCATCTCGCTTCACAGATCACAAGAAAATTTTTTTGTGCTACCGCTCAACCACGATGAGAAATCTTCGCCTATTTCCACTTTACAATTTCTTTTTACATTTCTCATTATTTACCTATCTCCACTCCATCAGAAAAGTTAGTCTGTCTTTAGTCGGGAAATGAGTGTTGCGGAGTTGACTCCGTATCCTAATGCCCCGTCCACATGTAACCTGTATGCTACATACTCCTGTTTCATGGACTCATTCAAGACTCGCTTGGCACGAGAATTCCGTAAGCTACAAGCTCCGCAAATACGAGATTAAATACTCTTACAACATTGCACCACCACAAGTTTTCCAATGACGTAATGCGAGGAAACCTACAAATGAGACTTAGGATTACTATGTTTAATATATGAACTTGTATTTGTTGTATAAAAGACTCGATAAAAGTATAGTTAACAGCACTTTCTAACTGTGGTCCCTATTATTGTTTTACAAGAATTTTTTTTTTTACTTTTATAATGTTCTACTTCTATGCATACACCAGCTGCGGATTTCATGTGGGTCATGCTTCATGCACAAAGAACTCACTAAATGCTTGAAAATAAATTAAAATAGTACTACACTACAATGTAAACCATGGGGAAATAATATATACATTCTAAAACGGAGTGTTAAATCTATAAAGTCGTATTAAAAACGACAAAATTTCCTCCAGAATTCTGAGATATCATACGGGAAATTTGTTTCCTCGTGGCAAATTTTTGGTTTTTTTTTATCGATGATATCAGTTTTAGATAAATGGATTCTAATGTGGTAATCGCCAAGAAAGAAGATGCGCGACTTACTAGGAGATTTCCTATAGACCCCAAGTATCATATTTACTAATAAAACACATTCCAGTTAATTTACTTAAAGAAATGACCACAAACGTCTTTCCTCTTGTACTGTTTATACAGCACAAATTTAATGACTGTATTTCATTTTTACTCCCCCCATGTGTTAAATTGTCCGCTTTTGCAACCTCCGACGTCTAGAAATATTCCATTCCTAGTAATAAAGTGAAGTAAATGACTTCCTAACTAAAATATGTCTAAAGCAAGGCAAACGCAATGAGTATTAAATATTTCGGGGTCAAACCAACTTTTCTCCAACGGCGATTTCCAAAGTGAACATTTAGTGAAGTTAATCGGGTTCAAATTGCATTAAACGCTGAGCTCTCCAAAGTACTGGTGCAAAATTTAAGTATAATATATTCTCAACATCGAAGTCTGTTTTTCTGCTAGGCCCTATTTACAAATCCGAAGTTTGGATACAGTTTGTCAATTCAACACAGTCACAGTTTACCGCAACAATAAGAGTAAGACTGGGTGTTTTTCAATTTTTCCGATAGGACTTTCAGCGTAGGTGGTTTAAAAGGGGGTGGGAGGTTTAACTTACTGTTCATGGAAGGCGTGATCTCTCCAGAATCTGACGCTGGAGTGAACAGCTTCTCCAAGTCGATGGGTTTACTGGGTTGACTCTTGACGGCCGCGCCATCATCCTGGAACACAGTAACAGTGCTTCTGACTGCGTGCTAGTAGCAGTGTGAAAAATATCTAAGCGGACAGTTTGAATTACTCTTTTTTGTTTACCGATTTAAATAAAAAATTTCTCGGGACGTTAGTTTATGTCTGCAGGCGTTGTGGATCTTAACATCCTGTGTGACGTACAGAGCTTATCTGCGACCTATCAAATAACCAAGAAACAAACGTCTAGAGTTATTGTGGCCAAAATTAAATTCAACCCTTTTGACATCGCACATCTTAAAGGGGAGTGGTACACGAAAGCCGTTTATTTTTGTTATTTGTCACAATTATTTTTGGGGTATTTTTCAAAGTTTTTGGCGCAACAAGAAACAAATAATAATTTCGAACACCCTCCAACATTGTTAGTTGCCGCTTTTATTTTTCTCAGAGCACTACAGGAAAATAAAGTATATATATTTGTACTCTTACCTTCCATCAGCGCTCATAGAATAATATAAGCTGTGACTAACAATTCCAGAAGGTGTTAGAAATTATTAATGTCTTGTGCCAAAAAATTTTGATAAACCCACTGGTAATTAATTTATGATGAAAACTGTCTAAATATGGACCTCTATTTTTTCCAGTTTTGGTAGTTGCCATGAACATCTTTGTATTGAAGTTTTCTAATTATTTTAGTAATTTTCGAAAACAAGATATTAAAAAAAGCCCCGTTTTTGAAACAAAAATTAAAGAAAAAAAAACGTTTTAAGGTATGCTCTTAAAGTTGGCAAGAATATAAATGCTTTATACCCATATGAGTAACACGTTTATATTATCCAAGTTTTGCGCGTACACTACCTACGAATTAAGACAAGTATACTCACAGCTACGTCGATATTCTATATGGCGGCTGGATATCAAACTAGGATAAAAATAAATACTATGCATAGCTTTCAAAGGTACTCAACTAACAGTGAATAGGTAACAAATAGTTCACGGTTACATAACTGAGCACTTGAAAGCCATGTTTTTTTGTATTTTTCTGCAGTATGAGAGATTAACATGGTCATGGACCATCTCGCTTGATTCATGCGTCATACAAGTGGGGAAAAAAAAAAAAAAGGAATTTCATAGGTAAGATAATGAATTAATAAAATGCAAATTCGCGCTCTTTTATTTAATATAATTAAAAAGTCTTACGGCTTAAGGCTATATCCTACCTTACGCTAGAACTACGTTGCAGAGTGTTTTAAACACACATTTTTTTACAGAAACAGTTAAACGTGCGTCAAATGCGCTGATCTACGAAATGAACAAACACTCCAGACCAGGACTCTCGCGCGTTAGAAACAATTTCAAACTCCAAAATTGATAAAAACTGGCTTTTTCGAAGCGCAGTATATCAAAATATACACGTCATATACACACAAAACTACTCCATAGGCTCCTGCACTGAACCTTGCCACAGAATTTCCACCAGAATATAACAGGGTCACCGCTGAAAGTCCCATAGGTACACGTGTGCGACGAGAACACTGCGCGCCAGTTCAGAGCCTTGCGCGTAGCGGCGATGCGGCACTTGACGCGCGTGGCAATGTCGCCCTTACCGCTCTCGTCCTCAAACGCGGGAAAAAAATCTCCAGATAGGCGAGATCCTTAGCGTATCTAAAGTTTTCAATAGAACACACTCCGTACAACTCCGGGTTCTAGAAATTTGTATATTAATTCGCAGCCAACTTAACTGGGAATCTGCGTACAGGTGTACTGCAGCATACGTATGGATTGCTATAGTCTATAAGCGGTTTCTTCACACTTTTGGAATCAAAACTTTACCAAAATCACCCCGCGTGTGACGTGATTGGTTGTTTCCTAAATACGTGATGTATAACAAGCGTTTGAGACTCCTGTTAACATAAATGTGCCTTATTTTTTTTGTTTAAATTGAACTTTCATTTATATTTTATCTATAAATTATACTATTTCATTTAAAATTAATGTCAATAAAAAGGGAGAACATAAATGTGTTGGTAATGCCTAGTAAGAAATAATTCGCATGCAAAAATTTATTTCACTGAGTGCGCTCGAATGCGGTGCGCCCTTCCTTTCGTGTAATTTTCTAGACTCGTATGCTCTTCATGGGGCGTGACAGAGATATCCTGGACGCAGAACTTTAGCAGGGCTTCAGAACATTTCGACGTAACCGTGAATGGATTATAGTGGCGTTTTTATATGTTTGATTTGATCAGTGGTCTGTGTACCGCGAACAGCACTCACTTTAGAGACGGCAAACCCACCGCGTGTAAAATATGAGTGAAATTCTGGTAGGGAACTGCAGTAAATTATTTTCAACAAGATAGTACGAAACGCCAGGCAAGCTGCCCTTTTACTATATTAGCGATTATCTCTCGACTGACGAGCCTAGGCGAATTGCCTTGCTTCGGAAGCAATTTTAAATGGCATCTCCACTGTGAGAAAAAACAGCTCGTGACCATGTCTGGTAAATTTATATGGTAATAGCTAGAATTCGGAACGTAATTTTATCTATGTCAGTATCGTATGACAATTTGACGTGCTGTCGGGCGCAATAGTGCGTATTGTGAAAACATGTATTGGTAAATACTTTAATGCTATTTGTGGAGTATTTCTAAATCTCGCATTTGTAAAAATTTTTCTTGTTGTCATTACTAAAATTTCACACTAAAATTTTACTTTCATACTATGTTTCAAGAGATTGGCAGTAAGTTCATTATAAAATATTTTTCAATTAACTTCCTAAGCGGCGGCACTGTACTCAGTATAGAAAATGTACAATAAGTCTGCCTACAAATAGGCTATACATACGTCATGACAGAAAGTTGGTAACTTCAGCGAGCATATGTAGGAAAACTACTATAGCGAATGGATGTAATTTCACATATGCTTTTTTAATACGCATACCAAACGACGTAGTAAATTGTAAACAACTTCTTACAGTTAAAAAAAAATATTTCTCCCTTTACGAGTACATCGCACATTAAATACTCAGAGGAAAACGTTTTTCAAGTAAAACAACATGTCTTTGGCACAACCATATTAATAGTTTTTTATAGGGGGCAAATAAATATTTTGTTATTAAGACCAATTTTAATTTTTGTAAATATGATTGACCCAAACGTTTAAGAATTTGTTGATGCAATTATGTGTGTACAGATGTTTGTATACTCAAGTTTCGGTAACTGTAAATAAATAAAAAAAAAACAAGGGAAGAAAACTGAACAGAGATTTGAGCCGGAAACCCTTGCGTCCGAATAATATTCTGATAACTGTGATAGATTTCAAAATCGGTGTATTTTTGTATTATATATTATCTTGGGTATGACATTTACGTCAAATAGTTGCAAGTTTCATCGGGACTATTGGTGTCATTATGTATCCATACATATACACTAACAAAAGTATTACTAACCCAATTTTAACAAAAAATATAAGCAAACTATAAAACCCTAAATTCGATTTAAAATATCTAAATTACTGAATTACCGTATAGTTAGCCAAATAAATGCGATACTAGGCCAAGCTGATTTTGTTGCCACCACCAGTTCTGTAATACTGAATACCAGGTTTTTCCAGCAAACCAAATTCTTATTCACGCCCAACGAAATATTAATAAGGTGTTCAGCAACGAAACCGTTTAGTTTAACGTAATGGCAAGATTGCCGTGTGTACTAAATACATGCAGATAATCTCTTACGACCAAATAAATGTTCAGTTCGACAAATTATTTTTAAATGCTTTATTTTGTTCAAGGGTTCGGAGCAAGAGCACTTTATGTAGTTACGTAAACAAAATATTGCTCGGTAAATATATTTTTTTTTGTATATGTAAAAGTCTTTCAGCATATATTTAAATTTCTAAATCTTTTTTAATTTACAAGCCAAGCATTAATCTACAAATTAAATTTAACGTCCCAAAAATAAAAAAATTGTTTTCATTATCAGAAAAAAATCTTTAAGGATTTCATATAAACACTGCAAAAAGTTGTAATGTTTCTCCTTCACTGAGGACACCGATACTTAATATTTTGATGTCTCCTGACGTAAGACATTAATCTTGCAGAGCCGCAGTTGGGTGANACTGAGGACACCGATACTTAATATTTTGATGTCTCCTGACGTAAGACATTAATCTTGCAGAGCCGCAGTTGGGTGAGAGAATGGGTGAACGAGGAGTGCAGACATACGCCATATGGGATAATATGTAGCTCTTGATAGTGCTTCCTTACCGAACCACGAAAATACATCTAGCACAGTTAGAAGGGGGGAGGGGGGATGTTTATAGTATTACGAGATGGCCCTTTGTGTTGACAATTCGAATACACCTTACATAAGAACCTATAAAGCTGCGNATGTTTATAGTATTACGAGATGGCCCTTTGTGTTGACAATTCGAATACACCTTACATAAGAACCTATAAAGCTGCGATAATTAGCATAACGTTCCTTAATGTACCGCTAACAAAAAGTTTAGCATATATCATAATCCAGGATGGTATGTTGAATAACAGTAGTTTAAATTTCACGTTTTACTCATAGCACAAAGTGTAAAAAATAACAATACTAGTTTACATCCTCCCTGTAAGAAACAAACGGCATACTCGGAAAAGCAACTTCAATAGTGTGTAGGACTTCCACGATTCCTGAGGCACGCTTGTAACCAACGAGGCATGCCAAAAACAAGATGATCAAGCATTTCCCGAGGTAAATTGTCTTATTCCTCAATTGTGGCTGTTTTTAAGGTCTGAGGTTAAACTTACTGTTTGTGGTTTTGTAATATGCATGACACTGGATAGACATGTTTACATGATTCACACAATGTAGGTACGATCCACTCCTACTAGAAACAAATATTTTGTATTAGTTGGGGAACAGGGAATATGCAGAACTTTTTGTGAGCAGTATAAATTATAGGCCTATAGAACACATACATACATTACTGAACAACAAAAAATGTAGCTAGTTAAGCGGTAAGTTTTTGTAATAGCAGGAATCCAAATACACGATTTTCTTCTCATCAAAACAAAACTGTGAAAATCAACATTTCATTATCTCACAAGTATTATATTTACTAACATCCCCAAATATCTGGAGGAATGTCTATACGACTAGAGAAGTACGGTGATTCTGTATCTAAAATATGATATCACGAAAGTGGTTACCAATATAAATAACTCTTGCATCAATACTGCTACAAGCTATCAGTTATATGGTTTAAAGGGCATGGTGAGAACGGTTGGTGGACTCTTAGAATATTGCAAAGACAGAACATTACGGATATTTATCAAGAACAGCCTACAGATATATTTTACATGCCTACTAACATTTTTTTNTGCAAAGACAGAACATTACGGATATTTATCAAGAACAGCCTACAGATATATTTTACATGCCTACTAACATTTTTTGAGCAAGTTAGAACTTAGGTGAACTTCAAGAAAGTGTTATACGAACAAATTTATCAAAACTATGTTGTCTNTTTTTTGAGCAAGTTAGAACTTAGGTGAACTTCAAGAAAGTGTTATACGAACAAATTTATCAAAACTATGTTGTCTCATCACAATTTTACAGTTTGTGACTTTCGATATTTACACCAAAGTATAAAGAATTCTAGACATTGGATGAAGAAATTATTTTATATTTTACTCCAGTTATTTAAAAACTTTAATTTAAATCTTAAACCAAGTAAATAAATTTTGAAAAATGTTTGTGTAACAACGTCATTAATTTCTTTTAAGGTATTTGCAGGTCGACACCATGGAGATTAGCTAACGCAAATAACCCTATAAAGAGGCGGAACCCATTAAAAATATGAATATGCGATGTTTAGACTGGTTATTAACATAAGTAATATGCCACGACTCAGTGTCAGAAGACAAGTCACTTGGGCGCACACATGCTGTGGTCACTTTCAGCACCATGCCTTGGATGGATAGGAGTGGAGGGGAGATATGAGGAAAGGTGAGGGGAGGGGCGCGATTAGGAATGGAGAGGAGAGAAGCATGTTGGGGAGATGGAGAAGCTTGATGGGGGGAAAAGTGAGGCGGGAGGCAAGGGGTGACATGGGGAGTGGTGGGTGGTGAGGGTGGCATGGGGTGAAGCTGCAGGTTGTTGAGGGGAGGCATGTGGTAGGAAAGCAGGGGTCGAGGGGTGGGTGGTAGGGTGGCGAGGGTTGGAAGGCGGGGTGGCTAAGGTCGTGGA
>NQII01001352.1:42141-74420 GCA_002778355.1 Clitarchus hookeri
AGTTGTGGAGGGTGTGGGGGAAGCTAGGGATGGCAGCTAGTGGTGGTGGGGAAGCGGGAGGACGGGGGTTTTGTTGAAGAGGGTGGGGTTGTCTTGGGATGCCGGGTGGTTGAGGGGAGGTGACAGGCGTGGCTCGTGTTTGAAGGGGAGGGGAATGCCCAGCATAGTAGTCACTTGGCGGGTACGCCCACTGAGAACCTTCCTGCAGCCAGACGCTGCTCACGTCTAATACAACATTTCCGAAATAATTTTGAAAGAAATTCGTTCCTGTTACTACACTTGCACAAACACTTACTGGCATACCTACAGTAATTCTTGCAGCGACTCACCAACAGTAGTGATATGTATTGTCAGCTCTACACGGTACAGTAAGCATTCATGAAATCGCGTCGTAGGCATTTCTATTTAATTCACAGCGCCTCGTTACCGATACACAGATGCTCTCATGTAGGTATGGCGATTTGATTTTAAAACATTGTTCACGATAAACTGAGCACTTTTTAAATTAACATTTTAAAGTTATCACTGTTCACAACTACAGTACATAGCAACCTGGAGGCTCCGAGTTAGTTGGCAGCAAATTATCAAAAATTGTTCCAAGTCTGCATGTTGTTTTTTTAAATATTTGAGAGTAGGTTTTATAAATTATGGCCACTGATATACTAAAGATTTTTATACATGTGAGAGTAAGAATTTGCATGTTGCGCACAACAAAGTTTTGCGCTACCGGAATTACTGAGTTACTCGGTTGCTCACGATCTAAGAGAAAGTATAGGATAGCAACATACGCTGTCTGTACAGAATGCCATGCACCTGTCATTTCGATGCATCTTGGTACTGTGCATACTGTCTCTACTGAGCAACAACAATTACAAGAGGTGCAGAACTTTTAAGGAGTGTTTGACAGTTACGTTCCAAACGATTCTAGTGTTTCAGTTGGGTGGTGCACCAATAATGTGACCTGACTAATGACAATATTAATTCTATTTATGGCGGATGGATGCAGAACGGAAAGGAAAGTAGATCCTAAGCAGGGCTTTCAAAAGTGGCCATATAAACTCGAGCAGCATATGCATGCGAGTATGGAAGGACGTAGGGAGAGTAGAAAGTAAACAGTGGTGTAGGAAGCCCCTAGTTAACCGTGAAGAGCCTAGAGTGTTACCTGTCCGCGGACGAGCTGGGACGTGTGGTTGTCGCAGGACACGACGATGAGGGGCGGCCGCCTCCAGGTGTCCCTCANGCATTGCCAATACGACCAACGCAGAGTGTTCCGAATCTATTAACTTCACTCATCCGCCAACCTACGTCGGACATCTGTTACACTCGCAAATTTCTAGGTGATGGTGTAGTGCGCCCGACTCTTATCCAGGACGTAATGCGTTCTAACTCGGACGTTTGACGGGGAAAGGTGGGAAGTTTTCAAGTGGTCTTCATGTACACTCCATGATAATGCTGCTGCAATACCCTAATACCAGAACTAAAAATCACATACATTTAATTAATACACTATCGTCTCAAGATGAAACACAAAAACTTATTATTTGTTACACGCTAGTTTACAGTGAAACAGTCTTAGGTTATAATCCCGAACAAACTATGAGTAACTAAAAGGGGGAAAAAACTAAGCTGTCTGCAAAACAAACTCTTTTCTTCCCTAAGCAAAAAATCAGTATGTAGCATTTGTGTGAAAATATATCAAAATTAGAACCGTCGCAAGGCGATTACTTATAATGTATGTGTGTGTGTGTATGTGTGTGTGTGTAAATTATGCTTACACGATAATGGCAATAGAAGATGTGCACGTCGTTCCTGGGCGAAGTGGGGTTTGATTTCTGTGTGTGAACGAGTGCGGAACAGTTGTGAGTATGGAAGGAAACCAAAGCAAGTTTAGGAGACTTCGCACCATCAAACCTTGAGAGCATCTGTCGCACCTCCTGAACTGGCAAACTTAGCAGCGAGAAACCAGGGAACTAATCCAATTAAACCAGACGTGGCAGGAAAATCCCTTTAACAACTACCATATTCTGTAACAAAATACCCATGGTAATTACAACTTACAAGCAGAAGTCGTTCTTTAAAGGTCTCAATGATCCCATTAATGATTCATCAGACGTGGGGTGGGAATCCCTTTAACAACCACGCGATTCTAACGTAATATATGTGGTAATGACAAACCAAATTAGGAATAAGTTTTAACATCTCATTTAAACTGTCACGGTGCAAGTAGCGGCCGCAGAAGTTTGCTTTATGTACGTAATGCAGACATTTTGACAAAAGAGCCTGTGTATTTCACAAGACTGAGTTTAATGCGCACACGTGTTTTCACACTAGTTCCCAACATAGTCTACTCCAACCTAACATGATCTCGTAAACAACCTATAATGGTGGGCCAATGTGTTTCAACGGTTTAAATTAACCAAGGATTAGTTTGTGAATAACGGTTTCCTTTTCACACATGCGTGTGCAATAGTCACGGACTGACTCGTAATGTCCTAAGACGCTTATACAAGCTGTTCGGCAATGAAACGCTCAAACTGCTGGAGGTGATTCATTATGAAAAATTAAGTAAAAAAAAAGACTCAATATACCTAAAATAAATATTAAAAGAGATGCGAGCCTATGAAAATTGGGTTTTGAAAATGTATTTTTGCCGAATGCCTTTTACGACGCCTACAAATTCCGCATCAAAAAGGTGACTTATGCTTCCCATGTTGCAGAAACACATGCGTAATGCTGGCCGTTCCCTGTCTGTGCTCACTGCTCGGCTTGAGGAAGTGATACGTCAGCACNTGTCAGCTCATCAACTACGTACCCTCCACTAGTAACATCCTCTATAGCGCGCCATATGGGTGTGTCCCATTCAACTGTGTGGGACGTGCTGTCAGGAANCGTCAGCACATCAACGACGTGCCCTCCACTAGTAACATCCTCTATAGCGCGCCATATGGGTGTGTCCCATTCAACTGTGTGGGACGTGCTGTCAGGAAATCGCCGCCTTCCCTACCGCCGGCAGAAAGTACAAGGCATTCAGCGAAAACAAGTTTTCAAAACCAAATTTTCACAGGCTCACATCTAGTTTAATATTCTGTTTAGGTATGTGGTGTCTTGTATATTTTCGACTTTTTCATAAGGAATCACCTCCCGTAGTTTGGGCGTTTGATTTCCGAACAGCCTGTAATTTGACAGTATTGACTAACTAACTTTGTCTATGCGTACTAGCATTCTCTTTGGCAATGTTAAGTTTTACATTGGAAATGGTGACCGCGGTCAGACAAAACTAAGAGCTTCCAAATAATTAATTGTGAACTTAATGCAGAAAAATTATTCATCATAATTTGTTCACATTTGTTGTGTGGAATTTATGTTAGTTTACAAGATAAATGTTTAATTTGCGCTTTTAACCATCACGTACGCGATTACAACATCGATTAACGTGTCGTCAGTGATGAATTGCAATCTCCAGCAGCTATGCGATTTATTATCTTTCGGGTATTTCGTAACACAGAGTTGTCAAGATTTTAAAGAGTTTCCATACGAGAAGTACCAATCTGTAAGCAGCGTAGCGGCAAAGATATTGGCAGGTGTTTCTTGGCAAATAAATGCCATGAAAGACTAAGAAGAGAGAAAGAGAGAAAGAGAGAAAGAGAGAAAGAGAGAAAGAGAGAAAGAGAGAAAGAGAGAAAGAGAGAAAGAGAGAAAGAGAGAGAACGAACTGTGCCTAAGATATTCAAAGTATGGAACACAGCGCCGTCTCCGCATACGACCTACTCTCGAGCAAACGCCAGAAGGGTCACGGAGGATGCAGAGCCCGCCCAGTTAGGGGAGCGAGGCGCTCTAATCACGGGACCTGCAAACAGCCTAGGATAAGGCCCCGACGTTAGTTGAGCTCCAAAGGAAAGTATCAACGTTCTGAAGTGTCCAGTCGAAGAGCTTCCGACCAACAGCAACATTATAAAACTTTTTCCTTTGACCTCCGATGCAACTTCTTGTAGGTAAAATTTATACCTACAGTATGCCCCTTTCACTATCGTTATGCATGGAATAGCGTAAGCTGATAATATTTCCCAATTATATCGAGCTGCCAAACACATTTAAGTGCCATACTTATCAGAGCCACTAAGACATCGCGGAAAATGTAATTGCGTATGTTAAGAAAAATTAAAGTTGCTATCTTGGTACTATAAAACTTTTTAAAGCAAGGAAAAGCATTTATAAAAACTCTGAAGAAATTTCTAATAGGAGTTTGGCTGTGTTTCTGAAAATATAGACATACGGTATTCGAATGAGGAACAGCTAAGTGGAGGCTGTTTATAGGCCATAATCAATATACGAAGAAGGGGAAATTTGTAAACATCTCAAACAGCCATTAGTTTTCTAGCCCAGTCCCAAGTTTGGAAGGCCCTGGGGGGGGGNTGTAAGGGGTTTCACGACGCTTCGTCAACAAACGCACGGCGCCGCGGAGTCGTTTATGGCATTGCGCAACTCGGGGTCGGCCACCCAACCACCTTGGACCTGTGATGGGGATGTGGGAGCGGGGAGGGGGAAGTGGCAACCCCTATCCCTCCCTCACCACACAAAGCTCTCTTCATGAACAGAGGGCAGCCAAGTTTCCAGCAGACAGCAGTCTCACCGCCACATCTACAAGTCGTCCTCAACACCACTTCTTCCAAACTATCGCAGGAAAATAACTATGTAATTTCTTAAGTCCAAGCGTCTACAGACTTTTCACAGTTTTGAAATAAACCTTTGAAAAATTTCACTACCCCTACTTGTAAATTTTTTAATGTGCTCAATAGCAAGTTGGCAACGACTATAAGAAAATATTTCCATTTCTTAATGTAAAATTAAGAGTGTTAAATATTTGTGAACAATCAAATGATTGCATTTGCTTTGTATATTTTTAATGGAAACTAGTTTTAAAAGTCAACAAATTGGTCAAATATTTACTTTTCTAGTAATTCCAGTATTTCACATGACATCAGTTGTAAACTTTGTAACAAGGTCACAGAACCAATCTGAAACTGCTATTGATTATATTTTCAGTAGCCAAAAACTTCGTGAATATACTGTTCTTCCTTTCACAAATGGTTTGGTAATTATCCAGTTAAGCGGCTTTTCTGAACGAAACGTTCTAGAACGAAAGTAGCTAATGGGTTCTGCACAGCTTACCTTGTTCATATTTCAAAGGGGGTCATGTTAAAATAAGTAGAACATATCAAAAAAATAGTTTAAAATACCAGTAATCCACTGCTTTGTTTACTGCGGGTGCCATGATTCCTGTCATCACCGTATTGGCTTCTGGGTAATTTACGTCACCATGATGCGTTGTTAACGGAAAATTTTGAAATACTTCAGTAGCCATTGCTCCTTTGCCGGCATTAGTTGTGTAGTCCTAATCCGGCGGATTTAAAACGGAGAAAGCAAGAAGGAGTGATTTTGTGCATTATATTAGCCTATAAATGAGTGCTTCAGTGCGTAGTATTTGGCTATGACGAGTGCTTCAGGTGTTATATTCGCGTATGTGGCTGGTTAGGGAAAGATGGTGTTTCGTTGACTGAGGTGAGGTTGAATTGGCCGTTGACAGAGGAATTCTATCAGCCACCTAGATGAGTTAATTAATATTCTTTTGGTGTGTTTTACGGTTACTTTAAGTCCCTAAAATCCTAAATGCGTAGTTTGGTGTAAAACCCCAAAATCCTACGTTTTTAAAAGCCCTACAATCATAGGTTAGTTTCAAATCCTCAAATTCTAGGTTAGAGTAAAATCCTACATTCCTACGTTAGTGTAAAACCCTACATTCCTAGGTTAGTGTAAAACCCTAAAACCCTAGGTTAGTGTAAAACCCTACAATGTTAGGTTAGCATAAAACCCTGTAATCTTAGGTTAGCATAAAACCTTAAAATCCTAGGTTAGTTAAATACCATAGAATCCTAGGTTAGTTTAATACCATAGAATCCTAGGTTAGTTTTAAAATGTAAAATAGTGATTCACTAATCGTGGGATTAGGTTCCGGTGGGCACATATTACGAAATTAGTCATACACTAATGACCCTAGTATATTCGTGTTCTGCGTAATTAGTAGAGTTGAAATATACCAGTTTTCAGTGTTTTTTTTTACAGAAAAGCCCCTAAACTGGATAATTACCTTGGAATGAGAATACTGCCATTAAATAATGACAATTAAAAAAAAAGTAACGTTATTGACAAAGTACCGTATAATACATCTTACATGCATGAGGATGTAAACTCTGATTTCAAAGAGTTCTAAATGTCTTTACGTTTATTTAAATGCCATGTCCCAACTAAAGTTATTAATTTACGAAATCTTAGCATGGATCAATGACTAAATCTTAGCCGCTCGTAATGAGAAGAGAAAATTACATATATCTTCAGTCTCGCAATAACAATGAATTTTAGGTAAAGTACAAATCTTTTCGTAGGCCTAAATACTTGGAGAAAACAATTAGAAAAGTTAAGCGGGACTACTATAAAGAATATATATCTTCTTTACAAAACAATATTAAGACTACTTGGAACAAAACCAACTTTATTATAGGCAAGAAGACGGTTAAGTCTGATATCATGATAAAAATGGATGTATCAGTTTTAGTGATCCTGCAGCTGTAAATATATTAAATAATTACACTAACATTAAAAAAAATGCAGTACCTAGAAGGATACATGTGATTGAAATTAACTTTATGCCACAGAATAGGTACATGTGACACGATTAGGATTACATAACTACACATTATCTTAATCCTTCAGAATTCAGTATGGTGTGAAGTCCCCACATGATGCAATCAGAGCCCCTAAACGTCGTGGAATAGAATCAAAGAGGACCTAGGCATGTTCCTGGGGAATCTCCCTCCACGAGGATTGTATGCAAGTCCACAAAGCATCACCAGCGGTTGCTGGAGAACCGCGACGATCAAGTCACCGACCAACCATATCCCAGACATGTTCGATTGGCGATGTCAGGTGAACGTGCAGGCAAGGGAAGCAGAGGTACCAGTCTTTCATTGAAGAAGGCTTGCACGATGCTCGCCACATGTAACCAGACATTATCCAGCTCAAAAATGGCACATGGAGTGCCTGAAGGAGGGGCAGTGCACCGGGTTGTAAAAACCTCCCTGGTGTAGTGGCTGCTGTTCAGATTGCACTCAATAAATAGGAGACGAGATCGCATGTTTTATCCAATGGCGCTCCAAACCATCACACTTGGCTGGCGTTTGTTCACTATGCCGCTCTATAATGTAGGCTGCCAGACTGCGGTCACCACGGTAGCGTCTAACACGTATACGGCCATCACTGTAGGACAGATTGAAGCGCGATTCGTCTAAAAGCACTACATTTTGTCACAACACACCAGCGACTGCGTTCACGAGTCCATTGCAGTCCATTATTTGTTGTTTCTGGACAATGAAAGTCGACGCAATAGCATGCGTGTTACTAGTCCAGCCCGCAGCAGACTGTGTCTAACCGTCGACGCAGACATGTCCTCACCCTTTGCAGTGCTCCAGTGTCGAGCCAACACTGAACGAGGCTTTATGGTCCGTTACGGCCATGCGGACAAGACGGCGGTCATCCCGTGCTGTGATCATATTGCGTGGTCCAATACCCGCTCGTCGCTGCGTACGACGCTCTTCTATCCACTGGTGCCACACATGCATCACTGCCGTAGCAGCATGCTCTGTACGAGCAACAATGTCACGGTATGACAAACAAGTTTCTCGGAGACCGATCATTCTGCCCGGTTCAAACACACTCACATGCTGATATTGCGCCCTATGACGTCGACGAGGCATACTAGCACTTTTTTTTCACTTAGTTTGATGGCTTTTCACTGACTGAGCTTGGCGTAACACTGACCTTTCCGGTCACACAAGAGAGAGCGCTGCTGGGCCTACGTGTACGCCATAGCTCTACAATCGTAATCACGTATTGCTGGTACACTGTTCTACGCATCCTCCGAGTTTGGATTTATTTGCGCCTTTCTTTCTGGGTGTCGCAATTTTCACACACAAAAGTATATTTTCTATTAGTGGTGAAACAAATTGTTAATACTTTAAATACTGCTGATTACAAATTTTTTAAAAATCAAACGTACATAACATGACACTTAATGAAATTGAGTATGAACTAACAACACACTTGAAAATTTTAAAGACCATAAATTCTTTGAAATCCAAGAACTACTCTGGTTATGATAGTGTCAGCAACACAGTTATTAAAGACTGTCTTCTAGTATAAGCAAGCCTTCAAGCCGGCTCTGTAATCTTGCACTTCAAAGTAGTGTTGTCCTGAGTGTCTTTAGCGCGCAGTTGTCAGACCTATATTTAAGAAAGTTAGTAAATATCAACCCTGTAACAATAGGCCTATAACCCTTTAGACTTCTTTGACAAAATTTTTTGAAAAAGTCATCTATGACAGATTACACTGGCCAACAGCCATTTTGGTGCCAACGATTTGTAAACTGTTCCTAGGTAATTTTTGGGTGCAGAATCCAAAATAGCCATACGATTTCGTCTATCAGATATAGTTTTTGAGATAGGCTATGTTTTCTATTTTTGAAGTAGCTATACACACATTCATTACTTATCACATAAAAATTGTCTTTTATACGACTTTCTAGCATGGAGTTTACTTGGACAGTCTCCCTCAAGACTCCAACAGTAGTCGGCCATAATGTGGCTATTCCATCGCCCTTGATATCGATCTTCCATAGTTTTTATGTCCTAATGGAATCTTTCTCCCTGATCTTCACTACTACCACCTAGGTTAGGATGTGTCCATTTGTGTATATTGTTCCGATTAATACCTTTTATAATTACGAGACAAAAGTAGCAGTCATTGTGATGGTTTCGTTGTTCCCTCCAAATCATTGGTGCACCAAACTTTAGGCACTGTCTCTTTCCCATGGTCCACTGTCACAAATGTTAAACACATGTTTTACATACAAAATGTGGAGCCCAAGATTTATCCTTGTCTCCCAAATGGACGCCAAAGTATGCCAGATAAGCCTTTTCCACAAAGTGAGAAAAACGTTATCTACTTTCTTTCAAAATGTATTCGCCACATACATAACACAACACGCTTGGATGATTTACGCAGCTACGTCTGATTGTGGATGCCATGGTTTTAGTTCAGTGTTTTAATACTAAAGAACGGCACAAATCAACACGAAATAATAGCACAGCTTTACTCACGAAAGCTCAATAACATACTGAGCCGGGAAAGGCAGAGGCAGACCGACGGTAAAGTGGGCCAAGGGTTAACGAGTGGGGATGAAACAGGTATAAGCAGGTCGGTCGAACAATAGGCATTTCCAGGTATATCTGGCTAATTTGATTTTAATTTGAGGTATGGCATTTCTATTTTGACCTCAAAAGATATTTTTATTTCTTTACTTATGCCTTTTATCAGAACTAAAATCAATTAGCCCGTAGCTCAAAAACTAGAGCTGATAGACGAAATCTGATCGCATTTTTGGAATCAGCACATTAAAAATATCCCAAATCAGTCCTTCGCTTTCCGGCACCAAAAAAAACTTTTAGTTTTGTTGGCCAGTGTTATTATTGCACGTTACAGAAAACAACATATTAATTTTTTAAAACCTAACTGCGAATATAATATCAAGAAATATTGCAATTTCTAAATTAACAGAAAAACGCACGGAATAAATAAGTCATTAGCATCGGGAATATTCTGTGATCTATCTGAAGCTTTCAACTGTGTCGATCATGAAATTCTTCTTAATATATTGCGCAATTATGGTATACATGGAAAATTATTTAAACTTATAAAATCTTATTTAAGCGATAGAGTACAATGGCTTGAAATAGACTCGTTCACAGTAAACAGTTTGACATTAAAACAGGGAAATATTAAATATGGTGTCCCACAAGAATCAATTTTGGGACCTCTTATTCATTTTATACATGAACGATCTTCCAAGTTTTCTACCCCAAGTAAAGACCATACTCTTTACAGATGATACAATCATACTGATAACAAGTAAAACTACGGATTTCGTGTTAAAGATAATAAATGTAGTTGAATCTAGTTTTATCCAATTGGTTCAAAGCCAATAGCACTCAATATAGATAAATTATATTTTGTAGAATTCCTGACAAAAAAATTTCTCAAGTAATGTAACAGCCACGTTTGAAAATAAAATTATTCAAATGGTTGATACCAAATAGTAGACAAATCCTTTTTTTGGAAAAAAACATCTAGAACAGTTATTAAAACAAAGCTCAAATTGTTTTGCTCTTCTAAATGTTAAGCACTGGATCAGACAACTGTAAAGCAGATTTATTATGATATTTTTCATTCTGTGATGTCAAACGTATCATTTACTTGGGCAACTCAAATTGCCAATAGGATTTTCAAGATTCAGAAAAAAAANATTCTGTGATGTCAAACGTATCATTTACTTGGGCAACTCAAATTGCCAATAGGATTTTCAAGATTCAGAAAAAAAAGCAATTTGAATAGTTAAAAGTTTAAATAAACAAGATTCCTGCTGAAAATTATTTACAGAATTAAAAATNAAAAAAAAGCAATTTGAATAGTTAAAAGTTTAAATAAACAAGATTCCTGCTGAAAATTATTTACAGAATTAAAAATATCCACCTTAACCTCGGAATAAATAAACTCTTCTATGCTTTACATTCCAAATAAACACATTGTCAAGAAAAATTAAGAAATACATAATTACTAAACCAGAAATAAACATAACCTGCATTAACCTCAGATCAATTTGACCATATATGGAAACCGTTTTGTTTTTTCTGTAATAGAAATCATTATAAAATTTCCATTCGATTAAAAGAAGCTATTTCGTACAAGTGATAATACTTTCAAAAGCAAGCACAAGCATTTCCTACACACAACCCGTTATTTGTGAACTCTCTTCCAGGTTCTTACAATAATTTTGTAAGCATACAATTTTGTAACAGTGAGAGTACAGTTTCTAAATTACAATTTTATATTCAGTTCCCTTTATTGTTATTTATATGTACTTCCATTCTGTTTCCAACCACATTTCAAAATTTAAGTTTTAGACTACCATTAATTCAACAAATTCAAACTTTAAAATTACTAGCCAGAGCCACAGAGATATAAACATATATGTTCGCACATAGTAACGAATGAAGCCTAGTGAAGGGAAAGGCTGACGGTATCGCGAACCGTCTGCCGCGCCCGCGTTCTAGATTGCACAGAAAAGCACATCACTCAAGGTCAAGGCCAGACTACTAACCAGCCATTACCAACACCACAGCGCACCACATAACAGCCCGCCTGCAAGAACAAAGACGGCAGTTTCCTAACAGAGTCTTCCTTTGTAACTCCTACCCACAAGCTATCCCACCGTATTGAAGAGGCTGCAACCCAGTCCGCATTCCCACTGCCAGCAGCCCCGAAGACCAACCAAGATGCCAAACAAATTTATCAAATAAATACAGAATTAAAATCTCCAAAATCTTTGTCGAGATGAGAACATCTCGTATCGTTAATATGGAGAGACGTTACGATAGCGTGAAGAGTCCTTGATTCGACGGCCTGCCTGAACACGCCATCACTCATGAGCGGTAATCAGGACAGCCGGTTGTCGCAATCGGGACTCGCATTGTCCAAACCCCGGTGAGCAGGAATGCCCTCTACGAGCCAGGGAATGAGGCCATGTTGCGTTATGCCACGACGATATGAAGGCAATGCAGGGTGGAGGCAGAGGTATGTCTCCATGTGACGCCGGCCGAGATGACGTCACAAGAAGCCTGCTGTGCCGACCGCCGTAACTCGTCATACTTCATCAGCCTTAGGATATTTCTCAATGTGGGACAATTACTATATACTAACGATGCTCCCAGCATGATGTAGTTAACTTCACAATGCTCCCCCGAAATTATAGTATTTTATGTATTCTCCAGATGTTTTATTATATAGCCATATAGTAACCTATAGCTTCTTATGTTTATAAAACCCAAATGCTCTACCGTAATGAGATTCACCCAACCTTAACAAGTACGGTTTTACCACAATGAAACAAAGTATAACAGTACGATACCGTGTATTCAAACACAAATGTTCAAATTTGAAGTCTTCTAATTCTGATATAAATGCTATAATTTAATATTGAAATTTCACTGGCGGGTTGTTTCCTATAGATCAAGCCAAAAACATCCCAAGGCGACTATGTGAAGTAAACTTCTCTAATTGAAATATTTACATTTTAACATATTTCATTGTTACTAATAAGAAATATTTATAGTAATCATGCAGTTTAGGGGCTTTTCTGAACGAAACATCCTAGACCAACAAGAGTGGCATTAATGGGTTCTGCACAGCTTACCTTGTTCATATTTAAGAGGAGGTCATGTAAAAATAAGTAGAACATATAAAAAAAAATTTAACAAAATTGCGAAATGTACGAGCCGTTTGGCCGGTGTGTTTACGTCGATCGCCATGTTAAATGGCTGCGCATCGCTGTTTCCCACGCTACCTACCAGCCGCGGATATTCAGGAGGGCGTAATTTTAAAATAAATAGAACGTATTAAATAAAATAGTTAATAGTACGAGCGATCCGCAGCTTTTTTTTTTTTACGTCTGACGCCTTAATATTTGGTGATTTTCGGCATCGTGCCGTCACATTATTGGCTGTAGGTCGTTGAAGTAATCGTAACGGTCTTTTATAAGTCATAGTCATCGAATTTCAGTTGTCGTTCAGATGCGAAACAGTGCGGTTAAGTTGTTACGGGCGTGACTTTTAACGTCCGAATATGACCGATTTAAAAACAGAGTGCAATAACGAGTGCTTCTGTGCGTATTTTCGCCCGTGAACGTGTGCTTCCGAACATAATATTCGCCTATGTGGCGGGTGTTACTTGTTTTGTCGAGTGAGGTAAGGTGTACAGTAGTTGAATTGGCTGAGGACAGAGGAATTGTACTCGCCGCTACCCAGGTGAGTTAATTGATATTCTTCCCTGTGTTTTACGAATCCTTTAAATCCCTAACATCCTAGATTTGGCTAAATTCGTATATTAGTTTAAAATTCTAAAATCCCAGGTTAGTTTCAAACCCTACTATCCTAGGTTATATTAACACCCTACAATCCTAGGTTAGATTAACACCCAGCAATCTTAGGTTAATTTAAAAATGTAAAATAGTGATTCACTCATCGTGGGGTTAGGTTGTGTTAGGTTAGGTGGGCACATATTACAAAATTAGTCTGACGTTTATGCCCCTAGTATATTCGTGTTCNTGTTAGGTTAGGTGGGCACATATTACAAAATTAGTCTGACGTTTATGCCCCTAGTATATTCGTGTTCTGCATAATTAGTAGAATGTATATTCGTGTTCTGCATAATAAGTAGAGTGGAAATATAACACTTTTCGGGTTTTTTTGCAGAAAAGCCCCTAAACTGCATAATTACCATATCTATCTTTGTTGTTATCCGACCACCGCAAAATGCGGTACGTAGGTTCTGGCCTGAACTTGTTTTCTGCTCCTAAAATTCTGAGCGCTCGTATCANGTTAGGTTGTGTTAGGTTAGGTGGGCACATATTACAAAATTAGTCTGACGTTTATGCCCCTAGTATATTCGTGTTATGCATAATTAGTAGAATGTATATTCGTGTTCTGCATAATAAGTAGAGTGGAAATATACCACTTTTCGGGTTTTTTTGCAGAAAAGCCCCTAAACTGCATAATTACCATATCTATCTTTGTTGTTATCTGACCACCGCAAAATGCGGTACGTAGGTTCTGGCCTGAACTTGTTTTCTGCTCCTAAAATTCTGAGCGCTCGTATCANGACCACCGCAAAATGCGGTACGTAGGTTCTGGCCTGAACTTGTTTTCTGCTCCTAAAATTCTGAGCGCTCGTATCAGGCGAATGGTAATTTCATGCTTTCGATTTTACCAGATTTTACATTGATAAAATAAATAATGGCATCTGGATTCGTAATCCATTATTAAAAAGTGATTTTAATTTTAAACAACTGTTAAAACTGTATTCCGGCATGATGACGGGATGGTTAAGACTTTCAGGTTGGCAACATTGGTGAAATCACTAAGATTGCTTGTTTCTTTCTCCCGACGAAATAATTATATTATCAGTTAAATATTTTACATGTAATTTTTACGTACCTAGGCTAGAGTAAAAAAATTTGTGGTAAATGTGTTTTTTTACTGCAGGGGTAAAAATATTTCAACGTGTGTCGTTTTTGTTGCAAGGCTAGTGTTGGACCTTTGAAGTTTGATCTTAACACTGAATTACGTTTATGACTGTAGTAATTATTTAAAGGCAATATCTTAATATATCACAATTTCGTAACTTACTCTAGATGTTCATACAATAATAGAACGTGCTTCGAAGTTCCAGTGAACTTAATGTTTGTCAGAGCCCCAAAAAAAACCTTGTGGAACAAAAGTTACAGTGGTAGTGTGCGTGCTAAGGGTTGTTTAGAATGTTAGCCACCATCTTGTTTGTCACAGTCATGAAATAAACGAAAAAAATTTTGTGCAAGTTTTTTTCCCTCTTTTTTCGTTGTATTTTATGCTAATTTTTTAAAATTTGTTTTGGTTCAAGCTTGCCTTTAATCAGTAACCTAACCCACGTCAATAACAAGGGGTTAAATACCTGCNTTAGCTAATACAAAATATTAACGTGTAATGACCGTCATGCTCTATATCTTAACACACATTTTAATAACCTGTAAAATAATTACCACTCTCACCAATTTAAATACAGATACATTAAGTCATAAAACAGGCCTTAATATGGACGAATATTGTAAACTTTAAGTTACGCTTTTCGCAATACAACAGCATTGTAAGGAAGTTGAAGATTGTAATGCTAACAAAGCATTTGATAGTTGGAACAGAGAAGCCACATGACAACTTGTTTGTTCATACGAAGGGTAAATTGTCAGCACCTTTGAACTTATGCCGGGCTTCAGAAAAGTATGAAGTAACCGTGAATTGATCATTCCCCCTTCCCTGTTTCAGTGTGCATGTGACTAAGCTTACAGTATATGGTTGCATTCTGGGGGTTTACAAGTGCTAAAATGTACTTCTAGCTCACGTAAGAATACCTAGATGTGTTTCTGCAAATCGTCCAGTCTGAGAGAAACATTTACGACAAAGATGTTGGCGCAGCAAAGTGCTGCGGACTGCAGTTGCCCAACCAAGGAACATAACAGATATTCCCTGCCGCCTTTAGGAATGACTCAAGTAACAACGGAAGGAAAAAAAAACATTTTCCCCACCAAAGTAAACTTTAAGCAATTGTACAAGTAAAAGCGTTTAAATACGTAGCCAAAAAATGATGTGCCACCAGAAAATAAATATAAATAGTAAATTACGTCAATTTTTATAAGAGTTGTTATATAATGTATACAATTTAATAATCTTTCATTTTACGACAATATTTTTCTGCGTGCTGTGTATGTAAATTTTTAATGGCTACCATCAATATTCTACAAAAATTTACATTAATTATAACAAATGGGATTATTTTCAGGCCAAGTGCAACCAACAAGACTTCGATGATACAAAATTATAGAATTTCCGGAAAGTGTTACTGGAGTAATGTCCGCTGTTTCGTAAATTTTGTAGATTCACGCAAGTTTTTTTATTTTTTGTCGAAGTGTTACGGTCGTGAAAACGATATTTTAAATAACTTACCAAACGCGATCATATACAATAGCGTGCTATTCTTCAAAAGTCCGTTCCAGGTACAAAATTGCAAAAACTATTTGCGTAGCATACTAGAACTGGTATGCAAAGAAACTGGCCCTCATGACTAACAAACCATCAGGTTATTACAAATTGTATCGGCTGTTCACGATAAACTGATCACTTTTAAAAGCCCTGCTGAAGATATACTTTTATGCCACTTGTGTGTTTTTACACAATGTGTAAAATAAAATTGGCACGGCATTCCACTTTGTTTATGCGTCGGTTATGCAAAACTGTGAAATTATTGAAAAATAAAAATATACTTGACGCATTTGTTGTTTCTTATACTTTTATGAATTAAAACAGGAACGAAAAATCCTATTTTGTATTCACATATGTTCACTTAATTATTCGTTAAGGCATGTTCCAACAGTACTTTCCCTTTGCGGTAACCAACTTGACTTGGTGCAGGTCACCCGTAATGCCTGCTAAAATACAAGCAGGAAGGAGCAGAGACGCTTTTCAAAGGTAGATTTCAAAAGTGCTTCAAAGTGAACAGCCCGTTGCAAAGGGGATGCCCGATGTAGAGATAATGTGTGTTTCCTGACGAGACATATTAAGAATAAAAAAAAAAAAAAAAAAAAAACACCAACTCCCGCGATTCTGCCAAAAGTTAATCACTTAATAAAAATACTACTATTAAAAATGTAAGTACTTAAAAAAAAAATCGATGTGAGAAATTTGAAGACAGTGCGAATAACGAAGTCTTAGGTCGTCTACACTTTATCCGCGGGTGAACCGTGGAATATAACCTCTCTTATCCACAAACCGTAATGCTCGTATCAAAATGTACGGTACTTAAGGTGGTTGTAGTGTTGCAAATGTGAGCAGCAAAGTCAACTGAACCAGTTTTACACCACACAACTTATGAAGTGAACAGGAGCGTGCTTTCAGGAATCTACTGCTTCCTCTCAGCATTTACGCAATAAGACACGTTGCTTGTTAAGTTAATGCAGCTTATTCGCAGTGAACTTTCGTTACATTTCATTACGGAATGCTCTTTTACGTTGCAGCGGCCAGAAAATCTCACAAAAAAAAGGAAATAAACTCTATTTTTAAATACATTAGGCCGTGCTATGAAGCAGTTTCACTGATTTATGCAACGTAAGACAATTCACCAAACACTGATAGTGTATTGCCAAGATTTTCGTTTAGTTATGCATACAATTTATTAACCATGAAATTGAATACTCTATTTAGTAACGAGGAACTTTTATAAAGTAGTTTACCGATATGCGTTTTAACAAAAATTTAATTATCAACATTATAGTATATCGGAACATGTTATTTGATTTGCAAAACCCTTGAGTATTAAAATTTATCCTTTATGACAGTAAATGATATAAGGAATATTATTTTGGTTTCCGTGTGGTTTATAACTTGTCAACTGTATTCAACGGTGCCCTCAGGATAACTTTTGCAAACTTAGTTTTCAAGTGGCAGTTTTAAGGAAGATAAACTAAGTTGACAGTAGGGCGTAGTGTGCAGATACACTTATGTTGGCAAAGCGGCAGCCAAAGTAGTCTGCTCCGATGCTGTATAGCGTACCTGGTGGCCGTGGTTCATCGCTAGGCGTCTGGCAACCGCATTTTGCACAGACGTCTTCATGATCGACGCACCGTCGTTTCACTCCACACGTCTGCGCACTATACTATTCAACCCGGAACTGCCGTTCGCTTCTGATGTCAAAGCCAACCATGCACGATGCTTCAAAACATTTCGGAAGCGAAGATAGTCCACTCGATATCAAGCTTCAGTGGCATGTATGATAACTAAGAACGTTCCGAGGAAAAAAAAAAAAGAAACACACACATTTGGTTTAGATCAACGCCAAAATTGTTTCTGTAATACGATTCTGTATTGTGGTTTAAGCGATTTATTTGGCTTTTTACATTTATGCATTGGTGTGTTAAGTGTAAATTTTTAAATAGATTTAAAGATTTCTACGATATTTTGAAATATACGACGACAATAACTCCCCGAAATTCCATTTGTCAAATTTGAACAGTCTGTTTAAATTTTAAACCATTTCAGGAACATATATCGAGGCAATACTTTTTTTTTCCTATTGGAACGTATGCAATATTAGCAAATAACTGCATTAAGCAATGAAATGAGTCACAAATGAAGACGTCCATGGGCGTGGTCATTATCTTCTATCTTTGGGCCGTAAGATTCCGGTTTCAAGATCTTCTCGAATACGGCGTTTAAAGTAAACTACGAACAGCACCGATACTGAACAAAACAAAACATTATTTCACTGTTTGTAGTGAAATTTAAAATCGGAACTGCGGAATAAGACTAAAGTTGGAGTAAGTTAAAGAACCACAGATTGACGAGGGCTCAAACTTCAAAACCCCGACTCACGGGATAATAATGTTTAGTGATGTCTGAAGTGAATAATTTCCAATTTATAGCAGTTCTCTTGGGCGTTAAGGATTTATCTGTCTCGTTGTGTTAAAGTTTTAAATTTATTTCTTACGTTTATACACCTGCGTGATATGAAAAATGAATCTTTGCGGTGACCGTTTTCATCTTGTATAATTTGCATTCAATCCAGTCGTATGTTAATAGTTAACTTTAAATCCGGATTTTACACTCCAATGCACCTTACCAACTGGGCTGTATTATATAACTCCAGTCCTGTTTCAGTCATGTCCAGGTGTTTAGGGTTAAGTTGTAAATGGAATTGTTCAGCCCACTCCAAGTTCAATTTGGACTGAAATTTTTCTCTGAACGGGATAGAAGCCGCGGATATCATAAACAGTAGTGAATATATATAACAGTTTCTAAAGACCAACCCATTGTTATTATCAAAAGACCCAACATATTTTGTTATTTTAAATGCATGTGTTTTTATAACACGTACACACAAAAATTTCTACACTCACGCATACTTGTGAGTATGCACACGCGCACGTGTGGAAGCTCACACACTCGCACTTAGTCATAAATTCAAACATGCATTAATACATACATTCATATGTTTTGTATAAGTATATTTATATTATTTATATACACTTACGTAGACGAAGACATTCATAAATACGCACATACATGCATACATAAATTCATGCATGAATATATCCATACAAACATGAATACAAGTATAAAAGTGTATGATCCAGAGACTAAATACATTTCTAAGGAAGAAACGCATCCTTTAAAATCAAGTTTATAAATTCAATTTTTTTAAAATTATTAGAGACTTGAAAATAAGCTACAATAATGCGGGCAGTGTTTGTAAGTTATCCAGATTTTTAACATAGAACAAATTTTCCTTCACCATTCATGTCAATAAAAGGGGTGGCCACTCCCTAACTGTTATGGAATTGATACGCTCTTACGAGCAGTACATACTAACTAACAAAACTGAGCCTTTTGTTGTAAGTACCCGTAAACAGGGCAAGGCATCTAAGGCAGGTCACCTGAATAACACAGCCAATTTCAGTGGTAGAAGAAAATGTTTCAGACAAAAGTTGCTGGGGTCCAAGGCGCTAATAACGCGGTGGTTATAGTTTCCCTTAAGGAAGAATGGTAAAGAAGTTAGAAAAATCAACTTCGTTAATTTAAATGGAACGATAATTTTTATTAACACCCCTCGACAATGCGTATGAAGATGTAATAAATACGATGGCATTTGCCGGTCATTCAAGATCGCTGGTACACGTATTACAAGTTATTATTAAACTACTAATTAAAGTAGTAAATACAATATTTTAAAATGGGAAAATATTGCAATTATTTAAAATTTGTAACGAAGTTTGAGTAAGATTAGCAATGGATTATGTAAAATAATTCCTGAAAATTCTATCGGTAAAAAATATGTACCTTATAGGGTGGTTAGTTTTAAAGTGCAGATAAAGGGCCTACTAAGGCCACAATAAAACTAAATATGTACTACAACACTGGCCTTTATCTATGAGTATCTTACAATCTTTGAGAGAAGATAGTGCGTAGGGACGCAGTTCATGGCACCGCTACCAATATACATGAAGAGACGATTTATTGTTCNTTCATGGCACCGCTACCAATATACATGAAGAGACGATTTATTGTTCCTGTTTGTCAAAGCAAATCTCACTTACGAACGTCCTTTTACAACTCAGTGTTTACGAACTTTTATTTTTAACACGGGCCATATATCAGGTCACAAAAATATAAAATTTTCATTAATGTTAAGTAAAAAATGGCAAAATAAAGTTTATATGAGAACGTTCGTCAATATCACAGGCTTTGCTTGATTTATGCTACTATCCGTAGCCAAAAACGTTAATTATCGAAAGAAAAAAATAGCATCACACTTTACGATCGAAAACGAAGTCTGGCTTTTCTTAAACCCACTTTTTAGAATCACACATAATTTCCGGGCTTAAAAAACGTGGCGTTTTGTGCAGTTAACCCATTACTAAGGTTAATACCGGAGACCAAGGTCGCCAAAACTTCTCCGTATCAGGATGTGACAGGTTCGAGTCTCGGCTGTATGTGTATTTTTGTATATAAAGTTAGTTTAGCGAGGTATGTAAGCCGTCTTGCGATTAGTCTCCCGTCATAAAGCGGAGACGTAAAAAGGCAGTAATTAAAATTGTACACACCTAAAATATTGAGTATATTAATGCACTTAGTTTGCCCACATAATATTTTTATTTTGATAGATGTGCACCGCAGCGGTGGCGTAGTGGCCAGGACGCTCGCCTCCCACCACGGCGATCCGGGTTCGATCCCCAGTGGGTTCACTCCCAGATTTTCACACGTGGGAATCGTGCTGGACGATGCCGCTTGCCGGCGGGTTTTCTCGGGGTGCTCCAGTTTCCCCCACCCTTGCATTCCAGCTCTATTATAGGGTTTTCATTTCGGTCATGCTCGGGGATGACGGTCACCTACGGGTCCCAGCTGGAAAGACCGTCACACGGAGGGTGTTGTCCTTGCCCTGGGCGCACTCCCCACACGCTATTATATTATTTTATGAAAATTATTTTAAAGAAATTAATAGCTCCGTTTGAATTATCTGATTGAAAATGAAAGGCATCCCGAGGGAAATGTTCCTCATTGTCAACTTCTGGCTGCTGATTTCAAACGTGCTACATAGGCTATTGTTCCTTGGTTCACTTGGCACTGCGCTTGATGTAAGCAGTATAAGATTCCTACGGCTGTATGGTTTAGTGCCAAGGGCATCTAAAAACTGGCGCCGCAGAGCAACTGCAGGCTACAAGAAGTAACCAGCGTTGCCGGCAGGGGCGATGGCTATTTGTCC
Organism: Clitarchus hookeri; assembly: GCA_002778355.1. NCBI lineage: Eukaryota > Metazoa > Arthropoda > Insecta > Phasmatodea > Phasmatidae > Clitarchus > Clitarchus hookeri. Next base: position 63,145 of record NQII01001352.1, read on the forward strand.
TCGTTCTCAGGACACGAGCCAAGCAACTTCTAGCGCGAGACACAAGCTACTGTCAGGAACTCGCAATGGGCCGGAAATATTTCAGCCCGCCCGATGGCAGCGCTCCGCGGAACACAGGTGGCCCAGGGCATTGTCGCGGTGAAGACGGCAAGAACAAAAAGAATCGCATACCGCTTAGAAAGAACGTTTCGCGCGCAAAATATATCCAAGCGAAGGGACTGAAACAGACCCCAGCTTCTGTTCCAAGACAGAACTGAACGATGACAGCGATAATGCTGCTCGTTCTTTTTCAAGATGCAGATCTTGGCACACCGGATCGTACTCAGCAGTTTCAAAAGATTCAAACGACTTCGTTCTCTAATTTGATCTCCTATTCCGANTTGGCACACCGGATCGTACTCAGCAGTTTCAAAAGATTCAAACGACTTCGTTCTCTAATTTGATCTCCTATTCCGATGGCTACTTTCTCGTACAAAATAAAGGATGAGAGTGCGACGATAAGCTTTAGTGTGTCTGTTTTATCCAGCATGAACATAAAAAAAAGGTAGATATTTTTTAATGCTGCATACGTCATTACAAAATAGTATTCAGTAGCATGACCCAAAAGTATACTCATTACAATTGTAATGGATAATAAATGATCAAGTGGTCACCTTTGTCTTCAACTCTTCGTTCTTTAGAATTATGGAGACATTCGAGAGAAAAAAACTTGTTTGCTCAAGCCCGGCGNTTGGCACACCGGATCGTACTCAGCAGTTTCAAAAGATTCAAACGACTTCGTTCTCTAATTTGATCTCCTATTCCGTTGGCTACTTTCTCGTACAAAATAAAGGATGAGAGTGCGACGATAAGCTTTAGTGTGTTTGTTTTATCCAGCATGAACATAAAAAAAAGGTAGATATTTTTTAATGCTGCATACGTCATTACAAAATAGTATTCAGTAGCATGACCCAAAAGTATACTCATTACAATTGTAATGGATAATAAATGATCAAGTGGTCAGCTTTGTCTTCAACTCTTCGTTCTTTAGAATTATGGAGACATTCGAGAGAAAAAAACTTGTTTGCTCAAGCCCGGCGNCTTTGTCTTCAACTCTTCGTTCTTTAGAATTATGGAGACATTCGAGAGAAAAAAACTTGTTTGCTCAAGCCCGGCGGTGAATGTCAATGGGAACTTCTGGAAAATGTTTGGAATTTTAAAATGATCACGACTCTATAATATGCGATGACTATCAATAATGGTGTGGTCAACGTGGAGATTCAACGAATGGGTGGGTGACTGCAAAGTAGTTTCTATTGGACTCTTTACTTACAATTATTTTATTTCCTTTATATTAGTTGCTTATCTATTGATGCTTATTCATTAGAATGTAACGTTGTGCCTTCTTTGCAAATATATGGCCTTTAGGGGACGACGTGCTAACTGTATGGCCTTCAGGGGATGAAGTACCAACTGTATTGCCTTCAGGGGATGAAGTGCCAACTACGAAGACAGCTGCCAGGGAAAAGTGTTACGCACATACAAACATATATGGCTTTTATTTCTCTGGTTTCAAAATTTTAAATAGCAGATACATTTTACGACAAAAATCTGGAATAATCCTGGAAACCAAAAGTGGATGATCAAAACAGCCAAATTTGTCTCTCCCTTCAAGTACTATTTTTCTTTAAGGCTGCAGAATACAGGAATATTGGATATATTCTCAGCAATGATTAACTGTAAAGTGAAAATTTATTATATATTTCGTTGTTTTTTACTATCTAGCATATTGTATACTAGCGCTAGTTTGGTTTTTCGCGCATTTCTCAAAACATTTAAAAGCCCTGCGATGTGTCTACTTTAATCCTGATGCATATATTTCGGCCACATGTAAACATAAACATCTCCATGTGAATTTCAGCTATGTTTACACGAATTGCTCGGAATTACACTGTACGAATCAGGAAATAATTGACTAATCAAAAGTAGGTTAACTCCTGTGGCGAACAGTTACGTATAAGTTAAATACGCTGAATAACAATTACTTTTAATAAATGTGTTTAATGTTTTAATTTTTTTTACATACAAAGTGTTAAATCTCACTATTGAAAATGCCCTTGTATTCACATAAATTTCACGAAAACGTGCAGTTTTATATTCGGAAACGCGCATCGTATTGACAGAAAAAATGGTAACTGAGCTACGTGGATACAAAACATGGAAAGTCTCCGTAATTCGAAAAGTTTCAGGTTTTGGAGATGGAAATGCCGAGGCAACGCGAAGCGTTCTGCACCCCGGAGACCGGACTACCTTTCTTCCGGCGGCAGTAGCGTGTTCTTGCCAATTAGACCTACTATTCCAAAGATCGAAAAGTAGTACGAGATACGTGTAGCAACTAGTAACACTACAAACACTCAAACATTGTGCGTCAATTTCAATGCAATAACAGTTTAATACACAGGATGGTTTTAAGTACGAGGTAGACGAGTGTGGAAAGTCACGAAGTTACCAGCTGTTTGATTTGCGTTCTTATCCACATCCGGAGCAAAGTACTTTTTTTTTTTAATTTTCTGTTATATCTGCTATAACACACACGCATAAAGAAAATTTAACATTTTTCAAAATACCTTTTTATAAGTCTGAAATAAATTAAATGCGCAACAAATTTATGAGAGGTCCGTGAATTGTTGGATTCTCCTCTTCAATTTACGAGAATTTTGTTTAAAAAAACCTAGAAGTGTTTGTAATTCTACAAAAAATTGTACAATTTTAATAATTTTTTTTTCTTAATTTTTTGGATTTTTTTTTACAGTACTGTTTAGTATTGGAGATCGTAAGAAAATATTATTGTTGCTTATGCTGCTTGTTGGAATGATCACAAAAGGGTAGAATCTGGTTTTAAATTTTTTCTTTCATAAAAACACGACGATTCTACTTAGAATTGTGCATTTAAAATACGTGAATATTTCGAATTTTAGACAGACGTGTGTCTCAAACGGGCAGCTCTTTCGTACATGATACGGCCTATTTAACTCTTCATTCAGTAGAAAACTTCTTAAATAATCGTTAACGAGCGAGGTAGTGCAGTGGTAAACCTTTGGATTTGCATCAGGTAGGACCTGGGCTCGATTCCTGGTCAGGTCATCTTGATTTCGGTTTTTGATGTTTTCCCAAAATTACTGCAGGTAAATTTTGGGATAGTACTTCCCTACAGACCCAGACCGTAGTCGATTACTTCCTTGTTTCTGCTTCTCTGAGGAACTTGCTCCGTCTCTGACGACAGCGCTGTCAGCAAGACTTCAAACCCTATGCCTACTTTAAAAAAAAAACTATTATCNCTTGCTCCGTCTCTGACGACAGCGCTGTCAGCAAGACTTCAAACCCTATGCCTACTTTAAAAAAAAAACTATTATCGCATGCCAATAAAAATTGGTAATATTCAAATAGATGAAAGGAAAACATTTTTGTATGTTTTAAGTGCTTTCATCAGACGTGACAGTATAACACTATTTTATTCCCTTTTCCCATGCTAATCACTGCTAGAGTAACAACATTTCCTGATTTAAGACTGTCATTTCCCATGGAATTACGTTAATGTACAAATACCTTAAAAATGAAGGTTATAATACACATGATATGTACAAGCAAGTGGTGGATGGCGCGGTCCCAATATTACGATAGATAAACATATTTGCCTATTGTTACAAATTTTGCAGCATATTTATACAGTAATTAACACGACTAAAAACAAGATTCATAAAACAAATCTGTCCAGATACGCATATTTTGCAGTGTCAAAACTATTGCAGAACTATTCCCTTACTAGAAAATTAATTTTTTACTTATACAACTAGAGTTCTTGCAGTTATGTGAACCACTTTCACAGCGAATTCAAACAATAAATTGCTTAGGTGATAACACTGTTATTCATGAAAATTTATTTTCACATGTAATCAAAAACTCATTTTCCTCACTTTAGCAGTCAGGAAAAATACTGTTTGCTGTCAACTCGTAAAAATTAACCAAGTTAAACGCCTCAACAAAATTTCAAGAAATTTTTTTAGGCTTAAGATATGTCACACTGGAGGAAAGCTTCATGTGCAATTTCAAGCATTTTTGTGGCTTTATTTGTTACAAACGATCAACGTATGCAACGAGATGTTGACTCGTAAACTTGCAACTGGAAAATCACGCAAATGACACGCACATATACCGAAGCTATCAGGGTCGCAACAGAATGTCGCAAATGCCATTAAATATCCTCGATCAAAACTTCAAGTTTCTTTCACGTTTTATTTAATATAACAAACGTAAAATGCAAGAAGACACTCTTTCCAGGTGGGAATATTCCGTGGAAAGGAATCGGAAAATACAGGATGATAATACATCCCGAACAGCACAAGATATCCCTGGGATATCCCATATACTTCCCGAATAACCTAAATATATTCCGGCCATGATATGGATATTCTATGGATATCCCAAAAGTACTTTCATTTTCTCCCTCTGTTTATAATGCATAATACAATTTTCTTACTAGAAACTAAGTTTTTTTTTACTCCGTGGTATCTTTAACTTTATTAATTTTTTGCACAAATAGCTTTTTGATTTTTAGTGTGGGATATTGAGGACATACAATGGATGTCCCACGGATGTCCTTCATATGTGCCCTACAGCTATCAACAACATGATCATTGGGACAGCTCGGCGGATATCAGTAGTACGTCCCCGGAATATTACAGTATACCCTACGGATATCCTGCATTTTCGAAAAGGTTATCCCATGGCCATCCATGGAATAGCCATGTGCTATTATAGTGTATACCTACAATTTTAAAATGTGTATAATTTGGCCTGTTTATGTGGAAATTATATTTGAAACGGTTTTATTAAATTAACTGTGCCGCAATATTTTTTTTAACAATATTGATTTACCAACGGTGTCAAGTAAAAACATATCAGCCATATTTCTGCAGCGTTTATGTAAACAAAAATAAATGACGTAAGCGCAGAGCGATGACATAACCCGTGCGGCATGGCATAACGTCCTTCACGCGTGTAAAGGGTACCATACGTCACGCTTATGACGGGCAACGAAATCCTACGGAACTAGTGAGGCGATGAAGCGAAGCAGACGTAAGCAATGGAACATAAGGCACTGGATGGCAGGCAACATGTTCTTTAACAAAATGACGACACAAAACCTCTAACAAGACAGTTTAAAATTTAACTTTTACTCAAAACTGGCTTAATTATATTACATTTTAAAATTGTAGGTCTGCTGTGTCCAAACCTTTATGCCTAAATGCAACGAACCCCGTTATAAAATGTACCACTTTACTGAGAACACATAACAAATATTGTATTCAATAAATGCTTAGTACTTTTTGGGGGATTTCCAAACTGCTGCCTAAAATAGTGCTTGTCGGGAAAAACGGTAGAATAAAACCCACAAGCTGAAGAACTTTTATGATGTGTAAGTCAAATGAAGTGATAATACTATTACACACACGAATTTATCACAATTAGACAAACTTTTATTGTACACAACACACAATTAAAACCTGTTTCCAGTACTATTCATTTTAGTATTACGATTTTATTAAAATCATCAAACGTGGAATTAATTTCCCTTATTCCCTGCCAACTTTACAGCGACTAATGCAACAAACTTTGAAGTTAAAATATGTGCAGTGGCTTCAAAAAGTATTTAAACACCCATGTTTGGGAAGAATGTTCTGAAATAAGTACGCAAGTCGTAACAAAAAAAGTCTATTCTATAACAAAACAAAAAATGGACATTGAACCTGAGGCAATTTGTCAGTGTGCAATACCCTTCGCCCTAAAAAAAAAAAATATAAATAAATACATATTTTCCTCTGCCCAAAAAAGTATTTGCATTATACGAGCACCAAAGAGAAANTATAACAAAACAAAAAATGGACATTGAACCTGAGGCAATTTGTCAGTGTGCAATACCCTTCGCCCTAAAAAAAAAAATATAAATAAATACATATTTTCCTCTGCCCAAAAAAGTATTTGCATTATACGAGCACCAAAGAGAAATACACCATAATGGGTAAAAACTGAGATATCAATATTTAATATTCATTCCATTCGCATCAATAACGGCTTGCAACGGTCTTATCATTGACTGCACCAACCATTGCGTTAATTCTGAGGTTAATTTATCCCATTATTCCAAGGGAACACTTTTAAGCTGTTCTTTGCCTGATATGGACATTTTTCGCATTTTAAAATTCACCCAATGCCCCAAGTTCTCTATAGGATTGAGATCTGATGACTGCGGTGGTGTGTTCAGTCTTCGGGGCGTGTTGTACAATATCTCCCTCGTCTTCAAAGTGTCGTGCTTGAGATCGTGGTATTGTTGGAAATAGAAGGTACCCTTGAGACCCAACTTACGGATAATGTCCGGTACATTATGGCGCATTACATCAATGTACATCAGAGCGTTCATAGTACCACCGATGAACGCCATATTTCAGACGCCTGTGGAGACCATGCATTCCCAAACCATCGCATTACCCCGCCGTGTTTCATCGTAGGTTTCCCATCTTGTCATTATCATTCTGCGTCTCTTTTGCGCCACACGTACGTCTTCCCATCAGAGCCAAATATATTAAACTTGCATTCATCTGAAAAGATTACACTGTACCATAATTCCTGAGTTTTTCAAGATAGGTTTTGGACACTTCTGCCGTGTGGACCAGTGGAATACAATGTGTTCCTTATTGTTTGAGCACTGACATTCTTGCCTGACCTTGATGCAATATCAGCAGCTAAGGAGGTGGCACTTACAGATTGTGTTTTCGTGACTTGCCCAACGATGTACCGCCGTTCCCTACACGGTAGTGCTATTGGCAACCCTGGTCGCGGTTTGTTGTCTGTTCCGGTACCTCTGAATCTCTTTGACGTTTGTTGTCTGTTCTGATCTCTCTGAATGTCCTTATGACATACCTCACACTGGTGAAACACAGCGACAGTATTATTGCTATTCCGTGATAACTCTGGCCTTCAGCGCGTAGCCGCATGATCTCCTGTCGCACATTTGGAGACTGTTCCTTTTGCTTCGTTACACACTGTTGTTCCGTCACTCACACTTTGACACGGCATTTAACTGTGCCTTATCTTTCCCCAATGAGGTGGTTTCAAACCCGAAAACTAATAGGACGACATTGATGCCATGGTGGGTGTTAGTAATGGTGGGAGGCAAGCAGGCTAACCGCTCAGCCACTGTGTTCCCGTGGGATGACCGGATGACCGGTACCAAGCGAAGATGCAACATATTGTTAAGCGCGCGTGGTCGCATTGTACGTTTGTACACTAGAAGTTATTGTTTGTTTACAGCTTCATGCGGCTTGAAAAACATGTTCGACGTGGATCAATTTATAGAGTGCCTTCATGAGTGATAAGAATTTTTGGAAAAGCGTTTGAAATTTTTATTAGTACATATTTTTTCGTGAAATATCTTTACTATAAATCGGCGAAATCATGTACGAGAACCTGATGGATCTCGGAGTTATCAGAACGAAAAGACTCCAGTGCCTGCCATTAACCGGTTCTCACATTATTCCCTCCTGTTCAAGTGAACATGCTATGTTTAATTTAGACAACAGAACACCCCGAACAACTTGCCACATTCACTACTCTAGGATAACTGCGTCAGGTTCTTGTCCCGCTGTCTGTTTTGACGGGAACAGCATGACAAGTGCACCTCATCCATTTAAGTTAAGGAAAATAACTTGAGTTTTTATACAGTGTATCCAAGGCCGCATGACCACGAAGTTAATAGGTACACAGAATGGAGTGGAGAAGTATGGGCGATTCTTAACAACGAGGTCATGAGAACCGATGAGGGAAAAGTCAGGTGAGTATGGGGCAGCGTCGGAATGTAACGACGGGGGAAACAGGAGGCACCTGAGAAAACCCGCTGACCAGCGGCATCGTCCGGTACGACTCCCGCTTGCGAAAATCCGGGAGTGACCCCGCCGGAAATCGAACCTGGTTATCCAAGGTGGGAGGCGAGTTGTATAACCACTACACCACTGCGACCCCTATAAGTACACAGAGATGAAATGGAGAGGCGATTCCTTTGATTTGGACGCACCGATCCTCTGAATGACTGCCGCGAGGCTCTAGGAAAGGGCCTTGTGTCTGATTGGCTAACTCCATGCTGCGAAATTTCCCTAATGGTTGGACTGTCGGCTGGCGAATAGCTTACGAGGAGCAGATTGGCGAACGGCATTCCGCCATTTTGCTGGCCAGTGATGCCGAGGCTGGAGTTCGCTCCGCAAGCGGCTGTTGAAACTCTGTATCCTTAAGTAGTATGTTGCACGACCGTTCCTGTCTTAAGACTAAGTGTGTCGCTTCCAGCGGTACCCGAGTGTCTCGTTACAATCCCATCTCTTATTCTGCTGAGTTTTTTTCCCCGTCGAGAATTGCGCCGTTCTGGCATCTTCCTGCTCCACATGATTGTCACTTTCTTTCCATTGGCTTAAAACCCTTTCCAGATCGGTGATGCCATATGTCGTCGTTTTATTAATTTTATTTACTACAGTGTATCGCTTTTAAATATGCCCGCTGTTGCCAAACAACATAACCAATATATTATATCGAATGTTGGCAAATTATTTTGGCAGCAGCGTTGACTGTTAGCTTTAATATAAAGGCTATTTTTATTAGAATTACTCTAGAACTTATTTAATGTGATACACTACGTTATAAGGTGTTACAAATGTTTTTCCCTTAAACGTTTTAAAAGTTTTAGAATTATATTTATGATATTTTAAATATATGAAATAAGAATTTCTGTTCGTAACATTTTGGTTTCCTTTCTATGATGAAGTGGTCTGGAGGTAGGGTTTCTATTAACTTCGGGCTTGTACTTACAAAACAAAATAAGTACACTCGTAAACATCATATACTCTAAGGATGAATTCAAACTATGGGGTGTATTCTGCTGTATTTTATGAGAGTGTGGTACATAAATTAACGTCAAATACGTTAACAGAGGTACACAGGTTTTTGTAAGACCACACTGAAAAACTAAGAAAGGGCAATTGTAGATAATGGTTTATGCCATCTCTTAGAAGATTGATGCTTTTATATTGCATAATGTCTCGCGGCGCAATGGCGTGTCAAAATTGAATGTTTCAGGAATATCTCGGAAAAAAAATACATCACTCTAGTAAAATAATTGCTCACAAAGTTAGTGAATACAATTAGTTAGGATTGCTCTTGCTTTGTTCTTCTCTACTAGTTTCCATAAGCATGTAGAATGCAAATAACATTCACATCGCCAATTTACGTCTTACGTGCTCTTAAATGAAGATTACACTTAACGAAGACGTTAAGAGTCTGACATTACCGTGAGTATACTCTGTCTCATATAAGTTAGCCAAATTCATACAGGTCTGCGAAAGTAGCGCCACGGTTTACATCTGACTACGTAACCTTCCGCCATCAGCTGATCGGTCACATGGCAACGATGTTGTTTATTTCAATGCTGTCATTATAGTCTGTCTCATGTAAGTTGGAGAGATTCTGGCAGTTCGACGAAAGTAGCGCCAATGTTTACATTTCGTTTATGCATCCTTTCGCCAACAGCTGGTGCGTCAATTGGAGGCTGTATTTTTTATCAACACGCCGTCAGCTAATCCACTTGCCATTGTACTGTAATGCTAAAAAATTTTTAAGATATTTTAGACTGAAATCTAAAAAAATTAGTAGGTTATAAAAGTAAAAATATAAAACCTTGAAAAAATTTAATATTTGCTAACTCTTTTTTCATTTGTCCGAGACAGTGAATTTTGATAACATTTGCCAGACGGTAGTTGTAGCTATTATCACACGTTGGACGTTAGAGCTAATATATTCTAGTTGGATATATGTGACGTGGAATAACGTTAGAATTGCTTAAAAACTATTCAGGCGTATCCCACTTTCTTCGAAAACAAGGAAATGGGTTTTCGGAGAACAATATGGCGTATAATTTATGTAAACGAACGATTACCTGCCGAATAAAAATTACTATTACTCGAAATCGCTGTACATGAAATATGTGTTACTTTAAAAATTATACAGAGCTCGCGGAAAATAAAACTATTAGTATCTGTTCGTAAATTTATTATATATTGCACACGAACGCTATTCTTTTCTGGGTGGTAATGCTTCGGAAAAAATATGATAGATGGCGCGCATAACATGTCAGAGCGAGGTCTGAGCCTCTAACTTTGCCCAATAGATCACGTCTTTTTAAAGTTGACTGTTGTTCTATTACTGGCTCGGAACCACACGAATTTGAAATATATTTCATCAAATTATTAGGAAAAACATTTCAACAATATTATACAACATTTCTGCATACTTTTGGAATTAATATCAAGCACGTATGGAAAGTGGGGTGGGAGAAGGGTGATAAGACGTGAAAAAAGGTCTTGAAATTGCGTTTCATATAGATACGGATCGTTATAATGTGCCTTTTAATTTTGAACACCTATACATTTCTACTTTAGCACGAAGTTTAGTTTCTAACACTAAAAACCGCTGTTATATGACCACGTAAAATAAAATTTATTAATTAATCTAGGAACTCTTTCTTATCGCATATTTACTGCTTGTCTAATGTACGTTGGCAGCCCAATCAAAATAGCCAACGTAATATTAACTTTTGTTCGTTCGTGCATCATCTGATACATGATTTTGTAAATGGAACTTTGTTTCATACACGTCAAATTGCCACTCACTGACTGTCAGAATGTGGCCAACTTATATGAGACAGAGAATACGCCCGTCAGTTTTGACGATATTACATAGAAGCACGGGACTGCGTTGAGCATTCAGTTGGAAAGTGTCCGGCAGATAGCGAATGGTTCGCTCAGAAGGCAGTGTGTACCGCCGCCATGGAGCTAATACACTGAAGAGCCAAAAAAAACTGGTAGGTGTGAGTATGCAAATAACAGAGTTATGGAACCAATCAGAGTAACGCGATGCGGTCGGCAGCTAGATCGATCACTGCTGCTACAATGCCAGGTTATCAAGATTTAATTGAGTTTGAACGTGGTTTTATAGTCGGTGCACGAGAGATGGGACATAGCATCTCCGTGGTAGCGATAACATTAGGATGTTCGTGTATTACCATTTCACGAGTGTACCGTGAATATCGGGAATCCGGTATAACATCACATCCGCGACATCGCTCCGGCTGGAAAAAGATCGTGAACGAACGGGATAAAACGACGACTGACGAGAATAATTAAACGTGACAGACGTTCAAC
>NQII01001352.1:74540-98170 GCA_002778355.1 Clitarchus hookeri
GGGGGGGGGGGTGCCCTACACGATGTTAGGCAGGTGTACCAGTTTTTTTGGCTCTTCAGTGTAAATGATAGAGCGATTTCACTGGACCTGCAGAACTAGTCTCCGTGTTTCAACATTGGACTGTTTTTATGCCAACACGACTTTCATAAAAGACGATGTTAGAATTTGAGGTTAGACACTACCCATGTGAACAAATGCTTTGTGATATTTTTATCCTTTCTGTGGCCCATTGATAATGCATTTAGGTGTAATTGAAATTGATAAAATTATTTTATTTTTACAAAAGAGCTTGTCTTTTGTGAATTAAAATGTAAACAAACACGTTCATTAATGTCGACCGAGTGAATTTGACAGTTGTGTGTGTTTGATGAAGGTCAGTGTTGGGCACATCCACAGAAGACGAATGTATAATCGTTGTACCTCGTGTTTAGCCTGCGTAGGGCTAAGGGGAGAGTTAGGCGGCTGTCGTCCCGAGGGCGGACACAGTGTTTAAGCGGTGTGGGCAGAAGCAGCCCGGCCAGCCCCGAAATAGGAGGGAGCAGAGGCCGGCCAGTTCACGAGATACCGCACCCTACACCCCTTCCCCACCCCTCCCTCTCTCGCAGCAGGACGACGCGATACACCGGCGGCGCGCGCATGCGCACTGCCGGGTCGCTGCTGAGTTCGTGACGACACCGGGCTCCGACTGGCTCTTACGCACACGCTTACTCCCGGTTGGTTCCGGACCTCTCCTGAATCGAACTCTGAAGAACAGAAAACTTTCGGATGACTAAAACCTTGTCCCCCTTTCCAAATTATGTCGATCGGACATCGGAATTTCCCAACTTCCTTCCTCTCAGTTACGACTGAAGGCTACTTCCCTCGCCCGTTAATAACGTCACCAGAATTTCGCTACGCACTATCCCCTCATTCAAAGAGATGACGAGAACGTGTGTCCACAGAACGCTTTTAACGTTGTGCTAATTGTTTCACGTTTGGGATTCATTGTTGGTTTCGCATTGTCGTATGAAAGTTAGTGTAAATAAGCTACGTGACTATTAATGCTTTTTCGGGATGTTTCTTCTCCAGCCGGGGATTGGCTCAAACGTTTTCCGGAATCCTTGCCAACTTCTGTATTGCCTACATTTTCCATAGATATAAACGTTGATTTCTTCTTGATCAACTGTAGCTGGAGACTCACGCCATTGTCGAGTGTATCTCAATCCGTCACCAACGGCACAGTTTCTTGCTCATAAGCTTCACGTCACCCACCTAGACGACGCCTAACAGTGTTCGGGATATACGTTTGAAAATGACACGCCTGTACTACTCGTAGATGGTTTTCTCACGCGAATAGATCGCACTCCTTCCTTGCCCGAAACACACATTTCAAGACATCTTGCATTATTTCGAAGCCTTGGCCAAAATCTGGCATTATAATAATGATGTACTGAGACATAACTGTGCTAACATTAGCGAAAATTTAAAGTAGATTATGATTAACTTTACTAAAGAATATCGGTTAATAGAAATAGAGGCTCGGCACTCATATTTCCTCGTAAAACGACGAAAAAAAATTACCATGTGCCAGTTCACTGCATTGCGACTAGAGACTATGGGGCGCTAGATGCTCGTGCCTAATTAGCCCTTATCGCTCTGTTACTTGCGTGTCTCGAAATCACAAAATAGCTGCAGGTATGTGGGTGTCTTAAGGAAACAGTTATAATGAAAGACAGCCTCGCGCCTCTGGACGAGTCGGTCATCTGTGTGAAATGTAACCCTATCAACGTACTAAATGGAAATATACCAAATAATTGTTCCTACAATACACTGTAAAAACATTTCTGGTAAACTTCCTAAACTGTAATGAAAGTTTTCAACCCATACGTTGTATGGTAATTTTATCATATACCAGCCTGCAAATATAGATATATTGAGCGTTGTTACTATACAAGGTTGGGGACTTCCCTATATAATTGACTGTTTCGTGAACGAATGTAGGAACGATACCATGGATGCATGGGAATATAGTTTACGATTCGCACTTTCTCACTATTCGTATACATTGAGATGGTAATTTTGCGAATAATTTCTTGCAGTGTACATTTCACGGAATTGTGATTTTAATATTATAACTACTTCAAATGAATATTTGACTTATGTTCAAAAGGTAATTTTTCAGTCAAGTAACACAGAAATTTACTTGAAATGCAACACTATAACTTTTTGTTCAGAATAAAAGCAAAGAATTAATAACAAAATCCCAAGCAAACAACTTAATCTACGCGTAAATGAATTTTGTACGCAGTTTAGATGATACCACAAATTATTTAAAGTAAAGAAATTCTGCGTGACGAGGCTTAGAAACAATGTTTTAATTATGGTAACAATGTCACTTGCAAGAACGGTTATATCGCCTCTACAAACAAGGAACTGAAATGCCGCGAATTCTTGCAACTGCGAGCATTCAATTTAGACAGAAGATGTATCTATTTACGAAAAAATGAAAAATATAACACTATATTTCAAATAAATTTACGGTTTTTAAATTTTTGTATTACAATTTTTGTAAGTATCTTAAAAGCGCAACAAGGGTATTTTTTTTTTTACTTATTTTCACTCTTGACAGAAAGCATGTCGAAACGAGAAAATGAAAATTTCTCAAGGACCATTCAACGTTACTTAAATGAATTTCATAAGTTTCCAACTGTTTAGTAGTTACTGCAATTCATCTGAAATAGTGTAAACAATAAGGTTCACGCCCGCTTGCCTTTAATGAACTGCAGTGTCAGAGGGTAGCCAAGTAGAAGGAGTAACATACGTGCTTCTTCGTGCGATAATCTTATATTTTATATATTTTACTTAATTCTAGATTAGTAATAGTGGTCTCCAAATTGACTATGGCCTTTTAAAACTGTGTTAATTGTTAGAGCCACCTATTTTCCGCGGAAAGATTTGCGGGGAGGATAGATTTCATTATCCTGCGTGCACGCTTGCAATAATAAACTTTTGGTTATTGATCATTCGCTTTATAAGAGGGTGTTTTCTTATCTGATTGGGTAAATTATAACTAAGGAATACCGACACTGTACATCTGTGTTTCTCGGGCAGATAACTAAAATGGTGACCATTAATATCACCCAATCACGAAAATGGATCTAAACTGAAGTGTTTTGAAGTTCAACCAGTCGTGATATCTTTTCGCGAAAAACAGGTGTCCTTAGTACTGAGGTTTAGCTTCTCAAATATCGTCCTGATCCACATACGTTCATGTAAGCCGACCATACGCTGAAGAAAATAGTGCCTTCAACGTAGGCCTATTCTTCATCGTACCTGTACAGCATGTTGCCTATACGTTCAGGTGAAGAAACATTTTTATAGGTTCCTTACGTTGCCACTATTCAACACACAGCCGGTAGTTGAGGCTTTGCTCAGAAAAGCTAATTCTTGAAACTTTGAGTCCTCTTGAATGCAAAAGTCTTAACATCACTCGTGTAGTATCTACGTCGATAAGAGCAGGCTCAAACTGACTAGAGCCTTTAAGAAATACTCCCTCCTTAACTACCAATAAAAAACGGTATTTTTCGTATAGCATTCTATTTCATTATTTTCAGAACATATCAATATGGTAAAGCAATTATTATTAACATGCAATATACGTTATTTTTGAACGCTCAATATTCATTAATGTATATTCACATGAAATAAACCTTAAGTATATATAAACACTTAGTGTCAGTCAATCTAAATTCATAACCTAAATGGTGAATGCAATGATTTGCTTATACAGAACTATTTTTCAGTTTTTTGACTCACTGTTACGCTTAAGGAATTCTCATAATTATGGCAACTCTAGCCGAACATTTAGAGTTTACTTCATAATAATGTCATAAAATCTAGCTCGTAATAATGTATGTATTTCACAAATATCCACACCACATTATTTGCCTTTTTGTTTTTACTCTAAAGTAATATCAATATCCTTTACGATTTGATTGTTTGTTGAAATGACGTATCGTTAGCAAGTTGGCGTGCATTAACTAGTACAGCGTGCGAAGGGTTATATCACAATAATTATGGAATATTTAGTCTTATCAGGCTATAAAAAGGCGGTAAAAGAAAAAAAAAGAAAAAACTAACAAAGAAAAGTTATTCAATGTGCTGTAGACGTGTAAGCTTTACGTATTACATTCCCCAGCACCGGGGAAACCTTTCATATTTTCGGTGAGAGCTAACTAACACCACCAACGCTCCCATTCACTATAAGAAACCATAAAGACACTGAGGGTCCAAGCCTAGTCTCGCCTGTTTCTACAGCTTGTCTGTGAACGACACTGGCAAACTCCGGCAGGTTATCCCTTAAAAAACTAAAAAACAAAAATAAACATTTATGTAAATGTTCCTAAAGTATCAGATAGGGGAATTATACACCTCCGGAAATTGAGTTTGAAAATATTTACATTATAAAATATCAGAAACTACTTGCAAATAAGCAGCATACGAGTATACACTGGAGAGCCAAAAAAACTGGTATAGGCGTGTGTATGCGAATAACAGAGGTATGGAACTAATCAAAGTAACGCGATGCGGTCGGCAGCTAGATCGGTTACTGCTGCTACAATGGCAGGTTATCAAGATTTAAGTGAGTTTGAACGTGGTGATATAGTCGGCGAACGAGAGATGGGACATAGCATCTCCGAGGTAGCGATAACATTTGGATGTTCGCGCACGACCAATTTACGAGTGTACCGTGAATATTGGGAATCCGGTAGAACATCACATCTTCGACATCACTGCGGCCGGAAAAAGATCGTGAAAGAACGGGACAAACGACGACTGACGAGAATCATTAAACGTGACAGAAGTGCAACCCTTTCTCAAATTGGTGCAGATTTCAATGCCTCCTGCATACTTTCGGATATTAGTCGAGTCCATGCCACGTCGTTTTGCGGCTCTTCTGCGTGCTCGCGGGGGCCCTACACTATATTAGGCAGGTGTACCAGTTTTTTGGCTCTTCAGTGTAGTAAGACAATGTTTTTATAATGGAAATTTCACACGTTGGAAGACGTGGTTGGTATTATCAAGAGCCTTGAATAAATAACTTTTTCATCTCCTGAAACAAGCGGTTCGTGGTGATCTTTTTCATTGTCCGGTAATGAAATATCACGCTACCAGGTGGCATGCACTGCTAAAGTTTTATTTTTATTATATTATATTTAAAATAATTCAGAATGTCATAGTGTTCACGGTATATAGAAAATCTCACAGACCTGTGTACATCTCACGAGCTAAAGCTTGATACACAACTAGATTTCACTGTAATTTGGTTGGAGGAGGTGAGGCGATTATTTCGAATATTGAGCTCGCAGTTACCGTGTGCCAGATGCTGACATTAGGTAAAATTGACAACTTACATTTGGGTCTGTGCGACAGGAAGGAGTTTAAATATATCCTCGACATTATTTATACGTATCGTAAAAATGTCTAGGTTTCGACGAAAGACTCGCTGTTATTCTACAATCCAAAATAATGTACTGAATACCTATTTATATTTCGCACATGCAGACATCGTTTTCAGGCTTCGGCAACGGATTGCCGACATCTGGATTTGTGTCCAAATACTCCTATATTTTATTATGTTTCAAACGTGTATTCAAATAAATTATGGGCCCAATTTTACTTGCATGTGGTGCATATGGCATAGTTATGGCGACATTTTCATGTTTACTCTGTTTGCTTTTAGAAGGCACACTGCACTGTAAAATCATTTTCTTTGCTGCATCACCTGAATTGTTGCACAAAATAGTATTTTAGTTAAGCACGTATCACTGCTAAGTAGGTTAGTCATAAACAGAATATTTGTTTGATTTTTATATTACTCATAATGATAACCTTGCATTGTTGTTGTAATAGTTCAGCAGTATTCTTTGCAGTAGAATCAGGTACTGTACTTTGAAGGTTAAACAATTATTAAGCAATTCGTTAGCTGGCAACTGAACTTTCAGTTAGTTGCGTTACTTAATGAAAAATAAAATGTACTGAAGAAAAAAATAATATCACTTAACGATTACTTTTGTATATGGTAAGATTTTTTTTTAGTTCAAACATCTCTTTACTTTAAAGAAAGTAAATATTGCCATACAACAAAAACGAACAAATAAAACATTTTACAACAGCAAACCCAAGATTCTTTTAATTAACATAGTATTTGGTTACTGTAAACAAAACAGCTTCAGGGTTATTTTTGTTATAATGAAAGTAATTTTACTGACGTTGGTTCCGTGTATTGTTGTACAATAATAAGAGAGTTAAAAATTAATATGTTACGTGGTTTTTTCAACGTCGACCCTGTTTTAACTACCGTTGAGCTTTGATATTCCACCACAGTTCCGTTTATAAGATGAAGTCTTGTCATGTATGTAAGCTGCCATAACAGTTGGTACAGTGCTTGGTTCTTCCAACGTCACCAAGGTTGGCTGTTGTATACACAGAGGCGCCAGCCAGCACGCTCCAACTGACGCTCTTACAGATCAGAAGTAAGGACGTTAGACTGCTGGCATTGCGTGCACACACAATCTGCACGCCTGCTGCAGACAGAATAACACCGCTGCCTCCGCGGTAACCAAGTCGCAGAATACTGTTCCAGGTGGCTCGACGTGGCTGCTTTGCGAGGAGCAAGCACAACGCGTTTTCCCATTAAGCTTCACTCACATTCACGCCGATCGCGCAAAACACACAGAGCGGGCAGAACATACGGCTGTTCACGTGCAAGCAGGTTTTTCTGTGCTAGCATTTTGCTGTTTGGTGGCAGAATGTTTATGACCACGCTGGTTTGCTCGTTACGTTTAATACCACGATTCCAAAATAAGTGATGGACAACAAACTGTACGCTGTCATGTTTATATTATATTTCATTAATTTAATTGTGTTACGAATTTCTAGTAAATGATTTTCCAGAGACAATAATTTTGTTTTATACATTAAAAAATACTTTACACTATAGCGCTACCTGTCGGGCTCATTTACAAACTACATTTCTTTAATACGAATGTTGAATAAAATAAATGTTTATGTATGCTCGCGTATTTCACTATAAAAAAATGATTTAAAAATTATGTACTATTATATAATTAACGCGTTAATTCTCCAAAAAATTATTATTATGAAGTATATGAACCAACTGACTTCTGGGAAACACCAGGGTGAGCTCAACTCTACGGCGCGACTCGTGCGGTAAACAAGGACGGTATCTGGTTGGCTGTTCTAGTTTTTTCCTCTGCTGTTCGGCGTGGCCGGCGTACATGTAAACAAGGCACAAGCGTTCATTTTATTTTGTCCGTAATTTTTTATACGGTAATAAAGAGTGAATTTGAAAAAAAAAAAAAAAAAAAAAGACCGTTTTCAAAATGCCGTAAATAATGTGTATGTGAGTTGGGGGATGATTGGTCAGATGCACCAAACGCATTGGAATCCATACATATTTATATTGTTCCGTTCCTTCAAAATGAATCCGTTGCCATTATTAAAATATTGCGGCTACTGGATTTTTATTTTATATGTGTTGTGTTATGCTTGGTCTCTTCCGCATTTCCATGCAGTATATATCGGTTTCCTTTCCGACATTCCTTCCATCCTGACGCTACTTCACTTTGTGCGCCACTTTGTCATTTCCGGAACATTTAATATACAGTCTTAATTCTGGTTGGGGCCACAGTGGTATAACAGGCTGCAACCCTCCTCCCCCACCCTCCCCCGTCCAAGGCGAACCGGGTTCTATTCCCGGCACGGCGGAGTCACTCCCGGATTTTCGCATGCGGGAATCGTGACGTAAGACGGCGCTGGTCGGCGAGTCTTCTCAGTGATATCCCATTTCCCCCGCCCTTGCATTCCGGCGTTGCTTAGTATCCACCTCGCTCCGCCTACATCGAATCTTAAGGCCTCGTTGTTATTGGCCGCCCAAACCCCTCCACTCCACTTCATCCATTCTTGACACGTAACTGCCTACTTGACCATTTTGTTTCATTGGTACACAACCTCTCCGTCTCCATTCTATGCGCCCCTTTGCAATTCCCGAACCGTCGAAGCTGCGGTCGTCATACTTTAAATGTACCCCACCCCTCTTAGTCACTGCCCTTATTTCACGGACATCGGTTACGCAAAAATAATTAGAACGTGTATTTTTTAATTGAATGAATTGTTAAAATTTCTACTTATCACTTTGGAAATATTTTTTGGAGTATCCAGAATTTCAACATTTTATAATTGTTTGTCGTTAACAGATCTGTGATATAGGGCATAATTACAAATATATTACCAGGAATTTAATTTTAACGATATATAAGGAAATTGAAAGCAGCTTTTGTTAAACTCTTAAAATTAAAATTTAATTGAAATCAGTTCAGCTAAAGTTTAACTGGAAGGACACATACATATTCGCGTGCGCGCATACGAAATTCATCTATTAACTTTCCCCAAAGAATACTCTTTACAAGACCACTCTCTAAATACGTAATTTTTTTCAATCTGTAATAATATTTTATTTTGTTCTGCGTTGCGCCGAAACGCGTAAGTCTCGGCTTCACCTATTATAAAAAACATTATTCATTTTCGTGTCATAATTTCTGTTTCAAAGGTACCATAGGAAATGTTTTATTATAGAAAATTTACAGTTGACTAGTTGTTTAGTGCTCTTGTGTCTAATTTTCACTGTGTGTTATTTCCTGCTTGCAAAAAGGTGGGAACTTATTGATTAAATATAAATATGTTCCAGAATATTTACAACTAGCAGTAAACACACGATTGAAGTTAACCACAACAATATTAAATAACTAGTAAAATGTAAATTTTCTATAATCGTACATTGTCAGTAATTACTCAGAATCCAAACTAATAACACGGAAACGAATAATTTCGGCAAAAGAGGTCAAGCTATTACAAGAAATTAAATTACAAGAAGTGAAATTTGTTTTTGCCAGCACACCGCGTTGCTTGGGAAAGGAAAATAACGTGAGCTAATTACTGAAAACACATCAACATTTAGTTTTTCCTGTTGAAAGCTTGTAGTTGGGTCACCACCAGGAGTGGAAGGTACCGCATTACGCCGACAGGAACCTTTGATAGTTTGTTTTGAAACTTGTTGTTTTGGAACGTTGACAGAGGCGAGCAGATGGACTCCGGTCTGCCAGTTAGTGCTGCCAACACCCACACTCTTTCTGCAGGAAACACTGATGCATGGGCCAGTATTAATGCAAGAGCGACTTAACAATCATTGTTTCAAAGTTTTTTGTAAATATTATGTATTTTGTAACACTTGATTGGCCTTTTTGCAATAGCCCTGGACTGAAAATAACAAACTAAGAAATAATCTTTACAGGAATTCGTAAGGATATCATATTGAAAACATAAAAATATATCATTGTACTTTTTAAACAATGCATTATATGTTAAATATTATATATTAAAGATTTAACTTAAACTTATTCCAACATTCCTAGATTCCAAATATCTTCTATGTAAATTCTCAGCAAATTCTTCTGATGGTCGCTAAATTATACCTTTATCCCTGGATTTGGCTCATGGTGCAGTAAATATCATCTTTACAACCAAATGTATCACACAAAATTCATTCAAATGTAAATCGGGAGTGTGTAATTTGCAAACAGTGAATAAACTGCATAAGCTGCAAGAAATTATGGTGACTTCTTTCAAGTCTTGGGTAACGTTTATATATATATATGTATATATATGTATGTTAGGTAGCCCCAACAATACGTTTGGTTGAGTAAACCAAACTTGAAAAGCAACAACATTTATTTTATCCATCTAATAAAACACATGCATAATTAAAAAAAACCTTTGTGGTAGGGCAAAAGAATATATTGACATCAAAATATTTGGTTGAATCAACTCTGTGTATTTGGTTGGCCACTCGTATGAATGAGTTCGTTCGAAAATACAGCTCAAGAGATTGTGATGGAACAGCCGCACCTAGAAGAATCGCGTCAGTATTTGTTTTTATCTGCGCGCTAAGGACCATAATTGTAATAGACGATCATCCTTCGATGAGGGTGGTCGGTTTTCACTGCACTCAAGAGCAGTTTTCTTTGTGTATTACTACGGCTCCCATTTGTTCTGCTCACTGCGCGCTCATATTTTTGAATCAACGGCGTGGGTTAACCCGTGGTGTCTTCCTTGTTTGGTTGTTGAAAATATGGCTTACGAATTTATTGTTATTGCCGTGACCTGTTGTCTGTTATTTTAACGGTTATTTTATGTTATTGTCGCAGATGGTCACTTTTTAAATTTATCTTTATTATTCGGGCATAAAATTAGAAGAACATGAATGAAAATGTAAGTGTAATTTTTTTTTCTTTGCTGCATTCGCTTTTACCGTTCGTGTTGATTCTTGAATACAACCATCACACAATTACAGAAAGGCGGAAATAATTATATCTTATTAGCAACTATTTCGTTTTTCTGTTGCAATTTACCAGAGGTCCTGAATAATTTTTCCAGATAGCCGTTCCCATATATTTAGACCTATTGAAAATTGGTTAATCACTAAAACATTGAAAAATGAGTGCGACACAGTCTCCGATTTACTAAGTTAAGTACTTGAATATTTTGGCGGATAAAGTTAATATTCTTCAAAAAGTGCTTTCCTTGGAAAGAAAGTCGTATCTTCTCAAGATAATTAGTAATTTATGTGACAATTGGGGTGGTAACTGCACTTGTTAGTGCGATCATCGATGCTTAATAAGGGTTTAAAAATCCTTTATTGATTTTTAACAGGAAACTAAAAAGCAAAGCTGTAACACTTGAAATATTTATATACATACGTTATTAAGTATTCAGGATTTACAGCATGCATTTAAATAAACTCCCATTTCAGCAGTTGTCTCTTCAGTTGAGAATGCTAGGGCGAAGTGCATGGGCGCAAGCAATAAGGGTTAGAATCTCCGTCAACTTTTCTATAATAACCTAAACAGTTTAATATACGTAGAGGCAAACAAATGTTTAGTTGCGCCAATAAGATCTTACCATTTAAGACAACTAAATAAGAACAACTAAATAATTTGCTTTTATCTTAGAAGTTTAATGGTAATGGTGCGTTCATGTTATTATGATGGTTTGATTTATTTGTGTCCATTGCCGACAATGAGACTAAATAAACATACACAGACTCAGCAAGACAAAAAACAAAAAAAAAAACCTTTTACAACACCACAGACAGATAATTACGAAAAGCTGTTTCCTTTTTCGTCCTGTTTTGTAATAATAAGTTGTTCGTCCGTCTTTTTGTCGTTTGAATAATTTGGTTTCATAAAAAAATATTTCACAAACAATTCATTTTGTTGCGACAAGCAAACTTTGTTTTATTCAAGAAAAAATTTTCTCAGTGTAGGTTTAGAGGATTAGGTTAAGGTGGCCGCCAGGTTGAAGGAATTTTGCACGTCTGAGGCTTAAAAGCGTGCGAGCGCTAGGGGCGACCGAGAAATGCGCATCTACTCTCTCGTCGCCTCTACGCCACTACGTCGATAACGCGCCTCTATGAAACTTTCAGCAAAGACCCTGCAATTTTATGACGTAATAATACAAATAAATGTTTGGTGCACGTCCCTATTCCTTTTTAAAATTATTTTTACAGGGATTTTCATACTTAAAAATTACCGTGAAAACACCCGTTTGGACCATTTTCATTATCACAAAAACATGCTTTAGACATAAATGGAAGAACTGAAAAACATATGTAGACGCGTAACGATCCTTAAGTGCTATTCATAAGCAGACCTCGCTCACAGGTTTACTGCTGCAGCTCTGCACACCGTTCGGCAACCTGCCCAGTCATTATTTTTAGTAAATAGAGACAAAAACTATTTCATAAGAGTTTCTTGTTTACATGAAGATATGTAATATATGGCATTTTTTTATAAATATTTTGCAGCTTTCCTTGAATGGAAATTAGATCTGCCTCATTTGAGGCTTATATTGAGGAATCCGTGAAAACACACGTTACCAGCTTACGCCCACTTAATAGCCGAATTAAAAAAAGTGACTTTTGTAGTCTAACGAAAAGCTGGCCATAAACTGTCATATGTCTATACTGAAGAACCAAAAAACTGGTATAGACATGCGTATGCAAATAACAGAGGTATGGAACCAATCAGAGTAACGCGATGCGGTCGGCAGCTAGAAGGGTTACTGCTGCTACAATGGCAGGTTATCAAAATTTAAGAGAGATTGAACGTGGTGTTATAGTCGGCGCACGAGAGATGAGACATAGCATCTCCGAGGTAGCGATAGCATTTGGATGTTCGCGTACGACCATTTCACGAGTGCACCGTGAATATCGGGAATCCGGTAAAACATCGCATCTTCGACATCGCTGCGGTTGGAAAAGGATCGTGAAAGAAAAGGACAAACGACGACTGACGAGAATCATTAAACGTGACAGACGTGCAACCCTTTCTTAAATTGCCGCAGATTGGATTTGTGGACTGCCCTGCAGGATTCATGGTGTGAATTGCCTCCTGCATACCTTCAGGCATTAGTCGNATTAGGCAGGCGTACCAGATTTTTGGCTCTTCAGTGTAGTTCCAGCGATCTAACCTGCTCGTTGATGAATCTGTAATTTAGTGAGGAGGGTCTCAAAATCTCAACCGAATATAATATTCATCTTAAAAGCCAATGTGATAACGCGGTGTTTCTGGCTTTAAAATACTGCAGATGAAATACATAAAAACAGATTTCAGGATTTGTTCAACATTTAAGAGAGCGAAACGTTAGAAGAATGGTTTTTTCACATCATATCTCTTAAACCTGTTGGCATACCGCTATTTTTTGCTGCGAAAGACTACAACTATAAATGCATTAAATTGCATTTCTGGATGTTCAGAATTTCGCCTGTTTAAGGGATTTTCAGTTTATTTCAAATCCTATTTTATATGACTACTTTTAAAATGAATGCTGTTTGAAATATCTGAGCAACTAACCACCCGATTCAAACCTAAAGCGGAATACTGATAGTTCATAATTTATTATTTTAATTTAGATAAACGTATTCTCATCCTAAAATAATGATTTTTGAAATAAATAGAAACTACTATATAAGATATTGGAAACTGCTGAAGCGATTCTCACTGAAAGTTGTGCTATAGCAAACTAGTAATCAACTTTTTAAATCATGTCTTAGGATGTACTGTCCTGATTACCGCCAAATTTTATATATATATATATATATATATATATAGAGTTGTGTAAGGCTACCGAAACATATGTGGTTTTAATTATTTAAGCTCATATTCGAATTAACGTTTCAGTAAATATTTTGGGGCATCATGATAATTTAAAGAATAATTGAACTTATTTCAACAAAACTTTGTATCCTTGCAGTGCCTATTTCGAATATTAAAAAGTGTTTCCTGTAACCTCTTTTGCTTACCGTCTTTTAAGAGAATACCACGTGGAAATAACTAAAATTTTTATGCCATATCTCGGAAACTACTAAAACTAATTTCAAAACATTTCGCATAAAAATATAATTAGAGCGCTTTTACTGAAAAAGGAATTTTTATCTGGTAAAAAAGGTTTTTTTTTTCAAAATGGTGACCTCCAATACTTATGTTAATTCTATATCTTTGGAACCATTAAACCAAACCCGGTAGTGCACTAAATTCACAAAGTAATATGACTAGCTTCAATCGCCACCGTGGCACTGACTCACAAAAGGTCGTCATATTTCTATGCTTTACCTCAGAAATAACTCGAACTATATTACTATCAAATTTAGTGAAAGTTCCTCTTGCTGCATCGATTCTTTAAAACACGCGCAGCTTGTATCTTACAGTTTGAGAACATTATCAAATTTCTTGCATGCATGTGCAGGGGAAAGTAAGTAATAAGTTAGGTCGATAACTACTTTATCCTCTTTTAATCACGCTCACTATCAATTCTTTTTGCAAAAATTCCTTACTTTAAAACAAATTGTGGCAATAAAGTCATTACGCTTGCCAAAATTCCAGTCACGGACGAATTTCAAGAAAATTAGTTTCAACGCTGATTTTCCACAGTAGTCAACTTGAATCTTAATCCAAACTTGATTTAATACATCTTCTCATAATTAATTCATTTTTTAAAAATAACCTTTGTGTTCATCAACTAGAAACATCAATGAACAGGTTTCAACATCGCGGCTGTTAAGAAGTGATTACTGTTAAGCTTGTTAATAGCGTGTAATAAAGGAAAACGTTACTATATAACTAATTATCGTACTCTCTTCTTCTCATGTATGCAGTCAATTTTGTGAGTTACTAAAAGACTTACGAAAAATGAACTCGTGAGTAAGAAGTTGAAACAGAATGAAATTTTCTATAATACTCTAAAAAACATTGGTCGAGTAGTTCCTGAGTTACAATGTAAGGCTCTAAAATTATTGTTAAGTGGTAAAATCTTACAAAATGAGGAAGACTGAAGCTATTGTGTCGTGAAATGTACACAGTAGGCAAGTCGCCATGCCTATGTTGATTTAAATAATTTATATGTTATACAGCAGCTTTTAAAACAAGAGACTACTACATAAAACTGTTATAAATCCTTTCATTGTATTGTTTGCATGCAAATGGAAGCAGGGATCGCTTGAGAAGTTGAGATGTGATGTTTAAGTTTAAATTTCGAGTGACATCTATCAATATGGCATACTAAAATAGATGCCGATAACTGCATTTAAATCACTCGGTTTTATTGTTCCATAGAAATCAAATTCAGCACAAATTGCAACGAGAAAAACATTAAAAAAAAAAAAAAAAATTCACTTTAAGTTATTTTATCCAGGTTATGTTTGACTGTACTACTTTGAATATTTATTTTCGAGTTCCATTTCGATATTTTATGTCTCAATATTCCACATGGCACTATCTTATAAAAAGTCGCAAATAATTACAAATAATTTATTTTAATGTTCTCCAAGATAGTGGCGCCATGAAAAGTTTCGTTGAAATATCTAATTTCTCGGTAGGTATGGCTTACTAAACTAGGTCAGCTGCTGTTATAATATGTGCCAGATATACATAAATAATAATCAAGAATTGCGGATCTAGATACCCATTAAGAAGGGTGCTGCTTAAGGCGTGGGATACTGTACATTCCGTTCCAACCACATGCATCCCAGTACCCATTACTTTTTAATGCAACTTACGTATAGATGCCAGCACATAGTGGTAAGCTATCGAAATACTTTTTAAAATTTTCTGTTTTTCTGATATTTTTTAAATTTATGACGTATTATTAATAGAGTAATTGGTTTCCAGAATTATCACATTTTGTTGAGTGTAAAATCAAGCTTCAAGGATGGGCCCTCCCTTCGATCTCCCTTGTTGGTCAATGAGATAAGCAAAGTTAACCCTTCTATTTCATTATGTTCTTACCGTACCTGATTGTCTGGTAAAATTCGGCAAGTTGTCCGATTTTTGTCTCCAATGTATAGAATATATAAGCGAAATAATAATAAAAAACTTATATATTTTTTAATTAGCGTGACATGTAAATGTGTTATGCATATATTTTTATATATCTGAAACAACGCTACTAACAGTTCGTGCATTACAAATGCATAACTATCACAGTGAGAATTGGGGTAATTAATTAAAAACCACGTATTGATATATACGGTATGTCACATTGCCATGACCATATCTATGTGGTTAGATATATCGCGGATTGATATATCAACCGCAGTTCACTGAGCAGTTTGCGTTTATAGAGTTTTATAAATACAGTTATTTTAAATTCATATTTGATTAGGCATGAATATTGTTGTTTGTATCATACAATAAGTGGAAGTTTAATTTAACAAATAAGAAGATACAAAGATTTTATCGAAAAAGTGTGAAGATACATTGAATAAACTATACGACATTTTATCACAATCTGCTGCAAACATTCCGCCGATTTTGTAAGCCTATAATTCCAAAGAAAATTAGAATAAAAAAAATTAAGTTCTCGTTCCACATAAATGGCTTTGCAGAGAAAGATTAAAGAAGACGGGCTTTCGAGATGATAGCGGGCTCCGAACCACTGGATTCTCGGGGCTCGCGAATGACGTGGCGTCTTAAGACGCCGATAAGCCTGACATTTTACGGGGAAAATAATTAAATACAGTTTGTAAATCTGCATTTTTAAGAAGCGAGTCGTATGTGAACTTCTGCCAGGTGTATGTACAGCGCAGAACGCCAGCAGGAAGGACTTTGTCCCTCTGTATCGCATGTTTCGCGTGTCCTACACAGAGCGAGAAGCCCGTGGAGGCGGGCGTTTGGTCGTAGTGCTTGCTTGGGGTTGTAGCGCGGGGAGTGGGGTAGGATACAACCTCGCGCAGGATTGTCTTTCGTCCTGCTGTTGAGATGCCCATCAAGGTGGTATGTGCACATTCAACTCTGTACCATACTGTTGACAGGTGAGGTGGAACCACCTTCGGGTGGAGAACATCCACCCACTGCGATTGGAAAGGGCGTTATCTCTTTCTATTGGGAGCATTCAACTGCGACCAATTAGAGCGCTGACCGAGCTGAAGTAACTATGGTTACGGACAATTTAAATCTGGAGGGGGAGTGCACACATCTAACAGCCGATGTGACTCATTATAGGGTCTGAACTGGCCTAAGCCTGAATCTAATGGGAAGTCCTGATCCGCACTTCCTTTAACTAACCTCCTGCTATACCCTCGTGGATCAGGCGCAGGAGGGGCAGTCATGGTCACAACCCGTGGCACCCTCGGGTCTCGAGAACAATGTTGAGATGAGCAGGAATATTATGGTGTAAGTGTCATCTTAATTTTAGCGTTTCATTGCGAAAAAGGTGCGAGGGTGCCTTTGTGGCTGTTGTCTGTATTGAGAGTTATATTTTCCCGATGTCGTAATGTAGGAAGAAGGCTTTGCAGCAGTAATGCGCGCGCGAACAACGTGAATAATGCTTCCCAACAACTCACTGCTCCGCGTCCTAAGAGCCGTTAAAAACACGCACATGCACAATTGCTTGCAAAGTAGGCTAGCGGTGTCTCGTCTCTTGTCTTTGGATGATCGCAGTACGCTCAACTCCCAGCTGCTGGCCACCGCGGTGGTGTAGTGGTCAGACAGTGTAAGGCGTGTAGCCTTACACCAAGGCGAACCGGGTTCGATCGTGAACATCAGTCAATATTCATTGAAATTAAAATGTAGACTACGTATTAATAGTGCTCATTACAATAAGTTTTACTTTTCGTTATTTATTTAATGTGTACACTTTAAATTCGAATCAGTGGAAACCCACTGAATCGCAGTGGAATTCAACTACCGGAATTAGTGAAAATGACTCCACATTGAATCGGCGGAAAACTACTGTTTTTTTCGGTGTAAAATTTTCAGTGATTTAATAAGTGACATCCAACCGCGTGAAGCGAATTAGATATTGCTTTTGTTGATTTTCGCCAAGTTGTTACGATAAATAAACATATTTTAGATAGTCAGCGTTTATATTGCGCATTTTGACGTAACCAACACTATTAATACGTACATGTAAATTTCAATTTGTATTGGTTTGTGAATATTGACTGACGTTCACAATTATTTTTTATTTATTTATTAATTAATACTTTTTAACTGCGGTCAACACTTCCGAGACTATAAGATTATACATTATTCTCCTTACCGTCATAAAAGCAACGCCAAGACATTTCGAACGTTCGCCTTTAAAGAGTGTGAACATCTGAAACGCTCGCCCGTTATACGTACGTGTCGTACTCATAAGAAAGGCACAATTTTTTATAATACGGTGTATTTACACCTTAATATAGAAAATAACGTGCCTTAAACAATCGTTAAATGACCTTAGAGTTATGTTTAACATTTACAAGTAGAGTTACAATTCATATATGCCTCACATATAAATATTTCCTACAATACTAGGCACATGCAAATGGTTGCAGTTGCTATCACATTACGAGTAACGGAAACAATGGACAGGAAACGAAATGGCAGAACAGAATTATTCCAAATTTTTACAGCATAATTATACAGTGATATTTATCACTCGATGCTAGTTTCATAAAAATGTATTCAGCCACACAGCTTTTTTAAGCACATGACACTATCTTTTGCTAAGACCTACTACTTTATTTACGAATATTCACTTTTCGCATAAAAATTAAAAAGCCTGCAGTTATATAAACATACTTCGTCAAAATACGAAAAACACAATACCTAGTTGATGACCATGTATTTCATTAAACTGCAGCCACAGATTTAATCCAAAATCTAATGTTATGCCAAATTACTTACCTTGATGGTTAGTTGTGTAAGCTAGTACTTACTATTTGATATATGAGTTCATACAAATTAATCCGTTCAGGCAGACGTTATAATACTGTTTCAACGTAATCCTAAGACTCAAGGAATGTTTCACGTGCAGTATAAAACATTTGCATGGCACTATTGTTTCAAAACGAGTGTAATATGTGCCGAGGTATTAACTCGTAAACTGGGAATTGCGTCAATACTAACACATACACATTTATTTAAGAATTGAGAATTGCAACACAGATCGCAAACAGAACAAAACATACTACCGAAGTTTTTTCCAGTTTATTAGAGGTTCGAAATTTATACCGACTTAAGTTGCAGGAAGTAGTATATTTTAGAAGATGGCATATTATGAGAAATTTCAAGAATTTCTTTTAAAAGAAACTTCTTGGGGATACAGCAGGAAGCAATAACCAACAATGCCCCTGCATTCAGAAAATGTATAAATATGTTTAATTATTTACGTTAATAAATACTATATTTCAGGAGTTGCAAACTGACACTTACGACCAAATTCTTTGTTGACACACAAGCGCAGACAAAAAAAAATCTAAGGAAAACGATGGTACACCAAATACAGCAACTTGACTTTCTAAATGCGAGGAAAGTCCTTGCAAAAATACGTTGCAAGCCGTCGAGCATCATAGACAATAGAGAATCGGTTTAATTTGTAGTGTTCCTAATATGTACCAAAATATACAAATGCAACTTATTCACGAACGGAAAAAATATCCGTTGAGTATTATGATTAATATTATTACAGTGTACGTGATATAACACGCTGGCCGTAACACAGTACCAGCGGCCACCAGCCTGAAAGAATATTAAACTCGATAGTTCATATTCAGCGAGGCAACGCTGAAAGGAAAAACGACAGGGCTGAATGACGTCCACCCGAGAGCTACAGAAACACTTCAAACAAATTAAATGCTCTGTAAAAACAAAAATGAAACTACAAATTTACCCTAGAGTACCAAACTAACCAAGTTCCCATACAATTATTGCAACAGTAACTTCAAACAGGCAGAAAATGAAAGAAAAGAAAATGGTAAAATACAGAATTTTATGCGCCGAAATATTTGTAAAAGAAGTTAACAATTGCAGAAACTCATGACTTCTGTAATAACTGGTGGAAAAAATGTTGAAATAAGATTGTAGCGAACTTTTCTAAATCTTACGCTGATAGTAAAGATGTAAGGACATTCATTATCTTTTATCAGTACTGAGAGCCCAGATGGAAATCCATAAGCAAAGTGATTCAAATTCGAGCACAGATTCAGTGGCCACAATGAAAGTATATTCTTTCGTTTCTCGTGCGAAACCATGCAACGTAACCAATAAAACACAAGACCTCAGAAAAAAGCTACAACTACTACCTGACTGACCATATAATAAACATAGCTGTACTGTAACGACACGCCGAGTTTTACTCTGGCGTCAGGGCCACACAACTGATATCGTAGTGTTTGCCAATGGTAGCGGACGTGCTCTCGATGGACTTCTGATCAAATTTAACTCCTTCCAAATTTGAAATAATAACTTTGTATTAACCATCATTTCGATAACAATTCTCAGTTTCATATACATAAGTGTATTTGTCACAATGAACAACACATTTGTATTTTAAAAAAATATTTCACATAAAATTAATTTAATGTTTTTTTATATACATGGTTATGCATTTTTGCACACAACCACATGTTGCATTTTTAAAAAAATATTTATACATTCTTTCTCAGTTTCTTATGTATTTGAGTATGTAGGTATTTTGTGGTCAGTATAACCACATGTTCTAAGAAACCTTTTATTTTAATGTAATTTATTTCTCTGGTATTTTTTTATGTGAATAAGCGATTATATTTAAATTTTATCATCTGTGTTGTCTAAATACTTATGCCTTTTTGCATGCAAACTTAAACAATCACGCTGTTACTTGTGACACAGGTATCGATCTAAATAAAAGATTTTAGTAAGTTGTATACATGCAATTCATTTACATGAAACAGAAATTTATATACAAGCACAAACAACCATCATTTGCAACTTGTAGTTATTTCATATTCAGTGTTCAATGCACAGCTTAACAAGAAATAAACACACGTAAACAGAAATCTGGTTGGCGTTTAGAACTATGGTACCTTACATCTGTTCAGTAGCAACACAAATGTACAATCTTCACAGAGTATCGATTAACTTACCAAGGACGGATTTTAAAATCGACTCTAGTACATCTTTGGAAATTTAACCACTCACATCTAGAAGTGTGTCGGTTACCTCGGGAAACAAAGAATTCACCGCATCATCGATGATGTCAGGTTCAGATGTTCGTCGATGATTAGCCATCTGGGAGTAGCTGTTTTCGGGTGCAGTCTTACATTTGTCGCGGGGTCTCTGAGAGGGTGCTCGTTGACTCGAGGTTACAGGTATCTTTACTGCGGTGCCTGAGTCTACC
This sequence comes from Clitarchus hookeri, assembly GCA_002778355.1. NCBI lineage: Eukaryota > Metazoa > Arthropoda > Insecta > Phasmatodea > Phasmatidae > Clitarchus > Clitarchus hookeri. The sequence continues at coordinate 95,298 of NQII01001352.1, forward strand.
AACTCCAATTTAGATGGATCTGCGATGGCGGCCTTCGAGGTATGCAGATACGATATTGATGACGCGCAGTTTATTGCATGCAGGAGTGATTTGTCTCGGCATTTTTCAGCAGCTACCACGTCGTCAAGAGAGCACGGAAGTTTGGTGTCTTCGCACACGTTGCCATAGCCTGGGGTGCAGTCGACAGTCGATCACCTGCTGGCAACGCTCGAACGAGTCGGAATACCCTTCACCGATCCAGTGCAAATTACCGTCTCACACCTCTTCATACTCCTTGAGCTTGCTACGGGACCAGTAACTTTAGTCAAGCGACTTAGTCGAGGCTTTAAATAATGATACATTCTTGCCGGATGGAAGCCAGTCCTGTTGTCTGTCTGCTGCGAAATGGATGCTCGTCAACGTAGCAGGCCTGTTTTAGATAGGGCATGCTACAAAATGGTGACGCCGCCTCCATCTTGTAAATCGGCCATGACGTTGTTTCACGATTTCGGCAAGCAGTAACAGGAACGTTGAGACGGTCTCGCTAAAGGTAACGAAACACTTACATTTGCTGCAGGTATCTTCGCATTCCACGTCCACACCATGTCGTCGTCATTGTACGACGCACACACATGCTCTGAATGAATGCCAGTGTTCTGACAATTACATAGTTATTACAGAACATTAACCAGTTCCATTGATATACCGCACTGGCGAGAAACAATATTTGATGATTTGAATTTAGCACTATGTAACAATTCGTCTCTGCACACACACCAATGCGATGCACAGGATGTGTCTCATATCGGCATCCACCCTCCCTGTCTTTACTACAAAGCCTTTCGTGCCATATACCGTTACAGCCTTTGATAATTTCGTCCGGCCAGGGCGAACTGCAAAGGTGAACGTTGCACTCGTCATCTTCAAGTAAGAAGCTTGCTAAAAGCGGGGAGGTGTCTTGCCGTGAAAATATATTCCACCTTAGCAGAAATAAATATTGCCATTGCACATTTCAAAACAAGTCAAACTGCGAATCTCACCACACTCATATTTAAGACAGATGCCTTATTCTACACAGTGGTGGCTTGTATAGTTGTAATCATGCCGCGAATTAGGATCGAACATGCTGCGGTCGATATCTTCCACTGGGCGAGGATCTGGAAGCAGGTCAATTTCCTCTCCTTCATATCCGCTGTAGTCATCGACTTAGAACTGGAACTCTGCTGGCTGTGGCGGCTGGTGGCCACGAGACTGGTCAACTTCTTGCAACCATCGCATATGCAGACTGGAGGACAAGCTTGCTGGCGAGGCCGAGAACTGGCCATGGGGCTGGTTTTCGTTGCTTATATAGCCAAAGTCTTTTCAAGATGGCTGCAGGCTCACGATGCCGTTGCTAGACAGAGGTCACACATGAGTGTTGCAGCACCCCAAACTTGATGCCGAGGTTCTTCTTCCGCACGCGATATCAGCAAACTTGTAGTGTCAGTCATCGATGCCTATAGCAAATTCGCCTGGGCCAGTCCGGTAAGGACGAAGAATGCATGCGTTGTCATCAAGATCATGGGTTTGTAAATGTACGACATGGGAGCTCTCTGGTGGTATATGTTAAAAAAATTAATAACTAGCAAACTCTATAGTGTCTAATACTGGAAAAAAAATAGTCTTAAAGTCGTAATTTAGTGGGCAATGGGCAGATACGATAGATTGGTATGGGTGGAGGGATAATCTTTGGTGTGAAAGGCCAATGATTAATTTTTGTAGAGGGATGAGTGAGGCTTTGTTGGTGGAGGGATGAGCAAGGGAAGTAGGGTCTAATGTTATGTTGCTTAAATTTTAATTTTTTTTTTTCAATTTTATTGATTTTTTTAAAAGTTGGTGAGGCATGTGGGAGGAATTGATTGTAAGGATTAGTGTGAGATTAACGTTATATGATCATGGTTGAAATTTTTCCCAACGATTTGTTTATGAATTTGGAAAGGGGGNAACATGGCGGTTTGAGTAAATTATGTAATGTGTTTCTAAACTTTTATTATGTTCGTCGATTTTTTGCGATTTTTTTCCATTTTTAGAGTTTAAGGTCATTGGGATCAATGCCAAGGTCACCAACATACAACATGGGGGTCGGAGTCAGTAACATAATTTGTTCATCTATTTTTATGAATTTTTTTCGAACTTTTTACAGTTTTCTCTAAATTACTTGTTTTCAAGGTCATTGGGGTAAGGTCAAGGTCAACGTAATCCAAAATGGGTGTCTGAGACGGAAATGAAATAAGCTGTGAAACTTTTATTACTTTCTTTATATTTTTTTTACAATTATTTATCGGTTTTTCGAGTTCATGGTTGTTGGGGTACGACCAAGGTCACCAACATCCAACATGGGTGTCTGAGTCAGTGATGTAATACTTAACAAAACTTTTATTACATTATTTCGTTTTTTTTGCAATCTTTTCTCAATTTTTTAAAAGCCCACTGGCATTCCACATGGGTGTTTGAGTCAGTCATGTAAAATTTTCCTACGTCTTTATTAGTTAGTCCCTTTCGAATTTTACAACTATTTTCTCAATTTTTATGACTTTGATACCTGCCAAATGCTGAAGTTTGAAAGTAGGTATTGATTCTGCTCTGCAGCATGAGGCGCCAGCACTTGATGCTAGCCCTCAGTGACAGGGCGTAGGAATACGTCGTCTTCACACTGACTGCCCCGTTGCTCCCCCCTTCGTGTGGTTTTGTAGCGTCCATCACCATAGTCAACTTCCCCCGTCTCTGCACGTGGTCCAGGGGTGGTCCAGGGTGCTTGTCGTCCCTCCGGGTCATAAAACACGTGGCCGCTGCTCATGTGGTCCGCAGCCGGCCTGGCGTCGTCCCTTGGTTCTGGCCTGGAAGTTTATTGTCCC
>NQII01001352.1:98280-282966 GCA_002778355.1 Clitarchus hookeri
AGGCTCCTGGCGTCCCTCTTCCGGCACGTCCACAAAACCCTTAATCCTTATTGCGGTCGTCCGGCTGCGAGCTCCGCCAGAGTGTGTGTTCTGACGAATAAAATATAGGGATGCAGAATGCGTCAAACTCCCCACCGCTCTCTTCGTCGGTGCACGCTCTGGCATTTCTTTCTTTTATGGTTGTCCTCTGGGCTCATCGCGGTTCTGTGCGCGCGCTATGCTGCGCTTGCGCTGCTGCGCTTGCGCTGCTGGGAGGCAGCGAAAGCAGCCTCCATACTCTGTCGCGTGGCCCTGGCAGGGCATGTGAGGGAAAGTTAGGGCTTCTGCGTCACAAACCAGTTTGTGAGGGGCACACCCTCTTACAATTTTAGAACATCGCAGGCCCGCAAACGCTAGGCAATGCTGGGGGGAAGGGGGGAGTTGTCTCACACTTTGAAAATTGACACAAAGTACAAACAAAATATACCCTGGTCACATAGCACACTCCTCTTACATCCTTACAAATAATTACACTGGTTCCTTACACACTCTGTTCTGCCGCACTACCCAGCCTGTCCAGGCGGGGTCATTTTTTTTTTACTGAACAGTTTCTCATTGAACAGTTGCCAACGGGTTATGCGAGCAAGCTCCCCTTACTACTTAGGGACAACACTCCTGTTATCTTATGAGCCTCTCTGCCCTCTGCACCAGCGGTCTGAGGTGGGCCAAGATAAGCCACATTGACCCTAGCAGTAAAATAAACACACTTTATTCATGGGGCTGGTCGGCCCTTCAACACGAAAAAAAAAACACATCGTTTCCTCCTCCGACCTTGGGACTCGTGACTCGTACCCGAAAGAAACAACTTACAATGGCTGAGGCTCTAAATCTCGAATTCTAATACATAGTTACTCCTTTTTATCCACGTAACTTGTCAACGGTAAACGACAAGCGAACATCGGTAAACTCTAAATCACCCTTGCTACATAATGAGACTGATGAAGTGAAACATCGGTAACAATAATAACCACTCTCAAACCTAGTGGTAAACGACTGGTACATAATTGCGCCTTTCTCGGGGTTTACAACGCCATGCATGGCCCTGGCCGTGACGTGAACCCACGTTATTTATGAGGGCAGGTAGGCCTCTCAAAACAAACTTCCTGGCGGTATTTTACTCGCTCTGACTCTGGCGGTAAAAAAAAACTCATATTCCTATCTCGGCTGGCGGCTTAACTCTCGAATTTCACCTTACACCCTAACCCTTGTTAAACATAACACCAACTCTGACGAGCTAAAATCACGCGAATTTAAAGGTATTTTAATTACCGCGGCACTGCCACTTTACCGCATAAAACCACTGCATACCTTAAGAATTTCTTATTAAAACTAAAAGCGAAAGACTCCAAAAGACAGTACAGATTTTTTTCCACTTGTAGAAATTTTTCCAAATTTTTTTTTATCTCCGAACTTTNTTTTATTTCCGAACTTTAAAATCACCGGTTAACCTATAAATGGGTCACTTAAAAATAATTTAAGCTATCTCGGACCTTTTACATAACATAACCTTTCGTTCTACCCAACTCGCGCCATTGAAATAAAATATTTAATTTTCCCGACACCCTACCTGTAATCACCACGCGTCTCGCTTGCCCGATCGGTCATCTTGTGCGCGGTGGGAGCCTAGCCATTGGCCGGAGCTTCGGCCACTCCCGGGCCTTTAACCTCGTAGATTAAAAATTACTAATTCTTACTCGTTTTTCAAGCGAAGCTTACTGACCTACGGACTTTTTTCAGTAGTAATACTTTAACACAATATAAAACACCTGATTTAAAACCACGATTCTCGCCCTCAGCGTCGTTACACGAAATATATTCGTCACAAGCGGCCCACTCATACAAAAAAAACGTATTATAAAATTCAGTCAACGCCATAAGCCATGACAATTAAGAAATTAAATAACTCACATAGGGTTCTCTACACTATATTTAGTAGGCAGCTTTTTCCCGTAACACTTTACATACTATATACCTCCAGTAACAGGTATATGAAAATTAATTCTTTGCCACTTAACCAAACTTTGGCGATTAAAAACTATTAAGATTATTGCCACTGTCTGTGTAGTGACAGGTTGTAATTCTTACTGGCATTTCTTACTGGTATCTGTTGGGTTATCTTTTAACACACTCCCTGCCGCCTGACGAGCGGTCTGACGGGGCAACGATACACAAAACGACACTGCCTCTGGCAGTGAAGTACACACACTCGTAAACAATGCTTTACAGTGGTAACCAACAAGTACAATCACTGTTGATACACAGTGGTAAACAAAAAGTAAACAAAATACAAACATCGGTGAACATCTATTAATTGGGGACACACAAGTGCAAACAATCAGTAACTGGCAAACAGTGCTACTGATGAATTTAGCTCGGGTACAATGAGACAGATGTCCTGCCATTTTTGTTGCGGACTTTCGTGGTTTTCACTGTGCATGTTTGAACACATAATTACACTACAACATTGACTTGATCAGTTGGCTAAAGGCCTCTCCACACTTCGTACTTGCGGTTTTGAAATGAATGAAACTAATCGTTCACTTTGCACTCGGTAAACAAAATATCTTCTTCTGCACGGTCTCGCGTTTGTTACTCTAAGAAGAAAGAGGTGGGGGGTGTTGTGGGGTCGACACTTTACCTGGTGCTGACCGCCTTCACGGCCCTTGGAATAGGCGGGGCCTGGAGAAGTCCCGCCCGTAGTTTACTTAAACTGGCTGGAAAGAGACCGCCTGCTGGGGGGAGGGGGGAAGGTCCACCCCTTCCATCTCTTGTTCAGTTGACGTCCGCTGGCTGCTGTCTCGTCCCTCTCTTCGCTTGCCGCTTCACCCGGTCATCCCTGTGCGCGCAAGGCTTCTGCCTCCTTCATCCTTCGTTCGTGTTGCGTCACACTTCTCGTCGTCCACTCCACATGGGTATTCCCGTGCGCACTAGGTTCCGCGGCGCGGAAGTCGCCTTTTAAACTCCCGTGTGCACTCCCGGGTTTGTTTATCTTCGGGCACCGACTGCGCGATCTTACTGGGTTTATTTGGCAGCTTGCTTTTACCCTTATCTCGCAGTCTCTGTACCATACAGTGAACTACTTTCCTGCCCTTTCTCTGCCGCTCATCTGAGTGGTCTTATGGCGGGCGGAAATACTGGTATACATATTGGGAAAAGGTCAGTATTCCCCATCCAGGGAATTAGTACTTACTTTTTTTCCTATTTTAACTTTCACCGGCGCTCTGGTTACTGTAGTTTGTCGGCGCGGTAGTTTACCCATCCGCCTGAACCCACGTCCTTTTCACCATCCAGTGAAAGGGTCCTATATTCCGTAACACGTGCTCCTGCCCGCTACTGGCATCCGCTCCACGTTTCCGCTCCCGTTCGCTAACTTATGCTTCGTTTTTCTCGTCGTTCGTCGGCACGGTAATTACCTGTCTGCCTGAACCCACGTCCTTTTCACCATCCAGTGAAAGAGACCTATCTTCGCTAATACGTCCTCCTGCCCGCTACTGGCATCCGCTCCATGTTTCCGCTCCCGTTCGCTAATTTCTCCCTCGTTAATTGGGACTCCTTAAAGTAATATTGCTGGACGCTACAGGGTGTTTTGTCATAGCCTCCCTGACGTCTGTGTTTAGCCTGGCTGGCTCGTTACCGTTCACCGCCTGGTGACCTAGTAACCCACTGGGGGTTTCTATTATTCTCCGCCTTCCTCCTAAATTCCGCGCACGCCTGCGCCTGCCCTTTCCTTGTCTGGTTTATTGCCTCGCTCTGCTCCCTTCTCGGTTCTATTGTCGCTACTGGGCGCCACGAGGGTTAATTGTATTTTTATTTTTATTTTTATTTTATGACCCCCTCGAAGTCATAAATATGCTAGCTCTCGGGGCGAGATCCCTTTACTCCCGGGTGCTTCAGTTTGTCCTTGCTTCCATCTATACAGACTTCAACGGGCCCCACAGTTGGGCGCCAAAAATTGATACCTGCCAAATGCTGAAGTTTGGAAGTAGGTATTGATTCTGCTCTGCGGCGTGAGGCGCCAGCACTTGATGCTAGCCCTCAGTGACAGGGCGTAGGAATACGTCGTCTTCACACTGACTGCCCCGGTGCCCCCTCCTTTGTGTGGTTTTGTAGCATCCATCACCATATTCAATTTCCCCCGTCTCTGCACGTGGTCCGGGGGTTGTCCAGGGTGCTTGTCGTCCTTCCGGGTCATAAAACACGTGGCCGCTGCTCGTGTGGTCCGCAGCCGGCCTGGCGTCGTCCCTTGGTTCTGGCCTGGAAGTTTATTGTCCCGTTCTGCACGCATGTTCACTAAAAGCTCTCATGGTTTATTGCAGTACAAGCCCAGGATAGATGCAGCTGGTGGTGGGATCTCGGTGTCCCTTGGGCAGCTGCAAAATGCAGCTGTGTCCGTGCCCTGGTGCCTTCCATTGTCTCCGGATGTCGTCTGCACGTGCAGGAACAGTTGCATGTGCAGAAACCTTTGGTAGCGTGCCTTTGCAGCTGCGAGGCTCCTGATGTCCCTCTTCCGGCACGTCCACAAAACCCTTAATCCTTATTACGGTCGTCCGGCTGCGAGCTCCGCCAGAGTGTGTGTTCTGACGAATAAAATATAGGGACGCAGAATGCGTCAACTTGTGAGTGTGAGGGTGTTGGGTAAGGGAATTGAGGGGAGTTATGGCGGTGGGATGAGTGTGAGTTTAATGTTATATGTTCCTCGATTTATTAGAATTTTTTTTAGAATTTTTTTTAAGATTGTGCGATTATTTATTATTGGTAGGGTGGGGGTATGGGGTGGCATGTGGTTTAGTGTTGGTGGGGTGAGCGAGGGTTGGGGTAACATTATATATTACTCGATTTTTAAATTTTTCTTTGGAATTTAGAGATTTAAAAAAAATTTGTTCAAGGTTAGTAAGGGAACGAGCACAGGATCAAGGCCAAGGTCACTAAGACTTAATATGGTGATCGGTTGCCATAACAACATGGCTGCCCCACCGGCAGCCTGTGATGGCATGGCAGGCGAGTAATCCTAAAATACGATATATGTTACCTGTCCCAGAACCGGCTTTATTTTACTACTATAGTTCATATTTACTGCTACCATTATAATATTTTTTTGTAACTGTGTACGAAAATAAAAACGAGGAAAATAACGTTCCACTGTCAACTTGTGGTAGTATTCTGAACCACGCACAATTCCATGGTAATCCATAAGTAAATTAAAGTGAAAATGAAATGATTATTAAATACAGTCCCTTGATTATCCTTTACAACTACATAGAATATGCCAGGAAAAGGGTGGTGGGGCACAGGATAAACATTTTTTTCAATATGTTTAATTTTTATGTTTTATTTGTGGAGTACGAATATCAGCTCTGCGCACGACACAAAGTAACTACAGAAAACGAAAAAGAGAGACTTATGTTAATTTAGATTTGAAAATAATATATTCGTGTCCTGCCATCGCTTTACCGCCATAAGCATTTTGGGAAAAGTGAGTGAAGGGTGAAGTGAAGAGATTTGGGTCTTGGTCTTGAGAGCCGACGAGGGTGAAGCGATGCGTATGAAGCAGTGCCGGAACGAGGGGTTGTGGCGTGGTGGAAGCGGGAGATTCCCGAAAAAGCCTGCCGACTAGCAGCATCGTCCGGCACGAATCCCACATGCGAAGATCAGAGGCGACCACGCCGGGAATCGAAACGGGCTCGCCTTGGTGGTAGGCAGGCAGTCTAACCACACCACCGTGTCCCCTATTTTGGAAAAAGGAATATTTACTGAAAATACGAGAGTAATAACATTTTAGGCCGATGCTGGTGTGAAAATATAGCTACACCTTAATAGACAGAGAGGTTGGCAACTTTTATCAGAATAAGAAAGATCCTGGTCGAGCACGTTAGCAATAACTATTTTATTTTTTTTTCAACTGCCTTAGCATGAGTCAGGGCAGAGAAAACTGGCTAGCCACAGGCCGATAGTCTATTGTTACGCACGCACATGCCGAGGCATCCGGATGACAAAGCCGACTGTTTATAGACGCAGACCGCTATACGCCGGGTTGAGTGCCAGAGATTCGCCCACTCGCCAACACTCCCCTACCCCGCCATCTCCACCCTCACTTTGCACTCGGACGGCGGATAGAGGATACCCGGGTCAGCGCGAGAATTTCTTTTGCATCTCGGCGGCCTGCAGGTATAGTTGGTCCGCAGTAAGTTCACCATTTTTTTTGTAACTGAGACGAAGGTCTTAACTTTTTTGGATTTTAACATAGGCATCACAGAAATGTTAGTTGGATATTTATAGTTATAGGCTGTTCACGGTAAAGTAAGCACTTTTTAAGGCCTTGCTAAATTTTTCTTTCGGCCAATTTTTTATATAAACTTTGCCATGTGACTAATAAACACAGTGCATAGCTTTCACTTCTATCAAAAGTTACCAACTGAGGTTGAAACCAAATATCTTTATTTGTGGTTAATGCCTGTTGGGAGGTCCTTAAAAAGTTATCACCTAACCGTGAATAGCCTATAATGATTAGGCCTAATGTCTTCACAGGCAGTAGCTATTATTTTTTTCAGTAGCGTTGATTTACAGATTTTGCACAGAACGAGAGTAAACAATAGTTTCACCTACGCAGAATGGTTTCAGTCCATTATTCAGCATTAACACTTTACAAAGGTTACTGAGAAATAATTAATGTACGACCTAGGCGTCAGAGTAGTTTTTTTTTTTTTTTAGTATTGAGCGACTGTAATTATAATATATCTTACATTATGACGTGAATTATAAGGAATTTAATTTGGCCAGTGCACTGCGGCATTTTCACCTGTGCTTCCAAATATTTTTGGGGCGAATTTTTTTTCTTAGCTCAGTTATATCTACAACAGTGGCCATTATCGATAGTGCCGCAGCGACAGCTTCACGCCCTTCCATCGGACGACTCTGGATTAAGGCTATGCGATATACACTTTTCAGTGTCGTTTCAAGACATGCTAACCATACCATTATCGGTGCAACATATCGCTCACAGAAATTATTTAAAAAAGGTGGCGATATATAGCAAATAACGTTTTTATTCATACCGAAAATATTGGAATAGCAAAACTCGCACACACCAGTGTATAAAATATCGATATTGCAAACATAGGTCATATCGATATCGCAGATGTTGACACAGCAAGTATCGATCATATAGACATCGCACATATTGTTCGTACTTAAGTTAAAAATCACATCTATAATAATACCAATTTTTTCCTGCTAAATTGCAATAACCACTTATATAAAAGTGCCTTAATATCGCTACTATTGTAATTTTTTGAAGTTGGAATAAAAAATATTTTTTAAATACTAGAAATACTGGAAGAGGAAAAGTTTTTTAATAACGCGATACCGGAAAATAGCATTATTGCTAATATCTTGAAATCGTCAACATCGTATATTGTAACATCGCATATCACTAATATCACATTGTGCGATGTATTGCTCAACATTGCTGGACCATATCACTGTTGCGATATTATAGAAGTATTGTTTCGGGATTGATATGTCTCCATATCGCACAGGTCTACTCTGAATTAGGATTCTCATCTCCTTTCTCTCTGTTTTGCACAGTTTTGCGGTAAGAGTACAGCCCAATGATATCGCAGTCACCTGAGTCAGAAACCAAGAGTCAAGTTGACGATGGACCCGCGTAGGAAAAGGGGCCGAGGGGAGGTTTCTCTTTACCTAAATGACATGCTTCCAAGCCGGGAGTCTGGTTTGCAAGGACTCGCAAATTAAACCTAAACTTGCATCTAAAAAACGACAAGCACATCCATGGCTTACTCGCAAATCAAAGCCGCACCTTCGTAGTCCAAATACTTCTATATTCGCCTCTCCTTTTGCGCTCGTACGAACGCCTGTTGGAAAGACCCTCAGCCACAACCTTTGCTGACTTCCACCTTACACACACTCTTCCCGCCACATCTGACATCTGATTGCGCAACAAAACTGTGCTGCAAGTAATATTCTTAGTATTTCCTTCCTTTATTTTTAGATATTGTTTTATAGCTAGCAATAATTATTTCACAGTTCGTCCTTAATTCCTCAAAATCTCTTCCACATATTAGTATGTTTCTTTTCCGACTACTGCCCGAGTGCTAGTTTGTATTTTTGTCACATTTCTACAAAAAGTATTGCATGATTATTTCTAAACGTAATGTTAAGATGTTTCATTTTGCAAATCATTTCTGATGTTTAATACTTCCATAAATCTGGTTCCTCAAAATGAGCGTTTTCAGAGGAGAGCTTATGTTTCAGAAGCAGAGCTGTTCTTAGCGCACACAAATTGAAACTACTCCTTTGTCGACGACACAAATTGAATAGTTATATGAAAAATTTAAAACGCGAACGGGCAATGATTGAAAAGGGAGTTATACACATATGTATCATCTGGCTTTCTATCAAGCTTAGTAGGTTATCAGATGTGATAAGTTTAATGACAACAGAAGAATTTAAATGACAGATCTGGGATGAATCATAAAAGAGGAGTGAGGATTGTGATGTCACGGCATTCGGGCATTCGGGCACTACGGCAGCGCTCGGCGGCCAACTTTTGACGTCACGACCGACAATGTTTCCGGTTTTACGCCAAAATCGCTTTAGAAACCAATAATTTTTTCTCAAAATTTCCCGCCAATAACATGCCAAATTACTCGAAGCCTGAAAAGTCACTCGAAGCCTCATAACCGTCAATGCCCCCCCNCTCACCATACCAAATAAAACAGTAAATTAAGGCTTTTGAGAATTAGTGGATCTGTAAGCAATCTTGGATATCAGTCACCTCGACAGTGATACCGGTGACCTTAAACTCGAAAAATCGAGAAAAATCACAAAAATTCTTTAAAATGTAATAAAAACTCTGGGAAAAAATTAAAATTCATTAAAGAAAGTTTTTTTAAAATATGCATTTTGGAACATTTTAAAACGTTCTTCAAATACGTTGCTTAAGAGGTCCAGGGTTCGATTCTTGTAAAGATGGCGAAGCACACCCACTCTTAGTACTGTGACTAGCAGACGACAGAACACACATCACTGTATTTCATTTGCTATTTGGTCGGCCGCCCAGCCAACTATCTCCCTCCAACGAATAATGGACTTCACGTTACACCTGACCCTAACCCCTCGCCCCTCCCACCTAACTCAGTCCCTAAGTAACACTTCCAACACCAACATGGCACATAGGAGAGAAGTGGTTTATAAGCACACGTGATGTAATACATTGCCGCTATAATTCGTCTCAATTATCAGTAAACTTAGTTCAACATAACCAATGCATTTCAGTGAAAATACTTACGCTTAATATCACAGTTATACAAAGACGCAAACCATCAACAAGACAAACCAACCGTACAGACTGACCATGCCAAACTTCTATACCTACTAGGCCAACCTGCCATATAGGCCGACTGAATAACCAATGTCCGACCAACTGGCAAGAACAAACAATATTACAACAATACTAAGTCAACTGACTAACTGGCATAACTAACCGACACGGCTGACGGAACAAACCGACCTGTCATATCAACCAACCATACAAACCGACCATACCAGCTGGTCAAGCAAAAGTCATTACCGACCGACCAAACCAACTATCACCACCGACGACCATGACCACCAAGACCACCCATAATAACGAACACAACGACCAACCAGACCATACAAGTCAACCATACCAACTGGCCATACCAAAACGCCTCAAAAGAGAAGTTAAAATGAAACCTCAAAAAGAAACCTCAAAATGAAACCTCGACACTAAACCACAAGACGAAACCTCAAAATGAAAACACTAAATAGAACCTTAAAGTGAAACCTCAAAATAAAACCTCTTACAGTAACTTGAAAACTCAAAAAAATCACACAAGTCATCCATACCAACCTGCCGTACCAATACACCGCAATAGAAACCTAAAAATGAAACCACGAAATGAAGCCTCAAAACGAAACCTTGAACAGAAACATCAAAAAGAAACATGAAAATGAGACCTCAAAATGGAACCTTAAAATTAAAACTTAAATTAAAACCTTAAAATAAAACCTCAAAACAAAACCTTGAAAATAACACTTAAAACGAGAGCTCAAAAATCTCAAAGTGAAACGTGAAAACGACCCCAAAAAAATTAAACCTCGAAAAGAAATTTCAAAACGAAATCTCTAAATTTAACCTCAAAACGAAACCTCAAAAAGAAACTTCAACAAGAAACCCTAAAAAGAAACCTCACCAGCCATCAATACCAAATGGACGTTTTAACCTACAAGACTGACTAACTGGCAATACCAATGGACACAAACAGTTGATCAAGCCGCCTAGATCAACTGACCAACAATGTCAGCCAGACCAACCAACAAGACAGGCTGACCAACTATCAATACCTACCAACCACACAGGCTGACCATTACCAACTGGGAAAACCAAACAGCCATACTAGCTGCCCAACCAAACATACAGATCACCCGACCAACAAGACCAACTCGACCAACCAACCAAACAATTGAACCCACCAGACCAACCAGCAAGAACAACCAGCAAGATCGTCCGATTATCCCAACCAATCATACAAACCAACAATATGAATCNCCAGACCAACCAGCAAGAACAACCAGCAAGATCGTCCGATTATCCCAACCAATCATACAAACCAACAATATGAATTATACCAAACTGCCCATACAAACAGACTATGCCCACCAATCTGAAAACGTGTTGTATAGCACGAATCTCATTGCAAAGTTCTTCGCGAAAAACTTCGCAAAATATCTCGCTCATCGCGATAATGTAGCAAATCGCCTCACAATGATCGAAACACGATAAGAGCATGTCACGAGCCACATCGCGAACCAAGGCTTGAGCTACGAAAAATGCCTCGGAGCACGTCACAAAGCACGTATCAAACCACATTACCAGTCATAACGCGAGTCACCCATTTGAAATGCCTCCATAGCTACGCTTGGCAAGCTATTGTTTGGCAAGCTATTGCCCAACGAAGTTCCGAGTCAGTCTCGACCCGGCGTTGGAGAAAACACCATCGACGCCGCACGCTCGCGAGCATGCCCAAGACCGACGGCATTGCGTCATCTGACCGGGCTTGAGCTGACGACACACTCACCGACGTCGTCGACGCCCAGCGGCACGTTACCCGTTTGCAAAGCACGTCGCGAAACTTGCCGCTAATCATCCATTTGGTTGCGCGAAACATTTCTGGTATCGCTTCAGTAAGAAGCCCAGCTTATGCGCACTGTTATGGCGTGATCAGGCCTTAGCTGAACGGCTTGCCTGATCACACCTTCAAACATTAAACCTGGTAACACTAAAGACATTCTACGATGAAATTTCAATGTGAAATTATTAGATAACTCAGAAAAACCCACGCACACTGATTGCACGAACACAAATAATTGAAAAACAACGCAAATGTCGTCTACTCTGTGCACAGCTATATTTTTGTAATACCATATAATACGATTATAGGCAACCATGTATATAAATTTGAAATAATTCCATACATATTCTATACCTAATTACAATTACTTATATTCGTACGTTAATATCGATATCCGCATTTACGGGATTGCAGTAGCCAAACACTTTGTAGCAGCGTGAATTGCAGGTAGCGGCAAAGGATAGGCAGAAACATGAGCTGAAGGTGACATCCTGAACAGAACCGTGTTTATAATCTAGCACTAACTTTTAAAGGTTCGGCTTAAAGTCTCCGCTGTTAATATATCCTTTAGGAGAGTGCTAGTGAGGCGTTTACCCTCGCGTATTTGTTATCACAGTGGCGTTACCAGATATGCATTTATTTATTTGAATAGGGGATGCGTAAGCTTACACGTATCGAGCTTTGGCAGTGCTGAAGCGCACATAAATTAGGACAAATGCAAGGCGGAAAATCACTTCGCCATTCAACGAAAATACTAAATATTTAATTTTTATTTTGTCATTATTTATTTATTACAAATATTTCACGTGGAAACGATATTAATTGTTTGATGAAAATAAAGTTACTTGTCCCCTTCAAATGTCAAGCACAAATTCTGAAATTATGATCATAAAAGTAAAATGGAGGACTATAAGTTTTATTCACATTTAGTTAATAACTAGATACACAATTTTTGCATATAAGTTATATCATTACCACAAGAAATACCATACAAATGATAAAATCTTATTAAAGTGATATGTTAACAAAAGTTTTTTTAAAGTTGATGATGATTTTGGGTGGGAAGGGGAGTTGTAACAACACTACTTTGGCTTCCCCTGACAGGAGTGGGCAGGGATGACAGTGTGGTGTTGCCACATCAGCTACCACCACACATTCGTGACTTTAGCTTCCCCTGACAGGAGTGGGCAGGGATGACAGTGTGGTGTTGCCACATCAGCTACCACCACACTTTCGTGAGAGGCATTGCGACACTAGCATTGGTCTAATATCCGCGCTGTTCTTCGTGAATTAACGGACATGTGATGCATACGCATATCTTGAAGTGAATGGGATTCAGACTGGCCATAAATTCAATACCGTTGTTGAAGTGGTTACTTAATTGATGTCATAATTATGTTTTCATAATAAATTAACTTAGGTTGTTATCATTTAACTAAATTTTTTCATTGAAAATTAACTTTGTTTGCGTTATTTTTCATTGACCTATGAAATTATAGTATTGTTACGAGCAGCCAGTCTCGATGTGGCCGGGGTTACCTCACCAAGACCCAGCCACCGAAGCGTCACCAGACCGGCGGGGGATGATTGACACCTAACCTAGACTTGACGCCAATACCCCACCTTAGTGGAGGAGTTGGCGACTTAAGAGCACGTGCATGAAATTCCTTCTAACGCCTCAAAGAAAGAAGGTTCTGAATCACGACCCTCACAATATAAACACAACCGGAGTTTGGGAAGTCGGCGATGACTACCTGTCTAGTGAAGATTGGGGCGTCGAGGGTGTGAGAGACTGCGGCGGGCTGAGTGTGTGTGGCGGAGGTCAATGCGTGTGCGAGTGCTGCGGAGGTTAATGTACTCGACGAGGGGAGGACTACTGGAATGGGAGCGCCAGAACATTCCGGACAGGAAAGACTACTGATGTTTGGGCCAAAAAAAAAGTGCGATTGAAAGGGCGAGTGATACACACTTGATTGTAAATACTGGAACTGACATATACTGAAGAGCCAAAACAACTGGTACACCTGCCTAACATCGCGTAGGGCCCCCCGAGCACGCAGAAGTGCCGCAATACGACGTGGCATGGTGGACTCGACTAATGCCTGAAGGTGTNAAAAGTGCGATTGAAAGGGCGAGTGATACACACTTGATTGTAAATACTGGAACTGACATATACTGAAGAGCCAAAAAAACTGGTACACCTGCCTAACATCGCGTAGGGCCCCCCGAGCACGCAGAAGTGCCGCAATACGACGTGGCATGGTGGACTCGACTAATGCCTGAAGGTGTGCAGGAGGCAATTCACACCATGAATCCTGCAGGGCAGTCCACAAATCCAATCTGCGCCAATTTGAGAAAGGGTTGCACGTCTGTCACGTTTAATGATTCTCGTCAGTCGTCGTTTGTCCCGTTCTTTCACGATCTTTTTCCGGCCGCAGCGATGTCGAAGATGTGATGTTTTACCGGATTCCCGATATTCACGGTACACTCGTGAAATGGTCGTACGCGAACATCCAAATGTTATCGCTACCTCGGAGATGCTATGTCCCATCTCTCGTGCGCCGACTATAACACCACGTTGAAACTCACTTAAATCTTGATAACCTGCCATTGTAGCAGCATTAACCGATCTAGCTGCCGACCGCATCGCGTTATTCTGATTAGTTCCATACCTCTGTTATTTGCATACGCACGCCTAAACCAGTTTTTTTGGCTCTTCAGTGTATATAAAATTTATAGTTTTTAATAGCAGTCGAATCGGTGTTAATAAACTAAATATAGTGACTGATTTTAGCTACTTGTTTGTATTAATTGTTGTTAGGTAATGGACGACTATGTAAATATTAGCTCTAAATAGCAAGTGATAGCTATTAATAGGATATTAAATTTTAAATATTTATTTCGTTTATTGTTTACACGATTGTAAATTCGGAAATAATTATTAACTCTTCTATTTGAAAAACAACTTGCTATGTCCTGAGGATCTGAAAAATTATAACACTGCTGTCAGAAAAGGGAATACAGGCATGTATTGAACAGTAGGTTTTAGGTTAGGGGATTTAATAGTTTGTCTATTAGTTAAGAATAAGTTCACAATTGGAGATTTTCCTAAGTTACACAGTGAGTGAGAACGAAGAGAATGTTGGCAGATATGGAAGCCCTGTGTAGTTTAACTGAACGACTAAGTGGCCAAATAAATAGGGTTACGGAATTTGTAATAGTTTAAATGACAATGTAAACAGTCTAGTTAGTAGTGTTAGTGAACTAGTAGACAATAAAATAGACAGTGGTAACGAGGTACTAGACAGGAAAATAGACAGTGTTAGCGATGTTGTCGACAAACTTGACAAGAGAATAGACAGTGACAATGAGAATGTAGATAATAAAATAAACAGTGTGAACGAAAAAATAGATAGGGAAATAGTGCGAATGAAAATGTAGACCGAAAAATAGAAATTATTACAGAGTTAGTAAATAATAAAACAAACTTTGTTGATCAAAGTATGAACAGTGTAGGGTAAAATAGGAGATGAGCGCCCTTAAGAAGTTATAGTAACAATTCCTACAGCAGAAACCCAGGGGGGTGGGGGCTGAATACTCCCTATGCTGGCGTTATTGAAAATACTGTAGTCGCTATATTTAAATATAAACATATCTCTATCAAAAGGTTAAATTCGACACATGAATTAAATTTTAATTATAATTATTAGTCTAAATAGTGTTAATCCTAATAAATATCCTTATTTGAACAAACTATGTCGATATGACATTTTATTTATAGCTTTATTAAATATTTGCACTTATAGTAGTGAGTTTTAGTTTGTTTTTGGTTAATACGAGTGTGTATGATATATGTTACTGTGTACATGCTTCATATAAATTTTAGAAATTACGATGGGTGAAAAAAGACACAGCAGAAATGTAAGACGATGAGTGCTCTTACTGTTACAAATTGTTAACAAAAGATACTACGTGATAAATAATAAAAACTTATTTAAGCGTTTCTAAAACCGAAACACTGATGTAAGTACTACTGTACAGAAAAAAACTACAATTTTTCAATACAAGTTAGTAATAGAGCTCAGTAAAAGATGTGCAGTTCGGAAAGCAAGCTTAAAACTGACCTACGAAGTCAATCGTCAAGTTAAAAAATGAATCCATAATATTTAAACAAGCGTAGTCAATTTTTTAAGGGGTAGCGTGGTTGGTAAAACTATCGTACAATAGTATATGCATTGCCTCCTTCCCCCACTCTGCCAGATTCTATGCGAATAAGGACAGTGCAATGTATGAGTGCTGTCTTATCTCTCCCTTCCGTATTCTGTGAGCAGGGAAGAAGAAACTCTGGGCCAGCAGCTAAAGAGGAACTAAGATTGACCACCACAAAGCAGATGAATGTGGGCAGCGAGGATATGATAAAGGTCACTGCCAATATAGCCATCACAGGAGAGGCCCAGCAGTTTTGCAGTGTGGAT
The DNA here is from genome assembly GCA_002778355.1 of Clitarchus hookeri. Taxonomy (NCBI): domain Eukaryota; kingdom Metazoa; phylum Arthropoda; class Insecta; order Phasmatodea; family Phasmatidae; genus Clitarchus; species Clitarchus hookeri. Next base: position 113,969 of record NQII01001352.1, read on the forward strand.
ATGTCTCAGTCAGACGTGGGTAAAGTTGTCTCAACTAAGCCCGCCTCCTACGATGAACAGACACCTTGGCGCGAATACCGGCACAATCTTCGGGGTCATCATCACTCAGAATAGTTGGATTGACGAGCAGTGGGTTTATTACCTCGTGACGTGCCCTGCATTTAACATACTGCAGTCCCTGCCAAGAACGAAATAGACAGGAGTACTTCACACCAGTGCCGGTCTTGGGACTACGTTTTGGTGACCGATACCTTTGGCACATCCACTATGCCCAACTGCGAAACTGCATCTCACGTCTAGGACAACCACTTCAGGAGCTATCGCAGGTCATCGTGTGGCTCTCTCATATATCTCTGGAGGAACCCAACAAGGAGGCACGCGACGTCATCGCAGTCAACCTCGTCGTGGATGCTATTGCTGATTTGCATGCTTGACACCCGGTGCATCTGGCAGCACCACACAACATGCAGGATGCCCTGGCCCGAGCACTGGAGGTGCCATAGGCGAAACAGTAGCTGGTGCCCACCATGCAATGCAGGAAGCTACACTGAGCCATGATGATGATGGAGATCGTTTCTGGGACACCTTGAAGAAGTTGGAGAACGCGATCACAGATATTGTTGTCAGTGTCTGTGCTAGGAAGTTACGCTTTTGTCGGCTAAGCATCGGGAATGTTGGGAGCGTGGCCGAACAGGACATTTGAGACCCCAGTGTCCTCAGAAGAACTGCATGACCCGACTGTCAGAAGGGAATAGGACAGAGAGTTTGGTGAGTAGAACTGAAGTCGGCGGTGGGGAAACTTCTGAACTGCGTAGAAGCAGCCACCTCTTTCCATCGTCGAAGAAAAAGCCGGGAATGTTAGAACTGTGAGAAGTAGGGATACTTACAAACCCGATATCCAGGGATGCAACGTTATACCAATTATCGAGAAATGGGCCAAATGACGGCTTCACCAATAATTAGATCTGGAAGCAACAAAAATTATAATCAGACACTCAGCTCATCCAAAACAAATGACAACACCATACCTTAGTAAAGGATGAAAGACAACGAGAAAATTCCACCTAAAGGATGTAGTTGCACAAAAGCTTCTTCGATGGAAGGAGGGCAACAGAGGAGCAGAACAGGAACAGACCTTAGTGTCTACTGCTGCCAAGAGGAATGCTCGACATGACCTGAGAGATTTAGGCAATGTGATCAGGGAAGGACAATTAGTGTAGTTCCGCCAGGTTTGACCCGTGCCTTCTTGACGGGTGTCAGTACCCTAATGTTCGCACTGCGTCCAACACTATTCACAGCGTAGGCATAACGGTTCAAGAGGCTAGCATGCTGCCGAAACGTCCAACCTGTCTTCCTGAGGTGGACGATGAGGCCTCTCTCAAACTCATCCAGATGGGCAAAGGCTTGTCGAATGCGCCGTCTGAGCATGCTGCGTGTTCACTGAACTTGGGTCTATGACTCACACTGATCACACTATTACTATTGCTTTATTCTGTATCTTGCAGTTATGCATGTTGGAGGAACATGTATGCCCTCTAGTGGCACGTCCGTGCAAACAAAACGCGTTAAACGCAAATGGGACGCATGTCGGGCTATGGTGATACTTTGTGGCAACCTTCGTTGTATTCGAGCAATTCATTCGTGCTAATATATTTTTTTGCAAATGAGTGAATTAAAATGCATGCATTCCTTCGGTGTAAGTAAATATCTGTTTCGATTAAGAATGCAGATTTTGTTACATGAAACATACATTAAGCATGTATGGAGTAAATATGATAATAGGGAGAAATAGGATAAAAAGAATATTTAAAAAAATAACTAATTCTAGAAATTTTATATTGCATCATCGACCATCAGCCAGCACAAAATGTCAGTCATAATTAAATTTGAGGGCTCAGATAAATATAAGTGAACTGTTTGGCAAAACACTGTTAATTGCTGGTTCAGAAAATATCCGCAGTGTTATTTTGGAAAGTAAGGTTCCAAAATATTGTGTGGTTCATTTAATAGGTGGGAATACATGATGTTTCAATTTGTTTTAAGTGCATTTAGTAGTAAAATTTTAGATACTGTGTTCATTGTATTATTTCAGGTTTTCGAGCTTTGACTAAAACTATTAAGTTCATATAAGTATTTTTGATTTAAGTCTAAGTAAGATCACTATGCTACGCTCAATTTGAGGAAAGTGTATAAAACTAGATTTAAAACTAATTCGAAGGAAATAACATTATGTAGAGAATCAGAAATTCGGTTATATGAATGCAGCAAATTTCTATAATTTCCCTTATACAGTTGCAGAAATATTTTTAAACAGAAAGTGGAACCTATTAGCAGAAAAATATATTTAGGAATAAGAATAACCAATTTCAAGACCGTTAGTGTTCAGTATAGTGTTATCCCTTTGATTATGTGGGTTAAGGTTGTCTGTAAAATTATATGGACACGAGATATATGGCTGTCGAAAGATGTAAGGATAATCTCTCTTGAAGGGGATTTAGGAAAGGATTATTAAACTTAAACTCTCGCTACGATGCTCTTTCAGAGCGGCTGTGCCAATATACAAAAAATACCAGAGCCGTTATTTACACTAATACAATCAAGAATTGCTTTAACAATTCAGATGGGAGTTTTCAGGGCATTTCTGCTAGTGACATTGTTAAATAAGATGAAACTAGCACGACTAACAATCCTGACTGAAGTGAGGTGATAGTGAGAAAGTCTTTTGAGAGAACCACACATGTAAACAAGTCTTTTGTATCTCTAATGTTTACTGTATCGGGTGAAAGATAATTTCTTCCTTGCTATTTTGTTTCCAAAGCAAAATCTGTTTACAAAACATGGACATTAGGAGAGCACAAGATTTAATAAAATTTCAAGTGGGGTTTCGAGGAGTAGGTTGAGACTGTAGCTGTACCACAATATTAACACAATGACTGTAAGGAAGTACTTGCCACCATTACATAAATATATTTCCCCCCGCTACACACAAAGTTGCTCGAGAAATCGAAAGAAAATTCTTTAGCAATTATTAGAAGTGGTTTCGCAAAGTGTGAGGTTGTTCATCAAAAAAGTATGGGAGGGAATCAATAGTTTTAGCCATCATCATTTTCCCTTTTGGAGCATAAAAATGTTTGCCAGAGTTGCACAACAAAAAGTTGTAATTAAATTTCCACAGGAAAACCTCACTTCGTTATTGTCTAATGCGTGAACTACTTAAGCCAAACTTAAAAACATGTTTTTTTTTCGAACGAGTGCCTCTAGTGTTTTAGAGACTCGTTAAGTTAAAGTTTATTTGTCACTATGCCAATAATCGTATTTTTATATTAGTGGCCGACTGTGCAGTCTGGCCGGCCATGTGCGCATGCGAGTTCTCTCTCTGTCTCATGTAACTTGGCAAGATCTTGACAGTTTGACGAAAGTAGAGCCAATGTTTACTTTTCGTTTATGTATCCTTTCGCCATCAGCTGGTGCGTCAAGTGGTGGCTGTATATTTATTTTATTAGCACGCTGTCAGCTAATCCATTTTCTTCTGTAATGCTAAACAAATTTTATGGTATTTATTGACTCACATTTGTCTAAACAATTTGTAGGTTTTAAAAGTAAAAACAGAAAACCTTGCAATAAATAAAATATTTGTTACCTTTTTTTTATATATTAGAAGTTGGGTTAACATTTGCGAGACGGTTATTGTAGTTCTTATCACACTTCGGATGTTACAGCTAATATGTTAAGACTGGAAATAAAAGTAATTCGGGAAACTTGCTTGACAACGCACTTTCCGTTCGCCAAAAAACAACTTACCAACGACTTTTGCAAAGCAGTTATTCTGCTATTACTGATACTAAAGAGCTCGAGTTAGAAATATGTGACGTTGAATAACGTAAGAATTGCTTCAAAACTACCCACGCGCATCCTATTTTCTTCGTTTTATTAATACACAATAGTAACAACACGAAAACAACAAAATATGGATTTGTGGGAGAACTTTGCGTGTAATGAACGTTATCGTAACGAAAACGATTACCGGCCCAATATAAATTACTAGAAATCAAAATCCCTGTACACGGAAATACAAATGATACTTAAAAAATTACACAGAGCTCGCTGGTAAATAAAATTATTGGTATATGTTCGTAAATTTGTTATTTTAAACAAGAAATAAAATTATTGGTATATGTTTGTAAATTTGTTATTTTAAACAAGAAAACTATATTTTGTTTCTGGCTGGTTCTGGTTAGGGATCTGGCTGACAGATAGCGTGGAAGGGCGTGTTGTAAAATATGGCGTGGTAGTGTTCGCTGTGAACCGAGCTTGTACCTCAAGAGGTAGCAGCACTTTTGCCTGTCTCTTCATTCCGTCTTTGTAAAAGTTCACTTTTCTCTTTTTATTGATTCAGAACTACTAGAGTTTGAAATACATTTCGTCAAATTAAAAAAAAAAGTTATTCAACTATACCCTCTGATATTTCTGTAGGCTTTTGGAATTAATATCCAGCATGTATGGAAGGTGTGGAGAGTGGTGGTACGACATAAAAAGAACTTCCAATGTTTGAAGTTGCATTTAATTTGAATACGGACCGTTTTAATATCCGTTTCATTTTGAACACTTATAAATTACTACTTTATCACGAAGTTTAGTTTGTAACACTAATAACAGCTGGTTAGTGAACACTTAAAATAAAACGTATTAATTCGTCTACGATCTCTTTATTATGCGCGCATTTTCTGCTTGTTTGATGTGCGTCAGCAGTTCACTTAGAATAGCCAACGTAATATTAAATTTCATTCGTTCATGCATCATCTGATATAGGATTTTGTAAATGACACATTGTTTGTTACGTATACGTCAATTGCCACTCACCGACTGTCAAAATCTCGCCAAATTATATGAGAAAGACAATATACGGCAATTCACGACGTCTGTCAGTCTTCCACTATTAGCCCTATGTAGGCTGAGCACCGCGGCAGTAAATATTCACGCATGTATATTTTTGTAATACAAACATTGTAATACATCGTGTGCTACAGGAATAGTACTTCACTTTCTAAAACAAGTATTGTGTGTTTTTTTATAATGCATATTTATTGTATATCCGTTTTGAATATTTTATTAATACTGCTCTACACTTTTACAGCCAGAATTAACTTTATCCAATATTTTTGTTCTCATAATAGCTTTTGTCCACAAAGTCGTAGCAAAACTCGTTAAACCCAATTCTTTTTAACCTATATATTTGATTACTTCTTGGCGAGTACATTTTCCCTTTTAGATTTATAGTACAAATATACATTTAACTCCGTTATTTTAAGAATAGTAGTTTGTAGCCAATTATATTTTTTAAGAGGGGAGCGCTACCAAAGAGGGTATTTTACTTTTAAGTAGGCAGGAATATATACCCAAAATTTTGTGCGACTATGAAAATTACTGTTGATGTAAAAACATTACTTTAATTTAAAAAATAGAACCTTACGGCTGTGCTGTTACTGTAGCCTTACGTCCCTGTTACAGTGTCAAATTTTCGCCTTCAACTATATCTGAAGACAAAATACGGCCATAAAATTTTTCCTTCAAACAAATTTTATCAAATATTTTTGAATGTGTTTGAAAATGTGTCACATCATCAAATGTTTTTACTGGGAGAATCTAATTTGAATTATTATTTAAAAATTACTTTCATAGTGAGATATTGCTTTTGCTTTTCCATACAGTCCAATACAGGAAGAAATGTAAGGAATGTTGTAATTTAGTTTTGCTACTTTACTAAATTCAAATTTTATTAATCAGGGATGTTTCCTGCTCAATTAAATGTAATGCCTCTGAATTCGTAATAATATATGAAATCTTTACTTAAAATAGCATTTATGCCCAGATAGTTTCTAAATAAATAAATTATCGTTATAACGTACTTAGTTTCGAGCAATTGTTCGTTATTTTAAAGTTTCTTAATGTCCATTTTTGTCGTGCACGATTCTGATTGGCTGAGACAGTCAAACATCAAAGAAATTTTAGAATCTGTCCAATTTTCAAATGTTTGATGGAAACTGAAGCCATCCAACTTTCTCAGCCAAATATGGTGGCGTTTATGACGTATCAATGTCGTCATAACTGTCCAACTTTATTTGACTAAACTTATTGGAAGCAGTTTGACGAGAAAAAATTGACAATGTGACAGGGGCTTTAGGGGAAATCACCACTTAAATGTTTTAAATGCCTCAAGGTCACGCCTGGCCATAAGGAAGCATTGCGTGACCTTGAGGTATTTAAATTTTTTTGCAGAGATTTCCTTTAAAGCCCTTGTTAACACTGTCAAATTTTTCCGTCAAACTGCTTCCAATAAGCTTGATCAAATAAAGTTGGACAGTTATGACATTGATACGTTATAAACACCGCTATTTTTGCCTGAGAAAGTTGGATTGCTTCAGTTTCCATCACACATTTGAAACCTACCCATTCTGATCCTCTACAGAAATTTACTTAGCCTTAAAATGTTAGAACATGTAATTTTATCTGCAGAGTAGTGGGCTTTTAATGAAAGGTTTCTTTACAATCACACAGAAGTAGAGGAACGGAACATGTTCCTGCCTGAACTGCCTTATTTCAAGTCTCCTGGGTCGCCAATGGAAAGATATTCTGGCACCTGACTCGTGTCGTGCGTGTTGAAGGGCCTGAGGACTCGACACCTGCGGCGACCCAGGAGATCAGCAAGTGAGGCGAGGAGAAAGCGGGCTGGGCGGTGTACGTACCAGCGAGATGTGCAGCAGCTTGTTGCCGAGCGTGGTCAGGAACTCTCTCTTGTGCGGGTCGAAGCGATCAGACGGCTTGAAGCCTCGCTTGCTGACGATGATGCAGTTGCCCGTCGTGTGGCTCTTGCGCAGCGAGTAGCCGGCCTGCTGCTGCAGTTGGCTGGCCTGCCGCTGCAGGCCCATGAAGTTGCCCACGCTCTTGCTGGTGCTCAGGTTCATTGCTGCCAACCGTCAGCAGGACGAACCAGGGAGACGTCGAGGGCTGTGTTCGCGAGGTCTGAGGAAGGGAGGGCGACCTCTCCGCCTACCACGCCAAGTGGTTGCGGTGCCGTTGGCAAAGAAAAGTCCCCCACTGCCTAAGTATTTCTTTTACGTCGGTCCTGTTACGATTTTAATTTCTTAGGATTTCCCAATTACCGGTCGTCTATTACTTGAAGGATTTTGTAGGTACTCTGCGTTTAATAGCACACAGGTGTCGTTATTCGAAACCCTGACTATTGAGTCAGTACCAGTAGAGAGAAGATCTCTGCGACTGTAAACCTGCAAGTAAACTTATTCTTATCAAACGAAATACGCAACTATCATTTTCTTGCCTATATACTATCTTTTCTAAGCAAAAATGCATTCATAATTTTTTTTATGAAATAAATCTCTAAACCTGAATCAGTAACTTCATTCATCGAATATTAGTAGCTGACTATAATTTATAAAACTGCTGCCAACTGAACAAATGAACTAGAAACCAGTTCCTTGAAGTAATGGGTTTTACTGGATTACATGGAAATCACAGTTAAATTGGTGACTTCAAAATTTCCAAATTATCAATAAGCTGTTGGCTGATATTCAGTGGCGCATTTTATCTAACCTTACATATGCATATCTATTCTGTTTCAGGTTTAGTGTGTTTGGTCATGCACCGGAAACTCCCCGTCTCCTCTCTCTCTCTCTCTCCCTCTCTCCCTCTCTCTCTGGTCTTCTCTTCTTCATTTTATACACCTTCGTTTCATTAAACTCCTCTATATAGTGGGAAACTGTAAAATCTCTGCAAAATTAACGTTTTCTAAGCAGCCCTGGAGACATTTTACATTTTGTTTCACTAACGAGATGTATTCATTGTGATCTTCTTCGAAGACGCGTACATGCAATGCATTCAAAATAAAAATAAATCCAGCAACTTGGAAAAAAAAAAGTTTGTTTAGATGACAAATCGCGGAACTCGTGGCAGTTTTTGGATCTATAAGTGTGCTCGGGTATTTCCGAGGCCAAACTACTTCAACTACTGACATAAGGTAACTGTGCTGGTTCGTGATTGGCGAAGGTAATCGCCAATGGAACTTCGAATAGCTGAGGCAGCGATACACTCTGTGGAAGACATCAGAAAATGTAAGAAGCCTGACATCGCTGGCATTAGGCTCTGAGGTATGTCGCTCGAAACAAATGTGTATTTATTGAAACGGAATATTTCATTTTATATTGGAGCGATACATAAAAATATAGACTTTGTTCCCAAATAAATTATTGTAGATCACCCAGGATATTTGCAACATGTTCCTTTCCATAAATAGTGTCACAAGAACTCAGCGTTCAATAATAAAGGCCCAATACTGAACATTATATCTGCTTGTGTGACGAACTAGTGTAGGCGTGCTTTATAAGACAGGGCATAATATAACATTGGAATCAGCAAAGGTGGTTATTGGACATTTGGCAAGGTGTTCACTGCTTCGTCAAAATTGAAACATAAAGAATACTCAGCTAGTTTTCGCACGTAATGGTTGTATAATTAGACAGTAATAATACCATTGTTTAATGTAAGATTTTCTCTACAATTTAATACTTTAACCCTCTTTACTGATGTTTCTCAAAACCATACTTGGGATGGAAAAGTGTTGCACAGCCAAGAATGATAATACAAAACATTTCGAAATTCTGAAAAAATATGATATTTACCCACTACATTTATGAAATGCAGAATTGCATGTGATTTATTTCAAGTGAAAATCTAAGTCCAGCATTCACATAAGTATTGGTTAAGGTACTTGACTTCCATTAGGCTCACATGAAAATAAGGTTGAAAATCTATTATGTGTAAAACTAAAACACAACTTTTTGGCATCGACCAAACGAACCATGTATAAAGGAGGCGAGTCTTGAAAATTTTCAAATAATTTTCAGACAAGACCTAAAATGACCAATAAAAATTCTTGGTGAATTCGAAGTAATCCATACAACGTCGTGGAAAGACAGTGCGACCAGAACTAACTCATGACCAATACTAACTTGCAAGGAAGACTGGGCAATCAGCAAAATTTCATGGAGGAGAATAGAGACCAATACATACACATGGTAAAAACTGGGCGTCTTATATTAATTAACGCGGATGACAAGGCGACTAACAGAAAATCGTGCGGAAATTTAGTGACCAGTACAAACTCGTGGGGAAGACATGGCGACCAATACATGTTCACGAGGTAGAATAAGCGACCAATACAGACATATGGGGAAGACAGAGAGACCAGTAAAATCTCACGGGGAAGACTGGGAGATGAATACGAACTTGTAGGTAGGATTGGGCGACCAGTATAGACCATTGGAGAAAAATCGAACAATACAAACTTATACGTAAAGGAGGGCGATCAATACTAACTCGTGGGGAAGATTCTATGACCAATACAAATTACTGGGGAAAGATAGGGCAACCAATAAAAACTAATCGGGGAAAACTGGGCGACCAATACAGACTCACACGGAAGATCAGATTACCAAAATGAACTTACGGGGGGTATTGTGCGACTAGTACAGACGAATGGAGAAGAAAGGATGACCTATACAAACTCATGGGGAAGACTGGGTTATGACAACCTACTCGTGAAGCATTAAAAAGACAGGGCTATCTGTACAAAGTCACAGTTTCCTCAGTGTAGGGGCACTTTCTTTTCCGTGCTTGGTAAAGCAAAACATGTATGACCTAAGAACGACCCTTGGCGTTGCTCAGTGTGTGAATATCGAGTCGATATTCGGACATACTTTTAAGGTTACAGCAACCGTGGTTTTCCATCGCCCTTATACCTTCCGTACATAACACGTCAACATATTGCCGAATACGATCCAATATAATTCTTAGGAGTCACAAAATTATTCGTGTATCTTGTATGAAATTGGTGACTGGTTATAACCATATGATCAAGAGGTTTATTCTGAGTTTTTCGGGTAGTCTATCGTCAGGTCTCGATTTCGATCTCGACAGGCAACGCTCCTGCCCATCGGGAGACGCCGTTTGTAACGATCGGGAGCAAAATATGCCCAAATAGTTATTCTAAGCGCACTTTCGTTCCGCGACCTCACTCCTCAGCAATGCTCGGGTTTCATCGACCACCCCACCACAACGCTCTTACCCTCCCCAGAGTGTGTTCAGGTAGGCAACGTGACAAATGAAAACACATGCTGTGCCTGTAATAATGTATGATGAAAGTAAAGTTATTCTTACAAAAGTTGCATTGTAAGTGGTTAGTTAATGCTTAAAAGTGCACATACATATATTTATTATTTATCCATTGTCTTATATAAAACACGAACAATTCCATTTATCACAGTGTAACGCGGGATATTTAGAGTAAAATTTCTCGACATGGCTACTATCTCATCTAATGGTTAGAATCTTGGCTGAGGAAAATGGTGACACGGTGGATGGTTAATGTGTTGTATACGCAGGCTGGCAGTTGAAAAAGTTACTTGTTTTAAAGGAACATGTCGTTTCACGTATAAAAACGACTGTTAAAAAGATGAGATAATGCGTTACATAGTAGTCCTATCTAACAGTCAATGTAAATAAATTTCACTGTGATGTACGTAACTAAATGTATAGAAGACGATACTTAAAATGCCGTGTTAATAAATACCACTATAAAGATTGCCTAGGAAATTACGTTAGGCCTGAAAAACTAATCTTATATAACAAAAAGTGTTCAATTATTTATTGTAGGAATACACGAATTCCCGTTACCACTAGTGAAGTTTAAAGTGCTTCGTACACAAATACTATCATAAAATGATAGAAACCGCCCATTTAATTAGTTTGATTATTGCATGTAGGAATAAAATTGTTCGCTATATTATTATGAGAAGTAAAAAAAAAAAAAATGATCAGCCGAGCCCCGAGCCATACTTGGCCATTGCTACGCTTAAACATTGATTCATGATACAGAAATATTTATAACATTCATACTTCAGAATATGTGTTGATATAATGCATATAATAATGTTCTACATGTATTATAATTTTTTATCTTTTATGTGTAACTTTTAAGATATAATAAATACGGCCACCATGCTTCTCACCCGCCATGTTTAAATTATGCTTCTCGATCGGGAACGCAGTTTTAGACAACACGATAGCTGTCGAGTACTCTCAAACGTTTTTTCACAAGAATCGAGAAGTCATCTCCAAATCACAATACCAAACACCGGAAATACGACGTAAATCGTTATTTCACGATTGGGAGCTGCGTTTCGAGAAACTTATAATAAACGCCTAGGGCTTTATCTAGCCATAGCTCTCTGTGTCGTCCTTGGGTCTACATCAAATAAGTTAAGCATATAAGCTGAGCCTAAAGTTGAAAATTTCTACTAAGCAGGTGTATTAACCAAATATCCTTATATGTAAACTATTGTATTGTATTAACAAGATTGCAGTGATGCAAGTCTCAAATCACAGATCCTTTACATGTAGTAATAAGAGGTTTGAGACCATCACATGTAGCTAAGCTTCTCTATAAAACAGCGGATATTTGGTGATTTTAATTTTTTTTTTTATGTCTGAAGGAAAAACCGATTTTTACACATGTTATCCCTGAGGCTAACAAAGGTTCTGGGGGTGGAGCTAGTATCGAATAAATACGCATAATATTAACCATCTGAATATTATATGTAAACCTCCTCCAGGAAATAGATTCTCAAAATTTCTTAAAGTAAGTAAAACTTCTGTTATAATTTAATATAAGTTAATTACTTAAAATGTTATTTATTTCAATACATATGTGCACACACTTTCTGTATCTGTGAAAAAATACTGAAGAATATTTATACAACTCTTCGAAACATCAGAAATAGGTTCATAAGTATAATATGAATTAAATCCAGTGCTAAAAAAGTATTTTGTTGTATGGTAGTAGAAGGCTAGGAAAAGTTTGTTTATTCTAATCTGTGTGATAAAAGGATTTTGTTGTATGGTAATAGAAGGCTGGCAGGAATGACATTTGAAGAGCACCTATCTCGCTTGGACCTTGTTTTCCAGAGTGGCCGCAGTCAACTTGAAACTAGTTCCTAAGAAGTGCCACGTATTTGAAAAGTAAATAAATTTACTTGTACATGTAGAGTCGGCTCACGGAATAGAAACAGGCCTCGAGAAGATCAAAGCAATAAGAAATTAGCTGACACAAACTGATAAACTGGAAGTGTGGAGTTTTCTGGGCTTATGTGTATACTACAGAAAACTTGTACCTGGGTTTGCTGCGATCGCCAAGCCACTACATGAAATAACCAACGCAAAAAGGAAATTTCGTTGGACCACTGAGTGCCAAGTTACTTTTAGTAAGCTAAAGAAAATGTTGATATCTCCCACAGTCCTGGGATTCTTAAAAAGTGAGGGCACATTCATGTTGGATACTGATGCTAGTGATATAACCATTGGATATGTGTTATCTCAGATTCAGGATGATAAATAGAGACCACTGGAATACTTGAGTAAGGTATTGCGTTAGCCTGAGAGAAATTACCGTGTGACATGCAGGAAGCTTCTGGCTGTGGTGAAGGCAATTTGACGCTTCCACCCCTAACTTTATAACAGAAAGTTTTTTTTATAAGTACCGACCATGCTTCATTACACTGGCTACTTAATTTCAAGGACCTCGATGTTATAATCGCCCAGCGGATACAGAATTTCCAAGATAACCATTTGAACTACAGCACAGATGGATGTCTTCGTTTCAATGCCGATACACTTTATTGGTGGCCATGTGAACCATGCTGTTGTCGTTGTTAATGCCAGGAAGAAAAAAGTGGCAAATCACTGAAGGTATATATGCAAAGAATTTAAGGTTTCATATCTTGTGGTGGATCACCTTCATGGAGTGATGCGGACGTTATGAAAGAACAGCCAAATTATTCCTCTCTGCATTCATTAACAGAGTGAAAATAAGCTGACTGTCCGCCAAAATGGGAAGAGGTATCCAGCCTGAGCACAGCAATCTCGGATCAGGGACGAAATTTCTAAGCTGCTGTGTACCAGGTCGTAACAAAAATTCTGGGGTTGAAAAAGACTAGGACTACAGCCTTACATTCTCAGTCGGATGGAATTGTTGAGATACTTAACCCTAATCTTGAGCAGTACCTGTCGATCTTTGTGGCAGACAACCAAAAGAACTAGGATTCAAAGGTGCCATTGTTTCTCCTTACTTATCGCTCGGCAGTTCACGAGTCTACAAAGGTAACATCAACAAGGATACTGTTTGGAAGAGAGCTTTGACTCCCTAGTTACCTGCTGTTTGGCCGACCGATAGAATAGGAAGCTGGCCCCTGATTATGACAGCGAATTACATAACATACTAGTTGGCATTCATGTTTTTGCTCGACAGCACCTCAGAATAAATAGTGAAACAATGAAGACCAGGTAACACAGGAGAATATCGAGCGAGGTATTTAAAGGACAACTGGCGTGGCTCTACAACCCACAGAGGCGAAAAAGGTTTTTTGTCCACAGCTACTGAAATGTTGAGAAGGCCCATACAGGATAACGAAGAAGATCGATGATGTGGTCTTGCGAAATTATTGTAATTGTTTCAAAGACGCTAGGACGAAGCCTAATGTTGTCCACATTGACCGACTGGCTCTCTACGAATGTCCGGATGTAGCAGAGTCTGTTCGGGACTAACAGGAGGGAGCAGTGTTACATGTTGCTCTGCATCGCTCCCCTTGTTCCGTCCCGCTCGATCGAGCGCAACAGTGGGCCAAGGACAGAGTTGTGACCTGAAGAGTGCGCAGAGATTGATGAAGGTAAGCGGCATCATGGACCGCGATAGGCCTATCGGGACTCGTGCTCTGCTGTCCTTGAGAAGATTGAATTTCTGGGGCTATCAGTGCAAGAATGTTCTGGTCATCGCCTCAGCATCCCTCAGCGAGACTAGGGGTGCCGGAAACCTTCTAGAACGGGTCAGCGAGACTACTTAAGCCCGCAACGGGCTTCCGAGCTGTCTAGATTTTGGAGAGTTGTACGACCTTGAGCGCCAGGTGTGTGAAGACAGCGAGGCGACGAGCCAGTAGAGCGACGAGTGGCGACAACAGTGACCAGTGAGAGTGAAGTCTACAGACTGCGAGTATCGATACAGTGTAGATTAAGACTAACGGACGGGACTATTGAACTGGATGCATGAGTGACAGACATTTGTAATTATGGTAACAGACAGATTGAATATGTGTACGTAACGAGTGTAGATTAAATTACTCTACCAGATATAGAGACACGGATAAGGACTTTAATTTAAACTGAGATATACATTTTATATTGTGCTTACTCAGAATAAGAAGAGGGTTAGTGGAGACAGCTAGTATAATGTTGTTAATAATAGCTGTGTAAATATTTATAGCATAATAAATTAATTAATAATTCAATTCAGCTCTTTTATTTATATTAAGCCCTCCATCTCTCACGATCTCGGAAACTCTCCTCTTGCGTCTTGTAGTAATTTACCATTGCACGAAATCGATACTTGGTTGGAAATTTGTAGGACAAATAAAAAATAATTGTAAAATTCAAGTACGCAGAAAATTTAGCCTTGAACAGAAAGCAATTATTATTTATAGTTGATTCAATAACGTTATCTACATCACTCACGACTTCAATTTGGAAATAAATTTTAAGTGTGGCATGTAGTGTGGATTACCAAATAAATATTATCGGATATACTGATGAAGTTGCTCTTAAGTCACATACATCTTATTATGGGCCGTGATTTTTACATGGCCTTTTCGGTTTTTAAATTGTTAAGATTTGTATCAGAATTTGTGGCGGTGTGCTTTCACAGTGACTTCTCCTCGACATTAACAGCTGTGAAAGTTTATTCCAGTAAATAAATAGCTTTGTTTATTAGTGTCTACATGTAGTCTGACCTAACGTCAACAACAGCATGTTTCGACTTTTATTTGTTACTTGGTTGGTTTGATAACGAGTAATCTTATAGGGAGACAAGCGCAGTTTAGAACAAGGATATTTGACGCCTAAGGCAGTGCCCCATTCGAACTCTCATACAATGCTAACTCTTGAGAGGTGGAGGGTGAATTAAATATTTCACACAAAACTTACGAAAAGACTTCTTAAGAGTAAAAGTAACTATACAAGCCATGGGGTATAACATGTTTGGAATAACATCATTTGGTTCAGCCTTTGCAATTCGTAAAATATACTCGAAATCCCTGATCGTGGAAGCACTGCAAAATTTCAAAGTCAAAATTTTTTAAATATTCATGACACACTTTACGAAGTTCTCAGCAATTTACACTTTATAACTTGCACTTTTTAGTCACTCCATTCGTTGTTATTTAGTTGTCACAGTCTGCTATACACTAAATTTGGTTGAAAAATATCTAAAGAAATATTTTTAAAAAAAATTGATCGCAGGGGAAATAATAAGATAAAATTACTTCAAAACTTGTATCAAGTACTATGAAAAAACATTTACGAGACAAACATATCCCGTGAGGTAAACGAAACAATAACACAGTCAGGCACACCTGAAATTCTAATATAATAATTTAAGTGTATATGATATACTGGCAAAATGTCTTTCTTACGATAAATGATTTTTCATTTTACAGCTGAGGATCTCATTTCGAATTTCTCTTTTCGAAATATAAATCTTTCTGTGTTTGGTTTCATATTTTATCATTAACAATTCCCACTGAGAGGCATGGTATTTCAGCAAAGAGAAATAATAACAACATATTCTCGACCAAGTATTTAGATTTGTCAAAATTGCCCAGAAGTATCTCATTTACATTTAATTAGTTACAAATCCAAATTAAAGATTTAATCATAATCTGCCATTAAAAGGAATAAAAGTTTGATAAAAATAAACCTAAAATATACGACTGAATATTTTTCATTTGACTGCCGTTTTGAGTGGCCGCCGGTTTGTAAATCAACACGTACTTCACTTATTTATCTTTAGGTTAGAAGCCAAATATTGAGTGTTATCAGATACGTCTGGTCTTGCCTGTATATATACCATACATTTTTTTCTTCTGTTACAAGATGTTGATTTTCGTTTCGTTGTTATCCTTCATTATTTCCACCCAGTTACAATGCAATTACTTAATACGTTTCGTACCCGCTGCCAACCCAGTAAATCGTTCGCCAGTAGATCAAATAAAAAATATGCCTCATAAAAAATTTAAGTATTTTTTAACGTGTCAATAAATATCAGATTCCTTCTACAGATTATGAATAAAATTCCAATTATAAACAAGCCAATTTATTGTTTCTCTGTGTTTATTTTGTAGATCTTCAAAACACAATTAGCTCTCTATAATATCATGCTTATAAGCTACCTTGCGGAAGAAAATTGAAACGTTCTCCATTACCGTATTGATATTACTTTACTTTAATCTTACTTTATATGAATTTCGCTTATAGGGGATGGCTTAAAAAAATTACTAATGGCTTAATGGTTCGAGTAATATTTTCCATATTTGGGCATGTATTTAAATTAAGCACTATCAAGACCGAACTATTAAATATTTTCAAATGAATATATAGCATTTGTTTCAGTAATTCAGTTACAAAGGTTTATATGACCAAACATATGATGCAAAAATACAATTACCTCACTGATTTTGTCAGTATGCTGAATGTAAATATTTATTAAACGGCCTCAGATTTATCTGAAATGTCGTAAACTTAATATTTTTTAAATTTTATTCCTTGGAAAGTAAGCGAGAATTATTTTTATTAAAAGTATTTAATAATAAAATATAGTATAATGTTTATTTATGTAAAATGTTAATATAGTTTACATCCACGTAAACTGATTGTAATAAAAAACATGGGTGCGTGTATTTATATGTACGCACGTTAGATGTTATACTTCTTTGGCGTGACTAAAATATAATTTTATTACTAATAAAAATTATTTATGTAAGTAGAAAAACTATAAAATGACCGGAGAAAGACATTAAATACAATTAATAAAGGTTTGATTGAAGAATATAATTAAATACTTACAAATATTAACCTCAAATACTTGAAAATACTTTCAAAATTTTATTATATAATTTTTGTCAATAAAAATTTTTCACTGCACAATGAAAGTAAAATGTATTAATAAGATATATATATATATATATATATATATATATAAACAATGAATTACTAATACAAATTAAATGTTTTTCAATTTGCTTATTACATGAACTGATTTTATCTCCGTTTTAAATATAACCACGTGCTATGTTGTGTATCTTGCGTTTGTATATAGCTAGACGATACGCGCATGCGCGTTGGGTCATACCCCTACCACGTTCACTGTCGAATTTCGTTACACTGTGCGCGCGCAACTTCCGTTACACACTAAATTGTTACCGTCAACGCGCCAAAAGAAGTATAACTTCAATTATTACAGCCTCACGCTACGTGATGTTTATGTTAAATATTATTAGACTACAGAAAACTATTATATGTAACACTATGTTATTAACTCCATGTGACCTTATTTGAATATAATAAGTTGCTTGTAATTTTATAATTTTTATTATCGTGGGGTTATTAATTGCGCTGCCGGTTTTTCAAGAATTTAAGACTAAGTCAATTTTTGGATGACTGCTTAATTGAAGGTAAATAAACATTCAGTTCAAAATGAAAAATAATTTTTCCTTTAAATTATTTGGCGTTGTTTCTTGGCCATGAATAAACTTTTCTCCCTTACCTTCAATGAAAGTTCAGGTACGTGGTACGGCCATTTCTGTTACGAGGAGATTGGACTTAGTAGTAAGTAGAAAACTTTATACCTATTATTAGCAAATACTACTTTACCAACGTAAAAAATTAAAATGGTTCAATAACGGTTTTGCAATACCACGAATGCTTGAACGCCAGTTTACGAAAATTACAAGTTAATAAAATAATTCTTATTAAAATAGCGTGCTGGAAATATTTTTCTGTTGGTTTAAGTTGTGTTGGCAGGGGTGGGCCATATTCGGCGGCCTCTTAAGCTTTTTGTCAGAATGGCGAGGCCGGGCTGACGCGGATTAATTCCGCGGGGCGACGCCGGGAGGTGCTCTCATGGAGGCACGACGAGCAATTAACGCGCGCCTTGGCAATAGTAAAGCGCGGCGTGCTGCCAGATAGCTGGCGGCCCAGCATCGTCGCCTGAANCAACCAACTACGGCTACTCACAGACGGCCCCCAAACACAACCACTAAATAAGTCTTTAAGTCTATTATGCAGAAAGTCTTCGTTTCAGTGTCATCATTTCAGTTCCACATGTGTTATTCAAAATGTTTGATTATAGAAAATTTACAAATTTTTTAATACTTTTAAATCTAATTTCCACGGTGGGTTATTTCCTGCTTGCAGAAAGGCAGGAATTCATCGATGACATGTAAATATGTTCCTGACTTTTTACAGCGAGCAGAAAAAACACAATTAAATTTACGAACAAAAATATTAAACAACTCGTAAAATTTAATTTGGTATAATCGTACATTGTAAGTAATTGCCATGCGTCCAGAATTATGACGCGGAAACGAAGCATTCCTGCAGAATGGGTAAAGCTGAGCCTTAAAATCAAACCGACACACGGGGTACCAGGACGAAAACGGCGAGGTAAAGTTTGCAGGGCGTTCATTACCGGCACTGTAACTCCGTGACCAACAACACGATTGAGAAATATGTGGCCTTGTTCGATCAGGTCTCATTGACTACGATGCGAGAATGGCCTTTATTTATTGGTGCGCGTGCACAAGGCCAGGGCGGGAGGGATCACGGCAATTTTGGCGTGGGCGAAAATTTCCGGGCAACGGTGGCTGAGCGGTTGGACAGCTCGCCTCCCACCAAGGCGATCCGGGTTCAATCCCCGGCCGGGCCACTCTGGATTTTCGCAAGTGGGAATCGTGCCGGGCGATGCCGCTGGTCCGCGGGTTTTCTCGGGGATCTTCCTTTTTCCCCGGACCTTTTATTCTAGAGCTGCTCCGTACTCGCCTCACTTCACCCTCACCGGCTCTTCAAGACCTCGATGTTAATAGCCGCCCAAATCTCTCCACTCACTCACTCACCCCAAAGTGCTGGCACGCTTATTTTGTTGCCTAAGGAAATGTTTCTTCTGTGTCGGTCTATTTACACCATCTAAGCCAAGTATCAGTGTCGTTACTTTCATTACATTCTTATATTTCACAGAAAATATTACCCATTGAAGCAGACGTATTCGTTACCGAGAAGGTCGTGTCCCCGACACAACATTCCGATTATTATAAATTTGATGTTTCCACATACAAATATTGCCCAAAATGTTTGTGATTGTCAGATGTTTATCAATGTATCAGCACAAAGCTGTCAGCAGGGCGCCTTCAAAGGGTAACCCTCGGACGGTCGTGCTGGACTTACAATGGAGTATATCACACGCCAGGGGCTCCTAAATGACAAGGATTCAGCTACGCTCAATCAGCACAAAAAAAAATTGGGGACAAGATCGTGGATTTTATGTGATTAAGTCTGCATTTCGGTTAACATTTTCTTTTGGGTCATGGGAATAAAATGAAAGTAAAGGAGTGCACACTTGGTTTTTATAGCTTATACCGACAGATCCAGGGGAGTTTTTTTTTCATTTGGCGCCAAAATCAGCACGCTAGCACATTGGAGTCACGAGATATTCCACCCGGAAATTTACGCCCACGCCCAAAATTATCGCCAGTCACTGCGGGACGTCACCTGCAACTCATGCATGCGTGGCGCCAAATCAAGGTCACTCTCGCCTTACAGTCGTGTACCCGATCGAACTAGAGCACATTTATTTCAATCGTGTTGTTAGTCACAATGTGGTAGCCTCGGAATGGATCTGCCTGTAGATGTTGCATCGCCGTTTACGTCCAGGCTCCCCAAGTGACGGTCTGATTTTAAACGCGAGTTCACATCAAAATAATTTTGCTAATACCACAGTAGACTAGTTCCGAGGCCGAACATACAGCACGCCGCCCACTCATCTCCCACACACGTTTGTCAGCTTGCTAGTTGATTACATTCTGCTGGATGATGGTTTGGGTTCGGAGATTATTGTGGTGCATATGTACTTGGCGACTGCAGGTCACGAGATACTCTCACCAAAGTGGTATACGAGCCGCTTGTCGGCCACTCGTTCTTCAAACTACGAATTTTGTAGCGAGCGGATGCATAAATCTTCGCCACGTGCGTTTGACGCTTTGGAAATCACGAACAAAGTAAATTACAGGTATCGATAAGATTGTCGCACTTTCATTGCCTTTATTTCGTAAACGATCTCGCCTTATTTTACAAGACTTTCATTTTGACCTTGTTAAAACGTACATTAAGTCCTATATTACCATCACCAGAGAAAATGAATTTCAAAAGAACGCGTAAGAAATTAAACGTTTTTCCAGATTCAAAAGAAAATGGAGACAGATATACAACCGCATGGTGCTGTTAGGTTTATGGGCATTATGTTATTTATTCAAACGAGTGAGAATTGGTTACAAAAGGTTTTCATCGCGTACCAGCAAGGTACTAAGTTGTCACACTAACCGTTTTATGAATAATACAAAGCTGTTACCCGGCATTGCATGCTCGAGGACGAGATATCAAACTGAATGCTTCGGGAGTAATGTTATTCATCGATGATACAGAAATTTAATTTGCGAAAATATGGGAGCGACCCAGTATTTATAGCTCCGGGTGACGGCCTTATTCACGTGCGACTGTCAGGACCTTTAAAAGCATATTTCACGAGACGTGATTTATGCGGGAAAGCAATATACAAGCGTACATTTCCCACGGCGCTGCATACAGACAGGATTGCTACATTGTGGTTCGACGTCCGGAATCACATAAAACGACGCCTGGAATGGAATTGCATTGCTCACCGGGAAACAAATTACACGATCGGAACCTCGTCTACCGTTCATACGCAATTTGGGACAGGCTGTGTGCAGTTGCACGTCAGCTGGGTTTCCCAGGGTTTGGTTCCCGCCTGCGGGCGTGTTAGTGTGCTGTAAGTGCACGTACACCTCTGCAACTGAGTGCACAAGGCAACAGAAAACCACTGTGGTGTTAATCGAGGTAAAGTATTCTGTACCAGACTGTTTCTTGCGAGGGTGTATCGAGGAGTTGGAGCGAAACGCGGTCCCAACACACCTCTTGCTGTAACTCGCCCGTTCCTGAGCACCTAGTGTCTGTCACGTAATCCTGTGATCTCTGTGGCAAGGACCTACATTCGTCTCGTGTTTCTGTGCACAAACGGCGCAAGATAAAGCCCACCAGGGTTAAACCATTTTTCTGCTGGGAATCAGACAGACGAACAGTGTTGCCAACTACGAAACCTGATAGTTTACGAAAACATAAACCCACGTAAAAATGTTGCGACCAGCGAGACGATTTTTAAAAAGCATTTGATAAGTTACAGGTTTTAAAATATTTCATAATTTTGCATGACAAATGTAACAATTTTACTACGGCAACTTTCAGTCTTCTTGTTAAAAGGTAAAAAGTTTACACCCGCATGACTTCTAAACAATTTTTCTAAAAAATAATTGTTATGAAATTAAAAATAATATATAACAATTACTTGTGTCATAACCATGTAAACAAGTTAAAAAATTTAATTTCTAAATTATTGTATACACTTAATTCTTGAAATATTTTTTTATGAATACTAAAACAAAGTGAAGTTGGTGCGCAAAAATTAGTAAATATTTCATTAAGATCTTGCTAATGACTATAATGCGTGGTTCTAGATTGAATTAGTACTCTGAGTCATCATAATAGTGTGTTTTAGATACGTATAATTGTTTATTTTAAATATTTGTATAGGAAAATCTCTTATGAGGCTTCGATAAATCCAAAACATTCCTAGCAATTTTATTTTACATTTGAAATTAAATAGTACTGATATTGTACATATTTACAGCTACGGTTAATATATTTATATATAACGTGTTCAAGAAATGGATCAATTTATTGCAAGCGCCTAGATATTACATTTTTAAACCATGGAAATTAGCGAATTTAACAATTAAAGAAAATAAAAATTATTTAAATATTTTTTGCTTCCAGCAAGAGGTAGTGGTTTAAATAGCTGCACAAAAGTGTGTATATTAATTAATTAAACGTTATTATTACATTGCTAAGCGAATAAAATTAACGTAAAAAATGTGTAGGACTTTTTCAATTTCCGAAGATGTCTATAGGAAAAAGTAACCGAAGGTTAACTAATTTCCAACAAAAAATATCAAAATATTACTAAAAATGCAAATATCAAAATGCAGGGAAATTTAAATATTGCATTTGAATCGCTTTTTATTTGAACTTTTGTACTTGGAAATTACTTTACCTTCGGTTGTTTTTCCCGTAACTAGCTTCGGCAATGGAAAGAGCGATAATTTCTGAGTTTAATTCATCTACACCATAGCCACAAAAATTCAAAAATATTGTGACTGGATAAAAGCCGATAACAAAACTTAATTCGTACTAACAACAACTTAAAGACGTGAATGGAACAAACTTATTCTGCTCAGCAAACGAATGTGGTTCAACAAACTTATTTGATCGAAACACATTTCTATAATCGAACACGCGCATATTTCTTTCAACTTATAGTGAGTCAACTCTCGTATTTTTGAAAAATGAGATTATAATTTAGCTTGTCTCCGAAGGCGACGGTTTGTTTCATCTGCTGTATCTCCATCCGCAATCCTGCCAGCACTTCAAGGTCACTGTGCCGACCGTCCACCGCCGGTCTCAAGGTCATCCAGGCTCCTTCTGGACATCAACGACGAAAATAACACCTCGCGCTGGATGGCGTTTCTGTTTCCTCCTTCCGCGTCGGCCAGGCAGAGCGAGAGAGAGAGAGAGTGATAGTGGAGACGAAGATGGAGAGAGAGATATGGGGAAAGAGGGAGACGGACGCACACACGCGTGCACGCACGCACCGACGCGTACGCACCTGGCGTCGAACTGCGGAACCCTCCCTCCACCCACCCTCCCCTACACCGCGCACACGCTCACGAGATCCGATTTCCNATCCGATTTCCCCCGCCCGCCACTTTCGCGCCGCACAGGCCGGCGAGTGTGGAGTCGCGATTTCCGCCGTACATGTTTTTAAGGGCGTCTCGTCGGCGAGGGGTGAGTGGGGGGAGCGGTCTGCCGTCTCGGGCAGCGCGCCTTCTTGGCCGACGCCCAGCGTCAGGAATAGCCGGGGCGCCCCTCAGTTCGACAGCGGGTCATCTCGTTCCTCGCAAGGTTCCTCGAGGATGGCTCTTGAGTTCGAGACAAAACCATGGCATGATCCGTAACATGCGAGCACTCCTTCGATAAATCAGGAGTTTTGGAATGCCTCATGAGTCCCCATGTGTACGCAACAGAGCTACGCGGTCCCCCAATGAAGGAGGCGTTGCTCGTGCGCATCGGGTGAGGTGGCGGCACAGTGGTAACTATGGCTTTCCGAAATCACTCCAGGAAAATGCTGGGACGTTTCCTTCATACAGGCCACAGCCGATTCCTCCCTGTTCCTACTTTTCTGAGCATCTTACTTCGTCTTTGATGACCTAGCTGTCGACGAGACGTTACTTCCTACTTTCCTACGCATCTACAGTATTGAGCGTGCGCAGACGTGATAATATCTCGTCACGATAGGACTATATCGATTGGCTGCCAAGGTCATACAAGAGGGCGCAACTTATGACTCTTAATCCCACGAAGAGGTACGGAACGATTGAGGTGTGGGACAGTCACCATGATGACACACAGCTCTCGGGGTGAGTCTCGTGTCTGTACTTCGTGGAACAGAGGAGGTCCGACAGGGAACGACCGCTCTCGCGCTGTCCACAGTATAAACTTACTAGCGCCGTGGAAAGCTAGGGAGATACGCTAGGCCGACCACAAATTCTCTTTGGTTAATTACCGCCCGAGGACGGACTAGTGGCGACAGTGGTGAAATTTCTCGTGCTGGAAAACATCCGGACTATGGGTGAATGCAGTAGGCGAGTATAACAGCCTTTGTACTTTCTTGTACAGACAGAAGGAGGGTAGCCCTCCGGTTAGACTATGGGCGTTTCTCTTGAACAGCGAGGGATCTCAGTTCGATGCACGAGGCTGTTCCAAGCCCGCGCGGAACTGGTATCGTGTTGAGGCCTTGTTTTATGGTAAACTGGTGGGTTACTTGGAGATCCTCAGCACTAGGTCAGCAAATCTCACTAAGGAAGTCGTGCTTGGAGCAAATCTGTTGCTCAGTAATCTCGAGCACCATGAAAAGACGATATATAAATATCGTTCCGAAGTAGGTGCATATATATTCACACATGATGTTTCCAAGTATGTGGGAAGTAATCGGGAAGGGGATAATACACCCCAAAACCAAACAAAATGTCCCTATGCATATGCCATAATGTCTATGGTTTCCGAGTTACAGACCTTCCTACAATGTACCACAGGTATTGGTAATGGTCGGTATTTTACTAGGTGTGCCTTTTAATGTGATCAGCTGAAATGGCGTGAGTGTTATTACCTGTCCCACTGTGCACTGTTGGCAGCCGACTCACGTCGAATGCGATGCACTTAGAATCCTGGATCTCAATATACTGGACTATCGCCTGCGGGGGCATCTCAATGCCATTGTTTGTGCAACTCCAGTCCCGGACATAGGAAGTGTTTCGCCAACGAGTGAAACAAGGTTTTCAGCATATATTTGCAGTTCCTGGGGTATTCCAACATATCAGACAGTAAATGATATGGAATGTTCAGGCATGCATTCAGGCACAAGTTGGACATTTTGAGCACTTGTTGTAGAGTGACGTGTCACTGCTGGAACATGAACATGGTCACAGCTAATAGGACTGTAACGCATTAGAAATACTATTACGAATACATCCAGTACAACATTGAACGGTCTGTGAAACGGAAATATCGATTATAGAACTTATTTTCACGGACATTTTGTGATTTTTGGAGTGTACTATCCACTCCACCGGTTACTTCCCACATATTTGGGAACATTCTGTATATGCAATAGGTAATGCATAAAAGGTCAACACTTATAAGCGAGGAACTGGAAGAATGTGCTGTGTAATTTCTTTTGAAAACGAAATGTACCAACTCTAGAAAGGGTGAACAAAACTGGAATGATGCTAGTGTCAATGGCGACGAAGGTGATTATGACACTGATAGTAATATACTTCTTATAACCAGCACGGATCAACATGAACGTAATGGAAGTGGTTGCGAGTGTTCGCATTAATGAGCAGCTTCAATGGAGACTTAGCGGTTGGCTCAGAGTTATGTCCTCCTACGCCATGGCGAGCGTAACATTTCAAACAGGGTTTCTGGCATCGGGAGATTGGCAGACGCTGTCTTCATGTGAAGGTTTTCTCGGGTTGCTCAGGTTTTTTTTTTCATATTTATCCCGCCTTTGTCAAACCCGCAACTAATTCATAATATCACCCATTCTTCTGGCTGGCAGATATCGAAAAGCATGCCAGTTGCGTAGGAAAGCCGGCTCCCCTTCACGCCTGAATACTCTTATTTATGGTGACCCTCATCGAAGATGGGAACGCCATGCGTGTTTAAAGTTACACCATGAACGTCTCACTGACTGTACAACACCAGGGGGATATACCCATGATTGTACAACACCAGGGGGATCGCCCCATGACTGTACAACACCAGGGGGATCACTCCATGACTGTACCACACCAGGGGGATCTAACCATGACTGTACAACACCAGGGGGATCTACACATGACTGTACAACACCAGGGGGATCGCCCCGTGACTGCACAACACCAGGGGGATCGCCCCATGACTGTACAACACCAGGGGGAACGCCCCATGATTCTACAACACCAGGGGGATCGCCCCATGACTGTACAAAACCAGGGGGGTGGCCCCATGACTGTACAACATCAGGGAGACCTACCCAAGACTGTACCACACCAGGGGGATCTACCCATGACTTACAACACCATGGGGATCGCCCCATGACTATACAACACCAGGGGGATCGCCTCATGACTGTACAACACCAGAGGGATCGCCCCATGACGGTAAAACACCAGGGGGATCGCCCCATGACTGTACAACACCAGGCGGATCGCCCCATTACTGTACAACACCAGGGGGATCACCCCATAAAAGTACAACACCAGGGGGATCACCCCATTACTGTACAACACCAAGGGGGTCGCCCCATGACTGTACAACACCAGGAGGATCGCCCCATGAATGTACAACACCAGGGAGATCGCCCCATGACTGTACAACACCAGGGGGATAGCCCCATGACTGTACAACACCAGGATGATCGCGCCATGACTGTACAACACCAGGGGGATCGCCCCATGACTGTACAACACCAGGGGGATCGTACTATGAATGTACAACACCAGGGGTATCGCCCCATGCGTACAACACTAGGGGGATTGACCCATGACTGTACAACACCAGGGGGATCTACCCATGTTTGTACAACACCAGGGGGATCGCCCAATGAGTGCACAACACCAGCGGGATCGCCCCAGTGCTGCCAGGTGGGAGGAACCCTCAACCTCTAGGAAGATTGTCATATTAATACTAATATACCCTAATCTAAGTGTTAAGTGTGCATTATAGTTAGGAACAAGGTCAAAGTGCTTCTCAGGGCTAGGCCCCATACGCCTTCTGGCGAAGGAATTCATGCAAGGAGGCATGCAGCGACATAGAGGGATTAGCCAGCCATGGCCACGCTTGGGCCATGGCAGCTTCCCTGAGCATATAACTAGGAAGATAGAGGGAAAATCAGCATGGGCAATGTAATGCACTCTTGACAGAATATATGTTTAAACTTACTCATGCATTAATGGAAAATATCAAAAGAGAAAAAAGGGTGGGGACAATGCCCATTATTAGTGGGGGTAAAAACTTTTGGAGAGTGGGCGGACTTATTTTTATTGATCTGGCGTTGGCTAAATCAGAGTGATTCATACATAGCGCAATTGCGCCTTCCCCGTCTCGCGAATCCCTAGTAGGTTTTTGGAAAAATGATTTGTCAGTTTGGCAATGCCTGCAAGGAATGCTAAGCGAAATATAAAATATCTGGTGGTGGTAACGTTAGTCAGACGTGCTGCCGCATCTTTAAACACACCAAGTAATGGTGGCTGACTTTCTTGAAGCCTGGAGAATGCCTGTATGAGGTGAGAGGAGATCGCGATGAAAGAGCGGAGTGGTGACACGATGGAGGAGTCAGTGGGTTTAAGACTCGAGTAAATCCTTGTGAACTAAATGAACGCATTCAAAACTAATCCTTAGGAGCAATAAAATCTGTGTCCTCAATGGTGGAAAATCTGGAAATTGCTATTGGACCTTCTTCAATCACTCTAATTATCCAGCAACGACCACATGGTTTCACAAAGTCGCAGCTTTGCTTATTTTTGTAGACTGCTTACTCCTTTAACGAGTGGTGTACTCCTCTCGGATATGAAACTAAGAATTTAACCTCTGAATCAATGCAAGTTTTAAGTTAATTATTAGTATAAACTCGACGTGATTTTATGCCTACTAACGCTATTTTCAGTCAGACAGTTGCTGTGAACAGTGTGTGCATCTTTTCTCCCTCCTTCAGTCAAAGTTTTTATAATTAAGTGGCTCAGTTAACTGCTGCAGCATTGCCGTCTTCATTCAGCAACATGTAAAGTTGTCATCACGCAATGCCAGAAAATTCGTGGTCTTGTTATGCTGTTACGACAACATTGCCAGAGCTCGTAAAACTGTGTTTTGTATTTGTCATGCATGCTTCATTTTAATTGAAACAAAAATTTAATTGTAATTACGAATCTTTACACATTATCATCTGTAGACTAGAATAAAAATCACTTTTAATAACTTTCGTTCGCTTGGTCCATGACCTAACTGATGGATCTTCCCACACTATCTCTATGTACACTGGAACCGCACTGCCACCCCCAAGGCCCGGCGGCCAAATCCTGAACTTCGCATGTGCGGTAGAAAGCGAACTATACTGTTTCCCCGTCTTCGTAATTGGTATCTGCTTCATTTAAACTCGTTCGCTCCCTCACTTAATAACACTCATTAACTCACCTACTCGATCACTTACTCTCCCATTCCATCACATGGGCGCTAAAGCTAAATTGTTGGCGGATAATCTGCTTTTACATAATGTAAAATGAATTTAGTAACATACGTCCTATGCAAAATCACACGCGAAAATATCTTCCAAAATACATGGGAAACATGTTCACAGAGTTTGCTCAGAAAATCTGTAACAAAATTTCTATGTGCAAGAAAGAATATGATGACATTCGATAAACTACTTAATGGTCCCAGTGTTACTTTAAAGCTCCTACGTAGTTACTTAGTTTTGAATCACCTTTGCGAATAATAATTAATGCAATGTAGCATCCATTATTTCTTACAACATTATCTAAACCCAACAATGAAATCCTAAGCGTTCATGGCCGCAATAACTTTCACTGGATTCATTTTGCGCAGCGTACATGTAAAATGTACTTATATCACTCTAGCTGATATACATGATGTCACAGGATCTTTGCGATAATAACTCACAGGGGTGATAGGTCATGTAATTAGGAACAACGTTTGTAAGAGAACGCATGTCCGGAGATGCGCCGTTGAGAAGCCACGCATCGTTGCAAAATCGTTTCACGCACCTGGGAGGTAGGCATTCCGTTTAACGCGTATCAAATCACTGCTGTCAATCATGCAGTCATCTGTAGCTAGTGGACGTGAGGGCAGGTTACAGTCTCTCGCATCTGTTCCGAAGAGGTAGGCAGTATCAAAACCACTGAGAGCCGCTCTGGACCGCATATGCTGTGCACAGATCGTTACGTCCTTCCCTCACCGTATTCCACTACACAGACAGCGCCGTTGTCGCTGCCTGAGTCGAAACAGTTGTGTGCTCACCGTGACTGCACGTCGTACACCAGACTAGTCGTGGACGCTTATTCATCGTCACAACTGGCGGATATGCATATGCTGTACGGTGCAGCTAGAGGCTGTGGGCACGTAGCAGCACGTCTTTATCAGGAACGCTGCCTCATCAGACGGCAGCCACATCACACGCTGTTCCAGAGACCACATCAGGGAGTGCGCTGGTATGGGACATTCCATCCAATGCACGAAGGCGTCAGGGCAAGAGGTGTTCGTACGCCGCGTATTAAAGAGGAAGTACTGGACAGGGTTGAGGCGAACCTGTTCACAAGCACACGTGCGATCGCTCACCATACGGACGTACATCACACCTCCGTGTGGAGAGTGCGCCGTCAGCATAGACTAAATCCACCCCACATGCAAAAGGTGCAGGCACTTGGACCACCTTACTTCAAGCCTCGCGTGCAATTCGCACAGTGTGTTTCACGAGATGTGCCTTTCATGAGAAATTCGCGTACGGATTTAAGTGCAAGGTCAACAACTTGTACGAGTTTAGCACGTATCACGCGTGTGTAACAACTGCTTAAGCGCCCTCCATGTTTCCCAACTCTACTGGACGTTCACTTGTAAACTAGTGATTCAGTCCTGTTGCTCCCTCGCACTTTATTACATCCAAGTTAATTAGCCGCAGTTTAATGAAGCTACAAATAAGTTTCTTTTTCTAAGCTCAGTTATGGTATGATTAGAAGTTAAAACAGATATATTAATTGGCACTGTCGCTTTTAGATCAATAGAAAAATTGTTTTGCAAGAATTCAATGTAAGTTTTAATAACTGCTTAATTGCCGCAGTAAAAACTCATCAGAGATTATCTGCTAAGTTAAAAACTATATCATTTAAAAATAGAGTTTTATATTATATTACTTAGAAGAAAGGAAAAGCCAGTCTTTCTCATGGGGTTACAAGCATGGATACTTTGACTTAGGCAAGGTCTATGGGCGAAGCTTAGTCGCCCTGTAACAAGAGGAACTGTGTTAGCTTTTGGCTGTTCCCTCTTCCATACGTCCATATTCCTAATATTTGTGTAAAACAACTGACGTATTAGGGTTTAGTGGTGTCTGACTATTTATTACCTTTATATAAGTCATGAGATCGAATTGTTTCCTTAGAATCTAGTGTTCCATTTCATGATGGGGAATGTTAAACTTTCGGTGAAAACGTTTTCTAAGCTTTCGAAAACTCTCGTTAATTGTGCACACAATAATGAGGGACCGCTCTAGTGTTGTCGACGTGATTGTGTCACTTCCGATTATGCGCTACCTAAAGAAGAGTAATCTTATCCGTGTGCGATAATTTTTTTACTAATATGGTTTATGATATCAAAATTATGTCAACAATAATTCTACTAAACATTAATATTAAAGCTAAATTTTACGAGACTTAATGTAAACGCTGAGCTTCAATGAATGGAATTCCCAAAACAGTGAACAATATAAGTTATTTTTAAACTAAAATTATTACTGCATGTTTTTGGGCTCTAAGTAATTTATTCGGTATGCAACTTATGCTTCTTTACGATTTGTTATTCAGTTATGATAATCTTATGGTTAAGTTTAAGTGAAAATGTTTTACTAAAACTCGAGATGCAAAACATTCTTAACAGGTTGGTTTTGTAACCAAAGTTTCGTTGGGTTCATTCAAGTGGATGCGAAAAAATTTAACAAACTAGAATATCTTCGCGTCAGACGTTTTTCGATGAGGCTTTCAGGGCCGCATATAAGCATATCTCAGTTTTGATATTTACGTTCAGTGACTAACACATGCTATTTTGGCATTCTTATAAAATAAAGCGTGAAGTATCGGTCAAATGATGAAAAGAATTGGTTTACCTGTCAGGGACAAAGTATAGTTTTATATAGACCGGAGACGAAATCTGGATTTAAACACCAGCATCAGGTGCTACTCGTTTAATAAACAAACCTCTTGACTTAGAATATTAAAAAGTTTTTTTTTTTGCACCAGCCCTTTGTAATTTGCTTATAAATAATAAAAAAAATTTAAAAACGTTAGTTGAAAGACCAGATTTCTCAAAGACTCTTCACCTGCGCTTGTTAGACCGTCGAAATTTTGTTTCTGTCCCTGAAGATTTACTCTGTTAGCAATGAGCACAATATCTAATACAAAAACTGTCGCAATTTACAGGGTAATTTTAGTAAACACGTGCTTTTGTTAGATGGAACGTGGTTTCTTAGGTAAATTATATGAGTGAAATAATAACGGTGCTTTCCTAACAGTAAATAAAATATATATTCCTCTTCCCAAAAACATTATTTAGAGTATTCAAATTAATTAATTTTGATGATTCATTTTTGAATATATTACTGAATATATTTCTCGAAATTTTAGTACACGTTATATTAAACGCATTTAGGTAGCCGCCGTTTCGACATATCGTGGAGGCTTGACATTCATTTAATGAGTCATCATTCTCTGGATTCTCCGGGAACATTACATCCCTACCCAAGACTATTACAATTTAGCCAGTCAAGTTCATTTTCCACTCTGTTAATGCTGGCACTAAGAAAATCTGTACAGTAACAACTTTTGGTGCCCAGTTGGAAAAATAATTTCTTATGACATTGCAAGAAAAACTTTGTAAATATTATAAAATACATACATATGAACTTCTTAACTGAAATATTAACAACTGAGTCAAACCAGTGGAAACCAGTGAAAATGACTGCACTTGAAATCGATTACAACTTACTGATCGTTAAGGGAAATAAATTTAACTATTTCGCTGGTATACAAGTTACCTTCGTGGCGGTGTAAAATGGCAGATACTTGTAAGCTGCGATATCCTCGTAAACAAAAACCTCTGTAGTTAAGTCTTCGATATAAATATTTGGAAATTTTCCATATATAACTTAGAATTTATTTTAAACTATGCAAATCATTAGGCAGTTTAAGTTCACAAAACCCAATCATTTCCGGAGCATAAAATCCCTCTGCGTAGCAAAACGCTTGTTGTTTTGCAATTGTATACATCTTACTTTAAGGGAACTTTTAAATTATGTTTTANCCTCTGCGTAGCAAAACGCTTGTTGTTTTGCAATTGTATACATCTTACTTTAAGGGAACTTTTAAATTATGTTTTAAAATAGAGAAATGAGTGCACTAGTCGCCTTGAGAACAAACGATTTTAAGTGGAGTTTCAATCATATAGTTCTATATAATTTACTAATTGTAAATTAAATTTATTTAATTAGCATACATAAAATATTCTTCATGTAATTTACCACGTTCAAAATATCAAAGTCTTAGTTTCAAGCAGCTGTGAACGAAAAAAAAACTGCAGTTACANCATGTAATTTACCACGTTCAAAATATCAAAGTCTTAGTTTCAAGCAGCTGTGAACGAAAAAAAAACTGCAGTTACAAATATGACTAATGAGTCTGCTTTCATCTACACATGTAAGCAATTTTAATGATATTCTCCAACTCTTAGATAGCTAGGAATGTCAAAAAATTTTATGCAGAAGTACTTCTCCACCAGATTTGAGACGTGATGCAAGTCTTTATACATAATTTTTGGTGTCGGTACAATCCAAAGTGGGAAACGGTTAAAGCTAGTACTTACTGAATTAAATGCCCANTGTTTCACGAGATGTGCCTTTCATGAGAAATTCGCGTACGGATTTAAGTGCAAGGTCAACAACTTGTACGAGTTTGGCACGTATCACGCGTATGTAAAAACTGCTTAAGCGCCCCCCATGTTTCCCAACTCTACTGGACGTTCACTTGTAAACTAGCGATTCAGTCCTGTTGCTCCTTCGCACTTTATTACATCCAAGTTAATTAGCCGCAGTTTAATGAAGCTCCAAATAAGTTTATTTTTCTAAGCTCAGTTATGGTATAATTAGAAGTTTAAACAGATATATTAATTGGCACTGTCGCTTTTAGATCAATAGAAAAATTGTTTTGCAAGAATTCAATGTAAGTTTTAATAACTGCTTAATTGCCGCAGTAAAACCTCATCAGAGATTATCTGCTAAGTTAAAAACGATATCATTTAAACATAGAGTTTTATATTATATTACTTAGAAGAAAGGAAAAGCCAGTCTTTCTCATGGGGTTACAAGCATGGATACTTTGACTTAGGCAAGGTCTATGGGCGAAGCTTAGTCGCCCTGTAACAAGAGGAACTGTGTTAGCTTTTGACTTTTCCCTCTTCCATACGTCCATATTCCTAATATTTGTGTAAAACAACTGACGTATTAGGGTTTAGTGGTGTCTGACTATTTATTACCTTTATTTAAGTCATGAGATTGAATTGTTTCCTTAGAATCCAGTGTTCCATTTCATGATGGGGAATGTTAACTTTTCGGTGAAAACGTTTTCTAAGCTTTCGAAAACTCTCGTTAATTGTGCACACAACAATGGGGGACCGCTCTAGTGTTGTCGACGTGATTGTGTCACTTCCGATTATGCGCTACATAAAGAAGAGTAATCTTATCCGTGTGCGATAATTTTTTTACTAATATGGTTTATGATATCAAAATTATGTCAACAATAATTCTACTAAACATTAATATTAAAGCTAAATTTTACGAGACTTAATGTAAACGCTGAGCTTCAATGAATGGANCATTAAAGGTAAATTTTACGAGACTTAATGTAAACGCTGAGCTTCAATGAATGGAATTCCCAAAACAGTGACCAATATAAGTTATTTTTAAACTAAAATTATTACTGCATGTTTTTGGGCTCTAAGTAATTTATTCGGTATGCAACTTATGCTTCTTTACGATTTGTTATTCAGTTATGATAATCTTATGGTTAAGTTTAAGTGAAAATGTTTTACTAAAACTCAAGATGCAAAACATTCTTAACAGGTTGGTTTTGTAACCAAAGTTTCGTTGGGTTCATTCAAGTGGATGCGCAAAAATTTAACAAACTAGAATATCTTCGCGTCAGACGTTTTTCGATGAGGCTTTCAGTGCCGCATATAAGCATATCTCTGTTTTGATATTTATGTTCAGTGACTAACACATGCTATTTTGGCATTCTTATAAAATAAAGCGTGAAGTATCGGTCAAATGATTAAAAGAATTGGTTTACCTGTCAGGGACAAAGTATAGTTTTATATAGACCAGAGACGAAATCTGGATTTAAACACCAGCATCAGGTGCTACTCGTTTAATAAACAAACCTCTTGACTTAGAATATTAAAAAGTTTTTTTTTGCACCAGCCCTTTGTAATTTGCTGATGAATAATAAAAAAAAATTTAAAAACGTTAGTTGAAAGACCAGATTTCTCAAAGACTCTTCACCTGCGCTTGTTAGACCGACGAAATTTTGCTTCTGTCCCTGAAGATTTACTCTGTTAGCAATGAGCACAATATCTAATACAAAAACTGTCGCAATTTACAGGGTAATGTTAGTAAACACGTGCTTTTGTTAGATGGAACGTGGTTTCTTAGGTAAATTATATGAGTAAAATAATAACGGTGCTTTCCTAACAGTAAATAAAATATATATTCCTCTTCCCAAAAACATTATTTAGAGTATTCAAATTAATTAATTTTGATGATTCATTTTTGAATATATTACTAAATATATTTCTCGAAATTTTAGTACACGTTATATCAAACGCATTTAGGTAGCCGCCGTTTCGACATATCGTGGAGGCTTGACATTCATTTAATGAGTCATCATTCTCTGGATTCTCCGGGAACATTACATCCCTACCCAAGACTATTACAATTTAGCCAGTCAAGTTCATTTTCCACTCTGTTAATGCTGGCACTAAGAAAATCTGTACAGTAACA
The DNA here is from genome assembly GCA_002778355.1 of Clitarchus hookeri. NCBI lineage: Eukaryota > Metazoa > Arthropoda > Insecta > Phasmatodea > Phasmatidae > Clitarchus > Clitarchus hookeri. The sequence continues at coordinate 148,692 of NQII01001352.1, forward strand.
ACTTTTGGTGCCCATTTGGAAAAATAATTTCTTATGACATTGCAAGAAAAACTTTGTAAATATTATAAAATACATACATATGAACTTCTTAACTGAAATATTAACAACTGAGTCAAACCAGTGGAAACCAGTGAAAATGACTGCACTTGAAATCGATTACAACTTACTGATCGTTAAGGGAAATAAATTTAACTATTTCGCTGGTATACAAGTTACCTTCGTGGCGGTGTAAAATGGCAGATACTTGTAAGCTGCGATATCCTCGTAAACTAAAACCCCTGTAGTTAAGTCTTCGATATAAATATTTGGAAATTTTCCATATATAACTTAGAATTTATTTTAAACTATGCAAATCATTAGGCAGTTTAAGTTCACAAAACCCAATCATTTCCGGAGCATAAAATTCCTCTGCGTAGCAAAACGCTTGTTGTTTTGCAATTGTATACATCTTACTTTAAGGGAACTTTTAAATTATGTTTTAAAATAGAGAAATGAGTGCACTAGTCGCCTTGAGAACAAACGATTTTAAGTGGAGTTTCAATCATATAGTTCTATATAATTTACTAATTGTAAATTAAATTTATTTAATTAGCATACATAAAATATTCTTCATGTAATTTACCACGTTCAAAATATCAAAGTCTTAGTTTCAAGCAGCTGTGAACGAAAAAAAAACTGCAGTTACAAATATGACTAATGAGTCTGCTTTCATCTACACATGTAAGCAATTTTAATGATATTCTCCAACTCTTAGATAGCTAGGAATGTCAAAAAATTTTATGCAGAAGTACTTCTCCACCAGATTTGAGACGTGATGCAAGTCTATATACATAATTTTTGGTGTCGGTACAATCCAAAGTGGGAAACGGTTAAAGCTAGTACTTACTGAATTAAATGCCCANTATACATAATTTTTGGTGTCGGTACAATCCAAAGTGGGAAACGGTTAAAGCTAGTACTTACTGAATTAAATGCCCACAAGTACGTCTGCAAACTAAGATTGAGTTAAATTGGACATAAAGTACAAGAAATACGGCATTCAACGCTACAAGAGTAACACCACCGCTTCAGAAATATTAAAAATAGTCCTACATATCACATCTGTTTGAAGAACACCGACAAACTCCAGTAGGTTAACCTTTACTAAAATACGACAAAAATTAATGTGCCACTTTTCCTTTAAGTGATTATTAAGGGAACTATGGGCCCCAAAAACTTAGTTATTAACCGCTTTTATTTATTAATTACTTGCGATTAAGTAACAGGTCAACAAATAGTCAACTGTGTAATAGAGATCTTCTGAATAAGTGGTTGATAACATCACTCCTCTTATGTAAGTAAATGGGGGTTGCCACCCTATGTATGAATGAGACTTTTTAACTATGCACCCCAAAAATAAGATTTTAACGCTTTTAAGTAAACGAGGGTTGCAAATCATGTGTGCACAATGTAACACTAGGATGCAAATTGTTTATTAAGACAAATTTTACGAATCAGCAAGTCTAAATTCACAGAAAATATATTTTTTTTCGGAACACCCTTAGGTGCAATTTTTTCGAGAAATCCATGCGAACATTTCAAAACAGACAGTGAGATNTATTTTTTTTCGGAACACCCTTAGGTGCAATTTTTTCGAGAAATCCATGCGAACATTTCAAAACAGACAGTGAGAGGCCAGAAAAATAGGCAGCACACACAAAATAGGATTTTAAATTGAACGTTAGGCGAGTGAAAAACCAATACCGCTCGCTGTATTTTAAACGAGCAAAGAGTCAAATGCTAGGTATGAGGTACGGATGTGTTGTGTTAATGAATGATGATTACACATTGATATATTGTGTGGCACCAAGGGGATACACAAGTAAATAAGTGGTCAAGGAATTTTGCTGCAAAATGAACACTAGTCAGATCATTTTGTAGTAAACGAATGTACTGATGCATTACCCCCCCTCCCCATTTACAAAAGTAAGTGTAATAATCACAGTGTTTACAGGAATTGTTCGAAGGTCCTACCATAAGCTTAGAGACGGGCACTGTGTATCGCGTACCTGTCAGGTAACTCACCGTTTGTTTTGAAATGTCCCAATGGGTTTCTCGAAAATGGCTCACCTGAGAGCGTTTTGACAAGATGACCTTTAATTTAAATTAAGAAGTGCTGATTCACATAATTTGTCTTAATAAACCCTTTACATCTTAGTGTTACATAGTGCAAACATGGGCGGCAACTCTAATTTACCTTAAATCGTCCCAAACTAGATTTTTGGGGGAGCATAGCTCCCTCAATAATTACTTAAAGGAAAATTGGCGGGTACGTTTTCGTCTTACTTTTTGTAAGTAATGACCTACCGCTTTTTTTCGGTGTTGATCAAATACATCCTGCATATTTTAAACGAACTTCTGCAATGTTCTTCACTTGCAAAATGTAGTGGGGATTGGTTGAGATATTTCAAAATATGACGGTTAAGTTGACATTTCAGGTGGAACATTTTCATAATGGCATACTAAAAAAGGTGGCGCTATCTTACAAAATGTCAGATAAAATGCACGTGAAAGAGTTTATTTAATGTTTACAACAAATACTGCCAGTAGGCCTTTGACAAGTTAAGTAGAAATTGGTCAAATGATTCGGTTTGTATATATATATAATGTGTGTTTGTGTGTGTATAATGCTAACTTAAAATATTTATATTGCTGCAACTTTGAATGCAAGTGACATGATATACTTAAATAATAAATGTTTTGGGTTGTATACCGTAGCACTACATATGTGCCAAACTTGTGGAAAACAGGGGATATCTGTGACGTGGTTTCCGAGGTTGATGTAATAACTTCGTTTTTAAGGTAATGCTAGCTTCCAAAATGGCTTACGAATGATAAAACAAATTGTTAATTAATGACGTCAGTGTGGATTCCAACATATCGATTTTGGCTGGGTGCAATTTAATGATTCCTAAGTTATGACATAATACCCAGAATTTTAAATAACCACTATTTTGAAAATAAGTTACTGGCCTGCTATGAAATCGTAAAAGTCGGGTGTCTTCACTAAATGTTATAAGTACACTCAGTTTCATAGAAATAGTAAAATGATTAAAAAATTGTCTCAGATTTAGGAGGGGGGGGGGGCGAAGAAGAAGATACGCGAAATGCATACACAAAGACATACAATATAGAGAGGGCAAACATCACATAAGCCTATATTTCTTTCGGATATAAAGCTTTAAATGGCAATTACATGAAAAAGCATATATTACGCATGTGTATTGAAACATTGTTTTTGCACGCGTCCCTGTTCATTTCCCGGAGGCGGGAAATTTAATTTCCGACGAAATACGTAGATGGTCGTTTATAAATATGTAAAGAGGAAGTAAAGCAATGTTTTATCAGCTTCAAAAACTACTAAGTTTTGGACGTGATCGCGAAAAATTGTTGCAAGAAATTTTTATTTGGAAGGTATGAATAAACATGTGATAAGTTCAGAAACTATGTACGGGTACTTACATAACCGTAATCAATCGCACTAAAGATAAATTGCTCCCGGATAATTCTCATTCATTACATTGTCTTTCGCGAGCAAGCAGATCAATTCTGTGATTCATCAACTGCTTCTTATTAACAGTCAAACATTGTGTGTGAGACATTTAATTTCGATAACTTGCTTATACCTCTAGCGGATCTATATCTTCTTTACTCAATGAAAATTGTAAATACGGTGTTTTACATCTCATTATGAAAATATGTTTTGAAATCATAGTTCCTAAAGGTTCTTTAACTAACTCTGCCTAGTAAAAGTTTCATTAAACATATGGTATTAAGCCTATAACTATTCTAACTCACGGTAACGATACTTGTATTTTTATATTTTAAAGCTTAGTTAAAATATTGCTGTAGGTAATAAATTAAAATTTTTCATATTTTACCCTATGACCACTGTAACTTATTTTTCAGGTTGGTATGTGATATGCAGCAATTAAAAATTCTAAGTCAACTAAATAATGTTAGACGCTGATCATAAATTAGTTTCTTAATGAATTTTGATTCGAACCCTCACTGGGAAAAATCACCATACAAATTATATGAAAATCAAGCGCACCAAAATTAATTCAGCTCCCACTATCAACAGCAACGAGAAATACATTCATTTGCATTGTAGGGTCACTTTTTCTTCAAGTAATCTCACTTCGCNTCTCATTATGAAAATATGTTTTGAAATCATAGTTCCTAATGGTTCTTTAACTAACGCTGCCTAGTAAAAGTTTCATTAAACATATGGTATTAAGCCTATAACTATTCTAACTCACGGTAACGATACTTGTATTTTTATATTTTAAAGCTTAGTTAAAATATTGCTGTAGGTAATAAATTAAAAATTTTCATATTTTACCCTATGACCACTGTAACTTTTTTTTCAGGTTGGTATGTGATATGCAGCAATTAAAAATTCTAAGTCAACTAAATAATGTTAGACGCTGATCATAAATTAGTTTCTTAATGAATTTTGATTCGAACCCTCACTGGGAAAAATCACCATACAAATTATATGAAAATCAAGCGCACCAAAATTAATTCAGCTCCCACTATCAACAGCAACGAGAAATACATTCATTTGCATTGTAGGGTCACTTTTTCTTCAAGTAATCTCACTTCGCAAGTTTATATTCTTCTTTTATATCTATTTTCTTGTTACCAAGTTTTCTTTGTCGCATAGCAAAGCTAGTAATGGCATTTCTTCAGTAGGGTTTTCTAGTGAACTTTTCTTCCTAAAGTTCACCAAATGGTTTCAAAGAAATAGATAAATGTGATTAGCGTCCACTTGAGTTGAAAGTACGGAAGAGGTGACTCTCCCTCTAGTGTTCAGTGACAGGGGAGCACAAAACAGCATAATTATAAAGGTTTAAATTAGATGCCTTTTCCTAATGGTTTGTCGTTTTATGTTAAAATATTCCCATTAAATTCATATTTTCCAATATAAATGTGACGAACTAGTTTTAACCACCATTTTCCAAGACTGTTCACGCAGCGCAAGCCTTAATAATGAGCTGTTTAGTTTATCACTAAGGAGGCCTCAAACTGTGAGTCTGCCGATACTAATCTTTTAATCTTTTATGATATTCTTTAATTTCATATGAAAAATTGTAATTTGAAGTGCCTGTAAACTAATTATAAAATACTGCTTTCTTTCTAAATAAAAATAACAACAGAAGTGGCTGATTTGACGCACGTTTGTCTTTTGCCTAGTAATGTCTACAAATAGATTAAACGCGAATGATGTATATGCACTAGTTATCAAACTAGCTGCCTTTTCCCATTTATTTTACACCTTAGACTTTGAATCATTTATCAACAATATCTAAACTTAGTTTGGACGTATACGTATAAACTTAAAAGAAAGTTGTTATTTTCCAAATCACAAATTGGGCAATTGATATTCACCAGCTCCTTTTTATGGTTGAAGTTTAGTTTTGGTTACAAGGTAGGCCTCGATACTGTTACGAGTTTCTTCTGTTACAACAGAGCCACGTTATTATTGTGAAACAGACAATTCATAACTCCATTGGTTAGTACTCCAAAACGACCAACTTATAAATAGGACTTAGTCTCATTATATTTTGGTGACGAGTAGCAGATTCTATAAATCAGTATCATTCTTTGAATTTTATCACCATCGTATGCATTGAAATTGTTACGACGGAATTTTGTATCGTCTTGTCAAATAAATTAAACGAACTGTTTTTAAATATGAAACAATATTTTAATTAAATACTGCCTGTTTGCTGCAAAGTGATACCTCTTTCACAAATTAATTTTATAAGTCACTTGTGTTAAAATTATACTCTAGTAGCAGACTTTTCTGTTTGCGGCACAGCCATTTTATCCCCAGCAATATTAAGTAATAAAAACACAAGGAAACAGCTGGGCTCGAATGGCTTGCATTAGGAGACGTGCGACATTTTCTCTTCCCGAGCTGGGATCTTGCTTGGCGTTGTTTTTGCCCGGAGCGCGGATGTGAAGATCTGCAACGACAAGACTCCGCCGTGTCGCTGAGGCAGTGGCCACCATACCACAGAGTACTACAGAATACGGAGGAGGAACAGCGACTTACTCCGCGAACTCCAGCTGCACACGCTAGTCAAATGGCGCCACTGGCCACCAACATGTCGGAGCACAGATCGCTTGTCAACGCCTCGTAACCGACTCGCCAGTCAACAGACCCAGCTATAGTCTATTCGCGGTATCTTCACACTCTTTGAATCAAACATTTGAAAAACTTCCCTACATATGACGTATGTAGTTGTTTCCTAAATATGTTCACACGTTACAAGTATTCTATACTTCTGTTAACATTAAAGTCCCTTATTTATGGTTAAATTTAACTTTTACTTATATTCTGACTCTAAATTAAAATATTTCATTTATAACTAATACGAATGAAAACAGTAAGAAATTTGGTGTGTTTATAATGCGTAGTAAGAAGTAATTATTATGCAAAATGTTGTTACACTGAATGTGCACGAATGCGGTGCGTTCTCGGTGTAATTTCCCATACTTGGTTAAGCCGATGAGACGGAGAAATATCCTGGAAATATAACTTTAGCAGGGCCTCAGAAAAGTAGAAAGTAATCGTAAATGAGTTATAATAGTAAACCTTTTGCAGCAGAGCCTCGCGCAGCCAATCAGAGAGTGGGTACGCTCGCTCACATCAAAGTAACCGCAACGCCATTTCGCTTATGTGTATTTATCTATCTATTTATCTAACAGTCTCCAGCAGGTACAATGGCCTGCTCGTCTGCAAATCCGGTTCTGTTGGGTGACACGCCAATAGGCTTGAAGAGCGCGTCGAGCCGACTGATTTGTTTTGCTTCAAAGTGTCAACTAGAATGTTCTGTAGCACGAATCAGCATCATCGTAAACTTCGTCAGTCACATCAGGCCATCGAGTTTTTAATTTCTTTCGAGTTCTCCTACCTAGATCCTTCATTACTTTACTCTTGCTGCTAGATATAAAACACATTTCGGAGCGATCCAAAGCGTACGGCGAGTTACGAACTTCAGCACCTCTAATAACAAGCCACCAGTGTTTGCACGATTTTCGCTTATTTCGTGTGTTTTAGTTATAACCTCGCTTTGATGCTGGCGTGTTTAATTAGGACAGCTTACATGCTAAGCTAAACATAGGTATACGAAGGATATAAATATCCGTGGCTTTCCTTGGTCCTCGCCTTGGCCTCGACTACGAAGGTCTTTTGTCGTATTTCTGGTTGGAAAGCTTTGTCGTGTGTGACGTTGCTTGGCTCTGCTGATATGTTAGTTAATAATTTCCACGGCTCAAAGAAAATGTTAATTAAAAATCGATGAACTCTCCGAAAATGCATGTAGGATAGTTGCAACATATACGTCCCTTCACCCAATTCCGCATATAAATATTTAAACCCAGATAACAGTTATGTAGAATAATTTTTGATTATGTTAAATTGAATTTTAGTAGTTAATTATATTTTTTAACGGCAGTGGAAATTTTTTACTAGCAACATATAAAACGTTGATTTTATCCCTGATTTTTGACATTTAATATCAATTCCTATGGAAATAATGAAAAGGAATATCATAGTATTTTTTTTTTTCGTTTGATGTGATGACTTGCAGTTAAATAATGCGGCATGTACAATGCGAAAGTGTTTCAACTTTATGAAACCCAACATCTTAACAACAATGAAATGTGCTGTCAAATAAAAGTAGAGACTTTTGATCCTAAGAAAACGCTTCTGCAGATTTACAATATGCCTAACGCAAAGGTTGTTGTGCCGTCTCTGGAGAAATACAGTGTTTCCGGTCAGCTAAAGGTCCTGAGGTGTTCACATCGGATGGATATTGTTCACACAGTCGAAAAAACGAGCTTATTGTGTTCCTCAATAAATTATGATTTGGATCGTCTGCCTGCCTTCCCACAGCGCACATCGAATACAGCCTTTGAATGTGAATTTTATGACGTCGTCAACAGCGTTCTCCCACCAGGAAGTGGAGATGGCTTTGTTGACACGACAGTAGTGGGATACCTCAGTTCCATTATTTTCAAGGCTGATTAAGCACTCTTATAATCCCTGCTTGGAGTCTAATGCTCTGCCGCATTTTGTAAATTTCTGTTAGATGTAAAATTAATATTGCTATGGTTCCGTTCACTTTATTTATGCATCGATCAAGATGAAAATGTGGAATTATTAGGACAGTTAGTGTTTCTCCATTATTTCAGTTCGTGCTCTTATATGCATATAAACAGAAACTGAGTTGAACTAAATTCAGTATCCACAAATCTAAACACCACACTGTTACAACGATGATGCGACTACTAATATTTTTTAAAAATGTTTGCCAACTTTACATAGAGTATTACAGTTAAAGCTATCTTTAAAATGTATGCAGATGTCAAAAGTGTTCAGTTAGACGCGTACAGCGTATACAAGCAGCTGAACTAATGTGGATTGCACGCCGGAGGCGGTGAGAATGTCCTATGCCTAGGGACAGGAAAAGTTTGCTAATTGATTTAAAGACAAGCTAGGTTTGGAACACTAATATATTTGAGTGACTTTTGCGATTAGCTACTTGCAGTTTATCAGACACGCCGTGGACAACTCTGGGCTAGTTGCATGGAAACAAGCACGGAATACAGCGCTACCTTGTAACAGTTAAAACTGGCTTCTCCCTAAGGCGGTGCCCACTGGAGGCTCTAGTGTCCAGAGAACTACAGAGTGTAACCTTCGTACCTTTTAACTCACGAACATTTTCCTCTTCCTATCTATACCNTGTACCTTTTAACTCTCACGAACATTTTCCTCTTCCTATCTTTACCTCGAGTGTATTCAAGGTACTGACATTATAACCTTACAACGACCCAATTTTTACAGATAAAGATTGCCGTCTTGTAGCGCACAAGAGAGAAGGCGAGCAAGAGACAGCAAAGGTACAGAAAGGTCCAGTTGGAAATACAGTTCTGGCAAAAAACATCTGACCGCTACCTTCGGTGACAGTACATGCAACAAGAAAAAGGAAGGGCGGCAAAACAACTGTGCCTACGAACTTACAGTGTAAGCGGAAGAATCCCTAATTCTCTCAAAATAAGAAGCACAAGTCTATAAAATTACTCTTGTCTTAAACATCTGCAAAAAGGAGAGGGAAACCAAGAATCCAGAGTTTGAAATAAGTACTGTATGAAAGAAGCATAATAAGAGGTTATGGTCTAGTGGCCAGTCTTCTGGCGGCGAGATACAGACGGCCTACACGGACCATATAACAGACAAGTCCTCGAATTAATATTTCAAAATATCCCAAAAGTGTTCACAGAACAGATCGTAGAAGAGTGGTCCCCATGCCAAAATTGTTTTGGGTGGAATCATCGAGTGTGTGATGCGGCAAGCCAAGAAAATGCCGAAAAAGTTAAATCGTATTTCGTTTAGACAGAGAAGATTAGGTAGAGTTTACGTATATAAATTTTCTTTGTACTGTACTTGTCCGGCCTCGCTCTCGGAGTTTCGCTGCCAGGACGACGTCATAATATTACGTCGTTTGTATTCAACACATTTATGTTTAGTTTGCCGAGTCCGAATCCTCGAAGATATTGGCAACATAAAATTACCTCGCCAGATGTTTTCATGACGTTCACCGTAATTACACGTCGGCTGCACTTAAAGTGTAAATTACTCACATAAACACGGTGCATTTTATACTGTGTTACGTGGGAAAGAATGTTTCATTGGAACGTTGACAAATCGCCATCATTTCCGCTGACAGCCTCCCAGTAACGAACGCTGTACTGTACTTTGTCGTAACAGGGCGTTGGTAAGTGGGAATACAGACACCAACAGAACTGGTATAGACCATTCACGATCACTCCCAACCTTTCTGAAGCCTTGCTTAAGTTCTATTTCCATAATATTCCTCCACCTCGTGCAAACAAAGCTCAATCGAGACTAGAAAATTANCTCCACCTCGTGCAAACAAAGCTCAATCGAGACTAGAAAATTAACACAAAGAGACGACGACGCATCAAATTCGTGCGCACTCAGTGTAACACTATTATACATAAGAACTATTTCTTACTATGTATTACCAACACACATATTTTCTAACGGTTTCTGTTCATATAAATTATAATAAAGATTTTATAATTTATAGATTAAATGTAAATATAATTCCTATTTTACNACGGTTTCTGTTCATATAAATTATAATAAAGATTTTATAATTTATAGATTAAATGTAAATATAATTCCTATTTTACTAATAGTAAGGTACGTTTATATTATTTAATTTTAACACAAGTATAAAATTACTGTAACACGTAACATAATTAGAAAACAACCAAACACGTTATACATGGAGTGATTTTTCAAAGGTTTGTTTCATAAAGTATGAATAAACCGCGCATGCTCTGTAAGGGTTCAAGCTGCGGTGGGTATTAAGCGAGTTGTGTCTATCTTGTCTTGAAGTCCTGCAAATCTGTTCCGCGCTCAAATTGTTAAGTCGCGGTAGGAGTGTGGTTACCCCAGAAACATGCTCCACGCCAGGCCCGTTACCTCTATGTCGTGTTAAGGTTCATCCTACGCAGGTTGGAAACGAAATGAGATTACTTATGGGAGAGTTTGGCGCAGGGAAAATCTCCGCCGCAAGTTGCGCTGGCGTTCCAAAGAGGTCGCTTTTAAGCTGGCGGCAAATAGAGAAATTATATATTTTTGTTTGTAAAAGCTCGTTTTTTTTGCCCTATTTATAATATACACTTGCCCCAGCCAAAATATTAAGTATTAACTATATTTTGTAGCCATCATTCACGCGCTCCAATAGTGTTTACAAGAGAGAACAACCCAAAAATGCAACTGTGTTTGGCATTGGGCGTTCATAAGCAAGCTTTATTCAATGGAGTGAGTGATTGAAGAGATTTGGGCGGCTCATAACATAGAGGTCTTGAGAGCCGATGAGGTTGAAGCGAGGTGAGTATGAAGAAGCGCCGAAATGCAAGGGCGGGGGAAACTGGAGATCCCCGAGAAAACCCGCCGACCAGCGGCATCGTCCGGCAAGATTCCCACATGCGAAAATCCGGGGGTGATCCCGCCGGGAATGGAGCCTGGTTCGCTTTGGTGGGAGGCGGGTATTCTAACCACTACACCACCGCGGCCCTTTCATTGAATGGAAAACGTTACGAATTTAAGTGCCGAAAAAAATATAGCTGTAATTAAAAGGTTCTTTGTATTTTTTCTTTTAGTTTATAAAAACTGAGCAGGAAAGGACGAAAAATTATATTTTTTACAATTTAACTGTTATATTTTCTATTCAGTTGTGATATTAAAATGAAGTAATTGTGTAAGCCTACGTTTTGCTAAATTCAATTTACGACAGAATATTTAACAATCTGAGAATATATTTCGTTACAATTCCGCTCTAGTGCGAAAAAGATAAATTATTCTTTACGTGGGGTGTAACACAATACAAGTCTGAGTACTTTACGCATGTTATATTTATTGTATGAATATTGCAATTTTCCCATTTACTTACATAGAAAAGTTGAAAATCCTGTACACATGCGACATCAGCGCAGCCTTGCGGCGAAAAGTTTTGGTTGCCAAACTAAAAGCATTGCGCTTCCCAACCTGNACACATGCGACATCAGCGCAGCCTTGCGGCGAAAAGTTTTGGTTGCCAAACTAAAAGCATTGCGCTTCCCAACCTGGGTAGAATAAACCTTAGTCACGTGGCCCTCAGCGGTGATGAGATGTACAACTGTTCTATGACGTGTCTGGAGCTACTTCAGCTCCATAAGTTGTTATCACAGAAAGGGTTTGTGATGCGTGTTGGACATTTATTATATGTCCTTACAAGAAACCCACTGCCTCCTCACGACGCAGCTGGACAATATCCGTAGTACAGAAGTTAACGGAAGTTAACGAAGATGGGCAACTCCCGGGTGGGCCCATGTCTGGTTTTATAAATAACTGTAAAAAAAATTGATGTAAAATCTTCTTACATGTAAGAGAAGCAAATTACACTTACATTAAAGGTAAAATTATATCTGAAATGTAGAGTAAATTTCCGTAACAAGTATAGTATGGAAAAGTACTTGCAAAAGTGTGGGAAAATCCCATTCAAGTAAGGGAATATTCATTAAACTGTGTAATGAAATTTAATTTTAATGAAAATCCTAAGTATTAGTACTGTTTATTACCTATATCTTCAGACGAATAGTAACCGAATGCACAATACTAAAATTCCTAGACTCTTGTCAGTTGGTGGGCGCGAACCACGGTCTGTTAGCTCGGTAGGACAGTGCACGATCCGTCACACCACGGTGACAACTAACGGTGATTACTAACGTATATAAGTCACCACGAAAAATAATGTTTAATTAAAATAACTATATAAGGTTACCTTAAAAACAACTTGCTATTAGCAGCTTGAACATTACCGCCATTCTGAGAGCAACTTGACAAATTAGTTATTCCTGGAGCGTGTTATAATAATTATTTTGTGTAACACGTTGCTCAGTTANCAACTTGCTATTAGCAGCTTGAACATTCCCGCCATTCTGAGAGCAACTTGACAAATTAGTTATTCCTGGAGCGTGTTATAATAATTATTTTGTGTAACACGTTGCTCAGTTACTTTTGTACTGGAAAAAGCAAAGTTTGTATAGGATTTCGTTAGTGACTTTATTGATGCTTTGAAGTCAATAACTTTCCAAGTCTTTAAACAATTCCCTTGGCATAAAATTACATGGTGGAAGATAAAGGTGTATATTGAGATTTGAGCACGGGAACACTAAGCTCTCCGTTTTCCAAAGTCTCATACAAATTTTCATATTTTCTTTTTATTCACAAACTGCCCATTTGTAACTATCTAACAGTTGTATTTTATATATTTTCTACATTAAACTTGATTGTTATTGTTTAGTCCTACAAGCTGTCCAACATGGCGCCTCGGTTTGCTTCTTCCCCCTCCCCCTCCCGTCAGGCTGTTGCGAGGAGATCAACACGTCTTAAGGTAATTTTCCCATCCATTTATGGGATTTTCCACAGACATGTACATGGATTTTACTCCAGAGTGCGGTAATGTTNATCGATCTGGTGACTGGCTGGTCGACTCTTTGGCAACAGTTAGACCGCTCGGGCCCAAACAGAAATTCCGCATTGCAGAAATGAATTGTGTGTGGTAGCGGGCGAGGCGGTCTGGCGATGTCTCTGGTTGTGCGACGGGAAAACCCACAAGTAACGTGGACAGGAAGAGGAGCACCGGCTGACCTGTGAACCTGCTCGGGGCTGCCCTTTATTGACTGGCGCGGGAGGGCGCACCAGGGGGAGAAGCAAGAGGAAATATCCCTCTCCTGTGTGCGATGTGTCATATTCTGCACATTTCGCTGAGAAATCATTTGTAAAAACGCTATAATATCGTTTGTAAAATGTCGTCTTTGTAACGTTACAATAGCCATATTTGTAATACGCCTAGGAAAAGTTTTTGTAATGACTAGGAATCACTTAAAGGCGCGAAATCAAAGATATTCGCTATTGCATACTGTAGACTACTTATTATATTAATTAAAATAATTTGTTTTACGAATGACATGCTATTGCATAATAACCAGTGTTTTGAGGGCAAAATGTTTTCTTTTAACGTTCTACCGAATGTAAAAACTTTTCTTTTCCAGGAAACACAAANCAGTGTTTTGAGGGCAAAATGTTTTCTTTTAACGTTCTACCGAATGTAAAAACTTTTCTTTTCCAGGAAACACAAGCTCATGCGATCACGCTGCTACGTGTGTATTTTCTGCAGTTATTTTTTTAACCAATCGAACAAACTGTAATGATAAAAAATTTTTTGTTTTGCTATACCAGTAACTGTCATCCCGACACAAAAAAATCCATCAAATAATACATTATACAATTGTAAGACTACAAATGTGCCACTGTTCGATTGACCTGCAGACTTCTTGTCCTTCTGAAATTCAGCAATTGCCTAAATCGCTATCCTCAATCCTACCCAAGAGGTGATATTATTATATTTCCCGAATTTATTAAATTTATCACACTACTAAAACATCATCAAGGCTGGTTAATTGGAGTCGTTGTGGCTAAAATGCTTGCGTTGTAAACCGAAGGACATGGGTTGGAGTCTGGGCGCTGGCAAATATATGGATACTGTTCAGAAGATTTTAACTCCTATATTATTTTTCTTGTCTTTATTTTCGAGAACATTAAATGTTTTCCCCACTTCTCATGTAAGTTGAAATACAGTTCTTAATTTAGAAAATTACAAATAAATGCATTGCAATTTTTACAAGAACGCTTTCATAAAACTACAAAAAAAAAAAAACAATTTTTTTAAAGTGTGGGTCTAACACCGTTGTTCGAGCCGAGAGAGACCACTGCCGTGGGTAATGACAAGGAAAAATAATAATAAGGGAAACTGCGAAACCCCAGCAAGGTTATGGCATTTTACGTTTATTTTAGAAAATGCAATTTATCAAACTGGTAAATTTTAAACTCAAATGAATTTTTTTTTCACCTCAATATTGTTGTGTACATTATTGACTAAAGGACGTTTTTTAGTTTCATTAGTCACGTTTCATTTTTTTTGGCTTCCCATTTTCACGGAAACAATTCAAAATCCTTCATCATAGCGTTTTTCAGTATGTGAAATTGTATTCCACCGGTAGGCGAAATAAGAACCACACTTTTGTGACTGGGATTCCTCTTGTTCCAAAAATATTTCAAAAAAATCTGGTTACCTTAAAATTAGAACATTTGTATAACTCGTTTTACTACAGTTGATTCAGCTGTAAATTATTTACGTTCACTGATTTATATCCCACACCCCCTTATGATTTGTGTGGTTAGAGGACAGATAAATAGTTAGGTTATGAGGAGTTTGGTGGGTACATTTCCAACGTAAATTCCAACTTAAATTTAAAATACAGTTTCAATTCTGTGGTTTTTTTTCTTTGGTAGCAGCTACCCATGAATTAGAAAATAAATTTAGGAGTAAAGTTAAATTTCTAAGAGTCTTCACGTTTCAAGATTGCAAACAGAAATACGAAAGTGAGCTACGTATCTCTTGAAAACAGAAATAAGAAAGTGAGCTACGTATCTCTTGAAAACAGAAATAAGAAAGTGAGCTACGTATCTCTTGAAAACAGAAATAAGAAAGTGAGCTACGTATCTCTTGAAAACAGAAATAAGAAACTGAGCTACGTATCTCTTGAAAACAGAAATAAGAAAGTGAGCTACGTATCTCTTGAAAAAAGAAATAAGAAACTGAGCTACGTATCTCTTGAAAACAGAAATAGGAAAGTGAGCTACGTATCTCTTGAAAAAAGAAATAAGAAACTGAGCTACGTATCTCTTGAAAACAGAAATAAGAAAGTGAGCTACGTATCTAATGAAAAAAGAAATAAGAAACTGAGCTACGTATCTCTTGAAAACAGAAATACGAAAGTGAGCTACGTATCTCTTGAAAAAAGAAATAAGAAACTGAGCTACGTATCTCTTGAAAACAGAAATAAGAAACTGAGCTACGTATCTCTTGAAAACAGGCTCATAAGACTCGCGGCTGAGCCATGCCGAGTGTTTGTGTTGAAGACGTGAGCGTTGCGGCTACTGAGTACGGCAACTGGCCACTGGCGCNGGCTGAGCCATGCCGAGTGTTTGTGTTGAAGACGTGAGCGTTGCGGCTACTGAGTACGGCAACTGGCCACTGGCGCGGCGAGTGGTGAGGTTACGTGTGGGAGGAGCAGAGCTGCTGGGATCACCTCTGGCGGCCACAGACGCCAGAAGACGTCACAGACGCCAGAAGACATAGTAAACAGCACACAGTGCAGAACCGAGCAGCCGCCAATCAGCCACGTCTCCGACTTCTCCCCTCCCCTCCCGCTTCTCGAAGAAGTGACTGCTGTGTTTAGACGTATTCATGTGCGAAAGTCCCTTTCGCGCATGCCAGGTTTCTCCGCACGAAATAGATTTAGATTGTTTAAGCGCACGTCGACAGCTTTAACTTTGTCTCTGTTTGAGGACAATGGTAACTGAGCTACCTGGTTAAGACAGCAGAAAAAGGTTCAGGATTCTTGCGCTGACAGTAAAAAAATTGTAAATTGTATACTCTACTGGCATTGACGCCACACACGAAGAAAAATTCTAGCGAATACACATTATTGTATGGGCGTATTGAGAAAGCATGAATTGTAGTGAGCTGTACTTAACGTCTCGTTCACAGCGAGGTCATAACAGACGCAACGAGTTGTTCAGGCAAGTGGAAATGGGGGAGAAATCAGCAATTGCTTGTAATGAGGAATCATCCGAGAATTCGCCTGGAGTGATTTCGGGAAACCATGGAAAACCGAAATCAGGATGACTGAACAGGGATTCTAACCCAGGACTTCCGGAATTCGAGTCCAAAGTCTTAATCATTGAGCTATCTCACTCGGTAGGCACGAATGGTAAAATTTTATTTTTCAATCATCTGTGGAAGCTTTCCTATATTTTTTATATATTTTTTTAAAGGAAATGACCAAAAGTGTAATGAAGTTCCCAAGTTTGTATAGTGAGTAACAGTTATATTTTTACAGCCTGATATGAGGCAAATTTTCCATACAACCTATAGGTTAAAACCTTTCATTGTAGCTTATGAAGTTAACTAAAACATTTTTTACCTTGCATGTTTAAAAAAAGTCAACCATAGCACATTCGCGGTAACTTCCAAATTATCTGAATCCTTGTTAAGTTCTCCATCCAGAATATAAATAATACATGAAATTTTATATTTGATAGGTCAAATATAAGTAAAAGTTTAATTTAACCAAAGATAAGGTACTTATTTATTATTAACAAAAGTATAAGACGCTTGTAATGTATTAAATATTTAGAAAACAACCAAACCTCTCATAATGGGGTGAATTTTCAAAGGTTTGGTTGTAAAAGTGTGAAGAAACCGTGAATGAGACTATATAGAAATATTTCCTTCAAAAAACGTTCTACCGTATAATGTTAAGATACGAAATCAGATCATAAAAAAACCCTTTTTAATGATGAAGCGAATAAACATTTTTTTNTACCGTATAATGTTAAGATACGAAATCAGATCATAAAAAAACCCTTTTTAATGATGAAGCGAATAAACATTTTTTTATCGTAATTTAAAATTACCAGAATCTTTTTAGGAATGTAAGCGTTTCGAATTCCTGAAAAATATATTTCCNTTTTTTATCGTAATTTAAAATTACCAGAATCTTTTTAGGAATGTAAGCGTTTCGAATTCCTGAAAAATATATTTCCCGCACTTCGGATGATTGCCAGCGTACTGTGCTACTACGCAGCTCGTGGTTTCCCGCCACGAACCCAGGTTATATTTCGTCTACAATAAACAAAGCATGAAAGTGTAATTTTTTATTTGATGTTGTCGTAGACATAAATTTAAATATGCAAATATCGATAAAACGAGAATATTGAACTATTAGAAACTCACAATCTTACGTAAAAGAAGTCCTGCCTTAGCTTAGGCACACTAAGCTAAAAGCGAGGACTGTATTCTAAGATTTATTATCGCGAGCGCTCATTCAACCAAAGGGTGGCTGTAGCGTCAATACTACGAATAAAACGTTCCCTGTTAGTCCCTAAAATCAAATAAAATTTCCAGTTACTTGGTTCTAATCATTACTTCTTGTCCGCTAATGGGGTGAAGAAAGAGTTTAGAAAACATCGCAAACTACTTAAACACTAGCATAATTTATTTGATGTAGGGAGGCCATTTTAATTTATTTTCATGTGAAAATCTTAACTGTAAAATGTGAAATATTATTAAATTCGCATAAAGAGTGTCGAAAATAACAAAATATAACTGCCAAGCACTTAAAAACAGACTTTGTGCGCTTTACAACCAATTCGTAACTCCAATAAGGGAGGAATAATTACCAAAATGATGCGACATTTTCAACTCCTTTGGATAACTTCACCTCCATTAAACACGTGTTTTACAATGCTTGGTTGCGTAAGGAAACGTAAATGTAACACGTAAATCGAAAAANTTCACCTCCATTAAACACGTGTTTTACAATGCTTGGTTGCGTAAGGAAACGTAAATGTAACACGTAAATCGAAAAACGCAACGATGTTATGAATAGGGATTAATTTGAGCTATTTTATTATAAAAGTAAACACAATGATTTGCAGTCTATTGAATAAAAAATTCTTATTTAAAAATAACAATTTATCATGCTTTATTACGTACACACCTTATGTATTATGTAGCCTAATATTTTTAAATAATGCCACCTCACTTCGCACTGTGTTTATTAAAACAAACGACAAAAACAAAATTAAAGTCATGTTCTTGTTTTCTCGTAAACGACAATGGTCATGAAAATGTAAATAAATGAACCAAGTTCCTATTGGCACCATAATTTCACGTACACCAAATCTGTTACGTTTCCATGGGCATGTATGTGCCCGCATACGTTCCGTTGTAGATGGAACTTGCAGTGTGTTAGGCACACACTAAAGATGTGGTAGAACGATTTTCGTCTCCTGAGCATGGCCCAATAATCGACCCGCACATCATCAGTACAACTGTGAGTCATATGGGAAACAGTTATAAACGTGTTTGTTTACACTTGCAACTTCAACAGGCCCGGCTTCTTTCATAAATAAAATACTTTTCACCAGATTGTAGATACATTCTGGTTGCATTAAAACTAGGATATATGAAATTTACAAACATCTAAAAGCACATAATTACATAAACAGTGTTCTAATTTAAAATTCCAGACACGCAATTATTGAAAATGCTATTGACAGAAAATAGGTCCAATACTGGAACACGGAGAGTAGCTACTGAGCTGCTCGCATGAGCACTCTACCACATTTTCACTCCGAGCTGTGAGGAGTCTCCGTCCGTCAAACGCACCCGCATCCGGCCCAGTTTAACGTTCCTAACAGCCATCCACTGCCATCTAGTGGAGAAATGTGAAACCCTACATCTTCCTCCAGGTACTGAGGAGTGCCCGGTTCTGGAACAACTTCCCCTACAGTTCGTTTACGCATGTGAAACGTGTCCCGTGTTGAGATACCACATTCCATTCCGTAGTTTAAGGTCGCGACATGATGTCCCCCCCTTCTCAAAGGCTGCCGCTCAGGTAGGCGTGACTTCGATAAAGGATGATCTTTGCCACACGCATTGAAGCCATGCGGCCTGTCAGTACTCTCAGAGTTCTCACAGGGTTCGTATTCTCTAACAATTGTAAACACTGCATCCTGGTGTGTGGGGTTTTACCACAGTTTACACCGCATTTCCCATACTTGTGACAGGCACTAAGTTTATTGCACGATAAAAGGAAGTGGCAAAAATCATACATTTATAAAATACATACTCTTCTTTAAAAAAAAAAATCCCAATCGGATGATTTTGTAAAACTTTAAAACACAATTTTTCTAAATACTGCATTTTAATTTAATTTGTTCTATTAAATGTGGACTTTCATGTTAATAGTTTTAAAATATTCACTGTTTTAAAGTTTAGATTTGTACTTCATCATTTTGAGTAATACAAAATGAGGGTATTATTAAGGGTTTACTTTGATATATTTATATCATTCTAAAAGACGAGGGGAGATGATGGAAATGGAAATATTCGAGACGTTGTATACATAACTTTTGTATCTCTACTGCCTCGAGCTTATAAAGCCGTACTTTAAATAGGTGCTTAAAAATAAATTACGGCTCCGAAATCCTACTTTTGGCGTATTCTATGATCTGATCGTTATACACATTTGTTTAAACACGTATTGAAATTTAATATATTGGGATAGTAAAACTGTAAATATAAAAATGAATTATTTACTTATAATAGTAAAACAATAAAACGTTTAACATGTATTACAACGAATGTTTTCGTAATCCTTTGTGCCAGCCAAGCGCAGCTTGTCCTCACGCCAGTGTCTGCGTTTTTAAAGAAAAAAAAACTTAACATTAATTTAGCGGTAGTCCCCTTCACAAATCACTATACAATAATGTCAATTTTTTAAAATGGAGAAATTTTGAAAGGAAATAGTAAGAAATGTTTTGAGGAATTACCTATGAGGTTGACTGTTGGCTCAAGGAATTTAGATAAAATTTGAATGTAATTTTTATTTTTGAGATGCATTTTGATTCTCGCTTTAAAAGTAAACATTTCATACCGACACGAAAGTAGCATCCCTGTATCAGAGGAAACTCTCACGTTGTCTGATGGACGGTTGTGGCACCAAGTGTTTCCGAGGAAGTGATTGCATAATCCCGCTGTTATAGCGCACGGCCAATGTCGTGGCTGGCTCGTGCCTTCGCCACCTACTGGCGCTTGTACACGAACACGGTGCCAGAAAACCATCGTATTTCAGATGAGAGCTGCAGCTCTTACAGTTCTGCGGGAAACCAGTCTCTCACGTTTCAAGGAGCGTGTCACGTTTTCCTCCTCTTCTCTCTGCTTCGCTTGTTTTCTGTCCTGTTGGTGCCAGGGCGCTGGGCGGCCGTGCGCGCTTAGCATTCGCATCGGGGGCGAGTAGGGTGGTGATGCCCAGAGTCCAACTTGCGGTGTGAATTGATGTGCGACGAGTCTTCACCACATGGTTTGGAGCCCCAAGTGAACACGTGATGAGTCCTTCGAATTTAACCACTCTGTGCATAATCCTGACACGCAAAATTTGAACACTTACTTTCTGCTGGCACTAGTCCGAGGGTTCATACGTGTTGATATCCACGTGGATTTAAACTAAATAAATCGTAAACGTTCAGACTTAAGCAGTAGAACGTTGACAATTTTCCATCCCCTTGGTTCAAACCTAAGGATGCAAAAATTTATTTGGTCCTTCTTAATGCTTAAGTTTCACATTCGATATATTCAGAAACTGGAAACATCAGTTTACAAATTTTAAGTTTTTCCAATTCACAGAAAAACATAAACTCATGAGCATTTGAATTAGATATACCTGCCTAGTAGTGTCTAACACCCTCTTCTGCCCTGATGACAGCGGTGAGGCAGGGTGGCATGGAATCCACAAGGAAGCGGTCGGGAGCCACAATGGCCCATGATCGCTGCACAGCCTCCTACAATGTACAGAAATCGCTAGGACCAGGATTCATGGCACGTACGTCCCTCTCGACACATCTGTTCGGTAGGATTGAGGTCGGGTGACCTCGGGGGCTAGGAAAGCAACCTCAGTTCCGTGGAGTGATCATCCAACCACTCGGTCACAATTTGGGAGGGGTGGGCCAGTACCTTGTCTTGCTGTAGTTACAGGTATCCTTCAGGTGATGTAGGCACAGAAATTTGTGCACATGATATACCAGCAAGTTTTGGTATCATTCGCCGGTGAGGGATGATGGCATGGCATGTGTACCAGGAAACTCATATCGTCTCATGTAAACTGTTCCCATACGAGGGTACCACCACCACCAACTTGAGCTGTAGCCTGCCCCTTCGGATTGTACTCACCTCGAGGTAAAACTGGGACAGCAATTTCCTCAGGCGGTTGCTGTCTTTTTATACTAGTCTGGTTGAGATTGGAATTTGATATATAGTATGGGACAGGGTTGTGTTTGTGGAATAGTAAACACATAGAGAAGGAATTAAAGTTGAGTTTATTTGAAGTAGAAGGTGCAGCTGCATCTGCTCCCCTCAGTGTTCGCCGGTGGCCGTGCGGGGAGGGAGGAGGGGGAGGGGGTTAACGTCCTGCGGACAATCTATCGATTTGATTATTTCTGTGAGCGGCTATAAGCACCCTAGGCGGCTAAGAGAGTGGATGAGTGACAGTTGGGGTCTTGGAGTCTCAGGCCCGTGCCCAGTCTTGGTGAACAGCACATACATTGACTGTCTATTACATAGACTAAAAAAGGCAATTGTGACATAATGTCAACTAGTGCAGCTAGCTATGATGCCCTTGGGCACACTGATGAAATCAGCCTGATATGCACAGTTTGTTGATAAAGGAAAGTTTGCATTTGCAGATCCATGAAGGGACCACAAAAGACAACTCACTGAGTTTTCAGTTTCTAATTTGGAATATGATCGCTCAATGTATTACATTGAGCGACTATTAATCCAGAAAATAACTGGAGTCAGGTTTTACGACCTACTGACTCCGAACTGAGGTTGATATACCCTGTTCATCCTCTTATGTATGGGCAGGACATCTACACAATTAAACCAGCAATGGAGAATATTTTGGTGAATGGTGACCCCTACATAGCAGAAAATGAGAATGCTGAAAATGTTATTGAGATATCTTGATGTCGAAACCATTTCTGTAAGAGCAAGCACGATTGTGGAACACATGTACGATAACTGCATAGGTTAAAATTCCACAATTAATAAGAAAGCAGTCAATCATGTTCTTCCATATGTTCAAGAACTAGAGATTATGTTGATCTGCAATGTGGAGCTAGTGGTGGCTTCAGCTTTTTCCAAACAGTGTGAGCAGAATTTTCGGGTGATAAACAGGTGGAATTTGCAGATATGTTGTTAAGACACCCGCTCAGACTAAAGAAAAGGTGGCATTGGAGACAGTGACAAGGTACCAATGAACCCAGGCGATGGTAGTCGCATACCTTGCAGACTCTGTGCAGGGTAGCGACACCAACAAGAAATGCCTGCAAAATAGCATCGATCCTATAAAACAAGGAATGCATTTCACTGGAATCTTTGCAGACTCAAAAGGAAACCTCCTCTTCAAGTGTAATGAGACGGCCACTGAGAAATAGCGGAATGAACAGAGAATTACGGAACTCTGTTTGAGGCTCCAGGAGCCTAATCTTAGAAGACCCAGATTCGTTGTCTTTGATGTGCCGAAGGAGTACGACAGAGCTGCTGGATCAACTCAATGATCAGAATATGGACTCGATGGCTGGGTTGTCACATAACGAATTGAAAAAGGGTGCTGCAATTAAACTTCATACTGTGACCAGAACAGTGGGTGACAGGCCAATAGACAGGGGTAACATTGTTCTGGAATGTTCACCCAGGGCCAAATTGAAGCTCTCCCAGCTTGATGGAATCTTCATAGGTTTCTCAAGATGTCGAGTAGCAGATTTCTTTGTCCCAACAAGATGTTATAACTGTCAGGGGTATGGACACACATCAAAGTTCTGAAATGACTCAAATACCTGTTCAAGTTGTGGCGAACTAGATTATAAATATACAGAGTACTAGTCCGAAGTAAAGAATTTGTGCACCAATTGTAAGCACAGCAAGAAACCACACGAACATCGTGTGAACTCCAAAGACTGCCCAGCCTATCAGTGGGCACAATCTGTGGAGATTTCGAGAGTTGACTTTAGATAGGTGTGACCGGGACTTGAGATGTGGGCAGTTAAACTAGCAAAGGTCGGTGGGGTTGATGCGCGAGTTTGATCAAACATCACAGGAGTGGTTATTAGATCTAGTGATTTTACGACAGCCCTATGTGGTCTATGGGCAACTTTCAGGCCTAAAGGAAACAATGCTAAAGGCCAGTGAATTGCCCGTGGTCATAATATGTTTACCTTCCGATCAGGTGCAGGCGGCATTTCAAAATTGCACCATGTCTGTGCACAGATAGTGCACAATAAAATTGAAGTTGATATGTTATACTCATACTTACAGTATGCTGATCCTATTGAGAATCATTTAAGACAACGAGATAACATATTAAATACTATGATAGGTAGGCCCAATATAATTGGTGCGGATGTGAATACTAAGTTTGGTAAATAGAATTCCCCAGTGATAGTTGAGAAGGGATTTTAGTTCAGTCAGTATCTGCTGTTGACTGACCTGCTAGTGGCAAATGTACCTAGAACATTGCCAACTCTCACACACACACACATACACACACATATATATATACATAAATCCTACCTCATGATACTGAATATTTTATTGATGTTACTCTGGCCACCAGTTGCATGTTAATAAGGTTCATGATTGAGATATAACTCTCAAAATTGCAAATGACCATCGACTAATTGTATTCAGTGTATTCTCTGTGATGAAGATGCTTGTGCTATCAAAGGCCAAGTTATTCTACCTTCAACATGGTGCTGACTGGAGGCGATTTGATAATTGTCTCTAGAAAAACATACATAAATATCAGCGCACATGTGGCATCGATGTTGATCTAAGTGCTGAGGGTATAGTGGCAATCATGATTGACACCTAAGGAGAGACCCTTGGAAAGGTGACTACTCATTTTGTAACCCACTTTTGGTGGGGTGGTGTCCTAAAAATTTATCGAAAGAATCTCTGATATCTTCGAAGGTTACTAAAGGTGACACAAAATGGTGACATGAGAACACGGGTTGTATTACAATATAGAGTGAAAACTGGAGCATATAGGAACCAAGTGAAGGCCAAGAGGGTGAAATACTGGCGAGAATATGCCACAAAGAAAGGAAATGAAGACATATGGGGTCTTGTTTATCGGCTGTGTGTTGATAGAATGAAACTGCCAATTATTGTACCTGGGCTTAGTTTTGATGTCAGGAGCCTCTTGAGTATGAAAGATAATCTTGAGACAATGCTGAATACACAGTTGCCAGATGATAGCCCTGTGTTAGAGTATGCATATGATGGATACCTGCTAATTTTCGGGGATTCAAGTAACAATGTTGAGGTACATGCAGAGGAAGCTCTAGAGAAAATAAGTGCATAGTCGAGTACTGTAAAATTACAGTTTGCAGTGGAAAGCACCAATGCCACAATGCTCAAAGGAGCACATCAAAGGAAACCTATTGTACGATTTGAAGAGAAAACTAGTCAATTTGTTGCCTATATTAAGTACCTGGGTGTGGTTGTTGGAAAATGTATGGTATCTTGAAATAAGGCAGTGGTTACATTTCAGAGGCTTCGAGCAGTTGTTCCAGCAGGCTGGGGGCTGAATTTTAAGACATTGGTGACAATTTATAATGATTTATTTATTGCCAATATACTATATGGTGCAGCATCATGGTATACAGTTTCTGCTCAGTCCCATATGAAAATAACATTGCTCAAAGCACAGAGAACAGCCCTGTTGGTTATAACCAAAGCCTATTATATGGTATGTAATGATGCATCGTACATCCTAACTGTAACTGTTCCTGTCGACCTGCTAGTACAGGAGAGGGGACTCCTACAGCATAATTGCAGAGGTAGGAAACCTACCAGCGATGAAAGGAAAAGCAGTGCGAAATGACACCCTGTTTAAATCGCATGACATATGGAATAGCTCAGAGAAGGGCAGGTGTTCATATAAGATACTTCCTGATGTCTAGGAAAGGCATAACAATAAGAGACTAGAGGTGGACCATTATCAAGTTACCTGATGGGACATGGGAATTTTAAAAGCAAACTCCATGGCTTCCATTTAACAGACACACCACTCTGTCTGGTGTGTGGGATAGAAGACACACGATTGGACATGTTTTGGCAGTATGTGCGAATGTAATTGACATATGCACAGCATACCAGAAAAGAATAGGTGATTTGGGAATTAAACAATTCGAGGTATCCACACTAGTCTGTTCAAGACTGAGTTACCATGTCTGGATGGACTACATCGTACAGATTGGGTGGCATCTTGAGGAATTAGATGAATGGATGAATGGTATAATTCCTTGTCCCAGATCACTAATGATGAGAATGAGGTGTGAAATATATGAAGGCCAGCTAACCTGGGATGGTAATTGAGTAAGTTGTGGCTTGTCTGGAATGTGGTGTGGTGGAAAGGTGGCATTGTTGGACATCAGGTGCATACTGACTAGATGCTCCGATAGGTGACATGGAAGTACAGAAATCACTGTAATTGTTCCCTTTGCTGACTCTGCTGAGCTGTTAGGCTGAATGCACTGGGTGTGAAAGTGACAACAGGAGGACTGATTCATCAGGTGGTACTGGTTCGGATGTCTGTGGTTTGCTGATGACAGAATGATCAATGTGGGACTGTGGCTTCTAGTTAATTTTAGCCGGTTTATAGGTGGGATTGGGGAAGAGGTAGCATCCCCAGGAATAGCCTGTTTTTCTAAGCTTCAGCCCTCCTACCCGCTGCTGGAGAGAGCTGGCCCTAGATGCTGGGCCTGTCCTTGTTAAGAAATGCAGAGTTCTATGGTATCTGTTCCTCTGGTATGGCCTACATGCTCAATTACAGACTGGGTCTATGACTGTGCATATATGGCACTGATACAGAGGTCATGCATATTATACCATGAGATGGTTGGGGTCTCAAGAGAAGCGCATTGATTAATGAAGTTCCCCAGTAATGAATGTTGTTCTGATCGGGAGGGAGTTGCGGGATGTCATTGCAAAAGAGATCCAATGCTGATTTCCTTTGTCGCCAAACTGTCGACATACACATGGTGACACATAAGTACTTACTAAGACTAATCACTGAATAGCCAAATCATCCGATTATGACTTAAGAGGATGGAAACAGATTCGTTATTTGGATTATGGATGTGGCTATTGCCATGGAATGTGATTATTGAGGGTTGATATGAGAACATCAGAGTTGATAGAAACATTCTGTGAAGGCGTGGAATGATTATAAAAAAACTGACTTCCCAACGAGGAAGCGTGATGCTTTGTTGAATTTAAGATTGATTGGAGCCGAATAACAATGTTATTCCCGGGGAAGCAGTTGGCCTATAAAAATATGCAGGAACCCAACGGAATGGTTAAGTAATTAAAGCAGTGCTCCTAGTATACCCCATTGGATTCTTGTTTCTGGGAGGAGGTGGTGAGGCCAGGCCAGACTTCTGCCATGAAACATTATTATGACACTGCGGTTGCATCTCTTCATGAGCTAGCCGACGTACTCGTACAGAGCCATTAGCATGTTCCAACATGTACCTCGACTCATCTGTCCAGGCGACCTTTCCCGTGTGTCAAACGTCCAATAGCAGTGGTGCTGTGCCAACGTTAATCATTGAACCTTCGGACTTGTGGTGAGAGGAGGTATCCTAGTGGGGCAGTGGCTTATGTACCCCATAGCGAGTAAATGGTTCTGGATTGCATTGCTGCTCACAGGTCATTATGGTCCAGTATTGAATTTGTGAGTGATCTGCTGAACTGTGGTCTGTATTGTCGCTGTTACCAACCAACGTATAGAACGGCGATCCCTGTCATCGATACGTAGTAAGCAGCAGCAGTTGTCTCTGGTGGCGGTGCTTTTAACAGAATTCATAAACTCATGGTATACTCACGACACGGTGCCTCGTGGAAATCTCAGTGCCTGCACGACATTGGAGATATAGTACCCCGTAGGTCTGGTCCCAACGATCTAGCCACGATAAAATACTCTGAAATCTTGTTTCTTCCCTAGTCTGTACCCTACTGTTACTCAGATAGTCAGTATGAGTTCTGACGACAATCCCAATTATACATGACTGGGCACTCATCCACTCGACGGGGCGACCACAGCAGCATTTCGCCAACCCTGTAGGTGCCCCTAATGAAACTGATAATGGGAGTATATGGAAAGAAAAATATGTTCCTGTTTCGATTTCGAAAAATATGAACTTTAAGACAGTTTTACTTTCCTTCAGAAGAGAAACAAAATATAAATCGAAGTAAACTATTATTTCCATTTTCGTTCAAAACACACACTTGTAAGGTGCGTTTAAATTTGCTGATCTTAAACAGTAAGAGTGTTGTGTACACTTTCACAATAATTTTAGCATAGAATTTTTCCAGAAAAAGTAAGATAGGGACGGTTATCTGCTTAAAATCTTTACAAAATATTCTTTTTTTTTTATGGGTGTTTGTAGGTGTGTGTGTATATTTGTAAGAAGTAATAACAAATACGAGAGGAGAATGCAATGCAATGTTATATTAATAAGCATATGTGCGTTGCTATTATGACTGTATTTACGACATGAAGGTGAGAGGTCTTCTTTTGTTGAAGTTGGGGAAAAAAATATATTTTCAGTTGATTTTGCGTGTGTGACGTGAATTCGCGGCATTAAGAAGCAGCAGACTTTCCAAATTACCACAATTCTGGCGCAGTGATATCTAGTACACACAGTGCATAAGGAGTGGCAACGCATTTCTCCTGAGCGGTGCACAGTAGCGTTGATCTGTGTATTTAAGTTTACCAGGTGGGCCATTCACACCCTCTGTGCTCTTATTGGCCAACCTCACGTGACGTAAACGGAAGTGCTGAGTGCGTGAAACTGCATTTAACAGGGACCTTGATAATTGAGAAAAATACATCCTTCCTAACTTGGCGCCAGACCAAGTTTCGTAGTTGTAAAAATTACGGTATATATGTATAATATATGTAAAAATATATTTACCTATAAAATCTGGGCAAATATATATATTTATTGAACCTTTATTATTTTCAAGTGAAACGAGTTATTGTTTTATTTTCAGCAAAATGTGAGAAAAACAAATTTTCTACAGTATTCATATCAATCATAAAATTATTTTTCATAAGAATTGAACATTCATGCATGAAATATTAATATGATAATATACCAATAACATTGTAATAGATACACTAATACATGGTTAAGAAGCCGGCATGCCTGTGTTTTAGCTGAAGAGTACTACTGAATCGTTCCAAGGTTTTTACAGCATACTTCTAAGGCATTTTACATCAGTCGATATAAATTTTGCTAAAATCAAAAAACGCGCATGATTTTTACAGCATTAAAAAATATGACAATTTTGACATATGGTTTTTAATATGAGACTATCCCTATTTGCTCGTAAAATAAGCATGCCTGCACCTGGAAGGATGTATCTTCACCAAAACATTTAAAATAAAATACTTAGGCAATGGCAGGTCATATAATGAAATTACGATATAAGCGTTTATTAAAAAATCTATTTATCGCTAGGTTGAGTCTAAATACCCGCTAGACTACCTTACTAGAAGTCTAAAAAAAAAACCGTCGTCGTATCAGCTCAATAAAAATAACTTCTGAAAGAAAATACGTGTAACTAAGTTGTATATTAATAATACTCTATAGGAATATCCCATGTAAAGTATCTAACACTTTGGTTGCCGTAATCTTTCAAAACTAATTAAATATACACTTACCGATTTACATGGAATGCAAAGGTGTGCACTTATTATCAGACAATCGTAACAGAAAATTAAATATTCTAACAAAATTATTACAAAGGACTAGGAAGCATTGGGATTATAGCAGTGGTTAAAATATTGACAACAGGCAACACAAATTTAACAAAGATTAAAAAATGGACCGAAACAATTCCAGAAAGAATAAACAAATTGAAAACCAATAAGGGATATGTAGTATCCTCGTCAGTTAAAAAACAATGTATTGTGTTGTCCCTGTTGGATTTGTATACTTTAGGAACCATTATTGTTTTGTATTTGCATATATATTTTTTGTCGGATATTCTTTGCTGTATTATGTTCATTTGTTTACTGTCCTTATTGTATATTTTACACTGTCTGCGATGCAATTTTTTTCACTACTACAATCGCAATTGTTTGGTCTTTACTTGAACCATTTTTGAAAGTGGAAAGCTTTGCTATTTAACTAAGGATGATATAATGTGGTCCTTATTGGTTTTTATTTTCGAGTTTCTGCTTTTTATGGTTTATTATCGTCCTTTCATGTGATCGATGATTACTACGTCCTATTTTCGTTATTTATACTTATTGGCAATGGAAAAAAAATCGTTTGAATTGTAACTTACAATTGAGGTGTTAAAAATGTACGGTACTATTACCCAGACTTACCACACAGATACGTATGTGGTTGGGTTTGTTATCGGGCACTTATACCAAAGAAAAATCCCTTAAATTAATGATTACTCCACCAGGGCTAATGAGTGAATGCAAGAATTTAATATATGTATAATTTCACCATGGGAAATACGTGCGTTATTGTTAAACGCCATAGAAAATAAAGTTAATTTTCGGCGACAAGAATTCCGACAAACACTATTCCATTCATTTCGTAAAAAATGTTTCTTACTAAGAAACTGTTCAAAAATGTCACAGGACCCAGTGAGTATTAAAAATGTTACGTCAAATGTAACTGGAATCAAATGCGCAAAACCCGCCATAGTTTTTAATTACGGATTTTTTACACAATTTTCAGTCACAATTTTTAGAAATAATTTAGAGCCATGTAATATATTGCTATAATCTAATGCTGATGTGTCTAAAAAAATGCATGAACACTCCCAACCTGTTGACTTATACAGGAGCGTATGTTCTCGTACTTGTGTGGTGTGAGTGTGTGAGGAGGAGAACTTTCATAGTAAAGTAATTTATACTTAACAGTGTCTCACGCTCGATCTGAACCAATCGTCTCACACTGTAAGGATACGTAAGGAACCAACCAATTCTCCGAGGTTGGCGATTGACGTGACATATTTTGCTTTGTGCCCGAAACACTTTTGTGTTTGAAGAAGCCTGGTGAAAGCTAAAGTTCCCTCCCGAGATTTTTGTCCGATGATTGAAAAGCCAGACAGTTCCTGAATCCGTCACGACGGATGCGTCAGGGCGAGTGGAACGAAAGAAGATTTGACAGAAACTGTTTCAGCAAACGCGCCCCAATAATAACCGATGGCGCGAAATGATAAATATTATGTTCCCCTCGTGCAGCTACCCGTGGCTTTCATATTAAATATAGCGCGAGGTAGACGCCTCGAGTTGTTTAGTGTAGATACACGTGCCTGCAACCGCGCATGCGCCACACGGTATCACCCACAACTCCCGTGTTTCCTCCAACCGTGAATCCAAGGATTACGTGAACCATTCGTGATTAACGTGAACATTCCTAGATTAAATTCTTCGTTAACCTTATTTTCTTATTAACGTGTAAATCCCAAGATAATGCTTTGTTGTTTCAGATCACTACACACACACACACACAAACACGCACACACGCACACACGCACACACACGCACACACATATATATATATATATATGTGTGTGTGTATGCGCAGAGTGTACCTGAACTCAGTACAGAAACTCAACCACGTTGTTCCCCATGAAAAATCATTCGACAAATGTCTTAACAACCTGTGTCCGGAAACCACTCCGAAGGGCGGAAAACGCCATCGAAAGTAAGAAGGTAATTGAATGAAGGTCTACAGGATTCAAACACGAGTATTGTTAACATATTGTCCTCATATACGTTATGTAGGGGTCGTTACCTCTTTGAACAACTGCAATATCATTTACATATCATATTAGTTCATATACGTTTCCGTTCATTATTAGACAGTTCTGTGTAGTGACCTTCCCATACGCGCCTCATGCTGTCGCGTATCTTGCAGGCGCTGAATGAACNGATTCAAACACGAGTATTGTTAACATATTGTCCTCATATACGTTATGTAGGGGTCGTTACCTCTTTGAACAACTGCCATATCATTTACATATCATATTAGTTCATATACGTTTCCGTTCATTATTAGACAGTTCTGTGTAGTGACCTTCCCATACGTGCCTCATGCTGTCGCGTATCTTGCAGGCGCTGAATGATCGTTTCAGAAACAGTTACAATGTAGTTGTATCTAGCACATCGTTCGTCGGAGGCGTTTATATCACGATATCCCAGTTGCTGTTGTTATTGTAGACAATAATAATAATTCCGTGCTCAAAATGTAATTACAAGCACATGCACAAAATATATATACACATACACATGGCCACATCATAACAGCACATTCGCATTCTGTTCTATGAGATTCGTGAAAACACACTTACAGAATAGTCGATCGTCAGATTTCTGTTAATGGGGGAAAACATATTTATTTGTTTTATTTATTTTATACACGACAAATTCAGCCTCTGGTGGATCTACAGCTGTTCTCTATTCGCAGTCTCTTCACGTGACGTGTCTGATTGTTTCCTAACCAAGTCAAGTATCGCAACATTTTTATGCCTCTGTTGTCATAAAATTATCTTATTTTGTCAAATTGTGCTTTTTCTTATAATTTATTCATAAATTATAAAATTTTGTTTACAATTGTAATCAATAAATTTAGAGGAAAAATATTTGGGTTGTTAATGTATAGTAAGAAATAGTTATCATGCAAAATATTACTAAACTGAGAATGCGGTGCTTCGTTCTGTTGGTAATTTTCTAGACTTAGTTAAGCTTTGTTTGTATGAGGCAGAGGAATGACTAAAAGTATTCCTTTATCAAGGCTTCAGAAAAGCTTAAAATAACCATGAATGGACTGTATATGTTTACGTCACAAATAACCAATCAGCTGAAAACTATGTAATTTACTGTTAGTAAATTAATCCCATATATATATAGCGGCAAGCTCTCTTAACACCTATATTTTGTAAGTACGAAGACTGTTACAAAAGAACTGGTAACACTGCAGCAATTCTATGAGAAGAATTTTGTGACTACGCTAAAACGGCAAATAAACTTCAAACAGCGTACGGTAAACCAGCAATGGTAAACACTGATTGGACGTATTTACGTGGTGAGCGCATTTCAAGGAAGGTGCAAAAAAAGAAATGTGCATGATCAGCTGACAAGTGGACACTCAGCAACACCAATATAGTTGACAATTCAAGAATCGGTAAATGAGTCTTTCCTCCTTCAACAGTATGTATGTGTCTCCTTTCACAATGGTATAATCGTTCAAATAAGATATTGCTAGGCGCCTTCTTATTGGCTGATGCACACTGCTTCCGGCTTCCTTAAAACCCATCCTCCGCATACCACCAATATGCTCATTGCTACTTCACCGTACGCCTGTTTGACGTTCATTGGTCACTTCTGCGTTACTTGATAGAAAATTCAGCAGCGAACCTTTGTGTGGTTATTGGTGTTAGGGCCTATATTTCCCTATCCACCACTGTAATACACACTACAGCCAACTTTTGCAGTCAGTGAGGTTCGACAATTGCGCGTTATCTTTGCTCACATAAACGAAATCCATCACAGGTTATCCTCACGGGAGATGGTCATAGAATCTCTTCCACAGAAACTACATTTAGTTGTCATACTAATGGTTTCATTTTATGAGGTTAATCGCTGTACACTATTATCTGCCGTATAACGACGTTAAGTCTCTGTAAACTTGTGTTGGTTGGATATTACTTAAACGTCGCTGTAACACAAAATATTTGGTCCTTCCTGCTGTTTTAAGCGTAATACATAATTTTGGGTGCTGCAACATTACTTCGAGGTTTTATTAACATTAGTACTTTAACAGTAAAATTACATTATAATAATATTAGAATATTTAAATGGTTTTTTTTTNAGGTTTTATTAACATTAGTACTTTAACAGTAAAATTACATTATAATAATATTAGAATATTTAAATGGTTTTTTTTTTTTAGCTAAGTACCAACATTTTAAATTTACTTCAGAATAATCGTTTAAATAAATGCCTCAATAGTGATTCTTTTTGTTGCAAAATTATACTTTTTTCTACGTAAACTAACAAATTATTGTTAAGAATATTAATTATAAGAACAAAATGATGTTCAAATTTCTTAAAGAATTGCAGGTTTCTTTCTGTGCGTTGCTATTGACTTGGCGTAAACTGTAACTCGTTACGGCGACATTACAAAAAATAGAAATCACATGTAGTTCACCTATAAGGTGACAGAAATTTCTGGAATAGACGATATAAAAATTTCTTTATTGATTACTCTCCTGTTCTGTTGGAAGGAGACGTGTATAGTTGTTTATAGTTATCGGTTTTGGTTTTAAGAAGTTTTAAACGCAAGGGCATAATTAAGGGTAAACAGGATATCTGAGTGAAAATTTTAAAGTTGTTCTCATATTATGTAGGGAAAGGGCACCGCACTTTGCGCAGGCTATGACAAAGCACGGACATGAACTAAAAGTGGCCTGGTACAAATATCAGAGGTTGTGGTGACGAAGTGGCAATGGACTAGTTGCTTCTTGCATTCGTACTGTATGGCAACAGAGGTTTTCAAGAACGTCTTCAAAATATAAATGACGCCACTTAATTCGTTAATTTAATCAAAAATCTGCGTTATAGGACTAAATTAATGGAAAAACTGTTTAAATACTTGAAAGCTTGTAATGCACTTTTTTTTATACTGGAGGGAAGCTATGTTCAACATCTACGATTCGCAGAGACTATTAGAAATGCGTTAAGATTGTTGAAATAAGCCAGTGCATTGGTAGTTAAACAGTATTAATCGCACACTAGTAAAATAGGAAGTGATTCTATACCTGTTACCAAGAAAGAAAAATATTATGTAGGGATTACGTCTTACATCGTTTGAGAAACTCTGTGGCGAGTTTTATTCGCGTGGAAAATAAGATGTGCGTCAGCGCGTGTTACTGCGCCTGTAAAATATGCAGCACTGCAATAGCTACGTGTACTAGGATACAGGGGTTGCATACATGCCTGGTGTAGTCAAGTCGATGTAACAAATCTTTGAAAAATCACCCCATTTTTGACGTGTTTGATTGTTTCCTATACAAGCCATGTATCGAAAAAGTTTTATGCTCGTGTAAGCAAGAAAGTACCCTATATTTGGTTGAACTGAACTTTTACTTATATTCTATCTACAAATTGTGATTTTTGAATTTATAATTGATATGAATAAAAACTGAGAGAAATTGGGTGTGTTGGTAATGCCTAGTAAGAAAAAGTTCTAAAGCAAAATATGTTTACACTGAGTGTGCACGAAAGCGGTGCGTTGTCCCTTCGGTGTAATTTTCTAGGCTTGTTTAAGGTTTATTATACCCAGGTTAGCAACAAAACGCGATTACTTATTGGAGAGTTTGGCATAGGGAAAATCTACGCCTCAATTAATGCTGCCGTTCCAAATTGGTTACTTTTATTCCGGTGGTAAATGGAGAAACTATATACTTCTGTGTGTAAAAGCTCATTTTGGCTGGGATTGTACTTGCTCCAGCCAAAATATTAAGTATTGACTTTATTCCGTAGTTATCATTCACGCCCTCCTATAGTGTCTATATGAGTAAACCACAATAATACAACTTTATTTTGCATTGAGCGTTTATAAGCAAGCCTGATTCAATGGAAAAACGTTACGAATTAAAACGCATAAAAAATAGCTGTCATCAAAAGGAACTTTGTACTTTTCTCATTTTGTTTACATAAACTGTGCAGGAAAGACTCGATAGAGATATATTAACCATTTCATGTTTCTATTTTTCGATTAAGTTGTGATATTTCAATACAATATTTGTGTAAGCTTGCGTTTTGCTAAATTCAATGTACTCAAATATTTAACAATATGTGAATTTATTTCATTATATTTTTTNGGTTTTATTAACATTAGTACTTTAACAGTAAAATTACATTATAATAATATTAGAATATTTAAATGGTTTTTTTTTAGCTAAGTACCAACATTTTAAATTTACTTCAGAATAATCGTTTAAATAAATGCCTCAATAGTGATTCTTTTTGTTGCAAAATTATACTTTTTTCTATGTAAACTAACAAATTATTGTTAAGAATATTAATTATAAAAACAAAATGATGTTCAAATTTCTCAAAGAATTGCAGGTTTCTTTCTGTGCGTTGCTATTGACTTGGCGTAAACTGTAACTCGTTACGGCGACATTACAAAAAATAGAAATCACATGTAGTTCACCTATAAGGTGACAGAAATTTCTGGAATAGACGATATAAAAATTTCTTTATTGATTACTCTCCTGTTCTGTTGGAAGGAGACGTGTATAGTTGTTTATAGTTATCGGTTTTGGTTTTAAGAAGTTTTAAACGCAAGGGCATAATTAAGGGTAAACAGGATATCTGAGTGAAAATTTTAAAGTTGTTCTCATATTATGTAGGGAAAGGGCACCGCACTTTGCGCAGGCCATGACAAAGCACGGACATGAACTAAAAGTGGCCTGGTACAAATATCAGAGGTTGTGGTGACGAAGTGGCAATGGACTAGTTGCTTCTTGCATTCGTACTGTATGGCAACAGAGGTTTTCAAGAACGTCTTCAAAATATAAATGACGCCACTTAATTCGTTAATTTAACAAAAATCTGCGTTATAGGACTAAATTGATGGAAAAACTGTTCAAATACTTGAAAGCTTGTAATGCACTTTTTTTTATACTGGAGGGAAGCTATATTCAACATCTACGATTCGCAGAGACTATTAGAAATGCGTTAAGATTGTTGAAATAAGCCAGTGCATTGGTAGTTAAACAGTATTAATCGCACACTAGTAAAATAGGAAGTGATTCTATACCTGTTACCAAGAAAGAAAAATATTATGTAGGGATTACGTCTTACATCGTTTGAGAAACTCTGTGGCGAGTTTTATTCGCGTGGAAAATAAGATGTGCGTCAGCGCGTGTTACTGCGCCTGTAAAATATGCAGCACTGCAATAGCTACGTGTACTAGGATACAGGGGTTGCATACATGTCTGGTGTAGTCAAGTCGATGTAACAAAGCTTTGAAAAATCACCCCATTTTTGACGTGTTTGATTGTTTCCTATACAAGCCATGTATCGAAAAAGTTTTATGCTCGTGTAAGCAAGAAAGTACCCTATATTTGGTTGAACTGAACTTTTACTTTTATTCTATCAACAAATTGTAATTTTTGAATTTATAATTTATATGAATAAAAACTGAGAGAAATTGGGTTTGTTGGTAATGCCTGGTAAGAAAAAGTTCTAAAGCAAAATATGTTTACACTGAGTGTGCACGAACGTGGTGCGTTGTCCCTTCGGTGTAATTTTCTAGGCTTGTTTAAGGTTTATTATACCCAGGTTAGCAACAAAACGCGATTAATTATTGGAGAGTTTGGCATAGGGAAAATCTACGCCTCAATGAGTGCTGGCGATCCAAATTGGTTACTTTTATTCCGGTGGTAAATGGAGAAACTATATACTTCTGTGTGTAAAAGCTCATTTTGGCTGGGATTGTACTTGCTCCAGCCAAAATATTAAGTATTGACTTTATTCCGTAGTTATCATTCACGCCCTCCTATAGTGTCTATATGAGTAAACCACAATAATACAACTTTATTTTGCATTGAGCGTTTATAAGCAAGCCTGATTCAATGGAAAAACGTTACGAATTAAAACGCATAAAAAAAACTGTCATCAAAAGGAACTTTGTACTTTTCTCATTTTGTTTACATAAATTGTGTAGGAAAGACTCGATAGAGATATATTAACCATTTCATGTTTCTATTTTTCGATTCAGTTGTGATATTTCAATACAATATTAGTGTAAGCTTGCGTTTTGCTAAATTCAATGTACTCAAATATTTAACAATATGTGAATTTATTTCATTATATTTTTTNGTGTAAGCTTGCGTTTTGCTAAATTCAATGTACTCAAATATTTAACAATATGTGAATTTATTTCATTATATTTTTTATTTAAGTGTGAAGAACAACGTTTATTCTTTACGTAAGTCTAACACAATAGAAGTCGGAAGAGTTTACATAGTTACATTTATGGTATGAAAATTCCAATCATCGCATTTACTAAAATACAAAACTGAAAAATCCAGTACACGTGCGATGCCAGTGCTGCCTGGCGGTGAAAATGTTTAGTTGCCAGTCTAGAAGCATTGAGCTTCCGAACATGAGTAGAATATACCTTATCTTGGTTAAGCTTTGTTCGTGTGGGGCGGAGAAATATCCTGGATGTATAACTTTAGCAGGGCTTCGGAAAACGGAAGTAACTGTGAATGGAATATAATGGATATTTGTACATTATCGTAAGTCAGGGTGCGTGGCTGCCTACACTCGGGGCGCTAGTCAGAACACCAATAAATTGACTGCAATAGTATTAAATTTAACTTCCGCTATTGATATGCACTACGCAGATATAAATAAAATAGTTAGATTTAAACATTATATGAATTAGTAATACAGAGAAAGGTTCGTTCAAATTTTGCAACAGTCCTTGAAGTTTGGCATGTGGGAATCATGCTGGACGGTGCCACTGGTCGGCGAATTTTCCCGGAGTTCTCCCGTTTCCCACGCCCTTTCATTCCGGCGCTGCTCCATACTCACCTCGGTTCACCCTCATTGGCTCTCAAGACCTCGATGTTAAGAGCCGCCGAAATCTCCTCACTCACTCACTCCTTGAAGTTGTTTTTCTGTTTAACTTACAGATTTGATGATTTCTAACTTAAGAGCACGTATTTTTGTTTTTCTGGTAAACGCGACTTAAGCTCGCCGCACACGGAACAATATTTTCTCTGAGTTTCCGTACGATATTTTTAAAAGCTCCGCAAGGTAAGTTGGCAACTCACATTACTTGTTCAGCTCCACATGGCACTTGCGGCCGTGCGAGCTGCTCTCTCAGCTCGACGGGCGGCCATGACAGAGTGCTATGAACAGACGTAACATCGTCTGTTTAAATCAATTAAATATAACAATGAGCCCAGTATCAGTGCGATTTTGTATTTTAAATTGGAATCTACAAATTGTTTGGTAATATAAACGTACAGAAAACAACAAAACGTCATTTCTCCATTTCACATGTAAAATGATCTGCCGCCACGCATCACAAGTGATATTGAGGTTATTACGGTTTTAGATACCGTAGTAGATAAGATNTGTAAAATGATCTGCCGCCACGCATCACAAGTGATATTGAGGTTATTACGGTTTTAGATACCGTAGTAGATAAGATATGTACGTAGGCGATGTTAGGTGGGATTAGAAGGTACATTTTGCTGTGTGTTCGAATCTCTTTGCCAATTTCTTATTTTTAATTGTAATGAAAAATTTTGTGCACCATTATTTATATTTCTTAAATATATTATTTTTAATTTCAGTTACAATATTTATAAACGTATTCCTTATAGTTTTTTCTACACTAAGCAAATATAACCAAATAAACAAACGGTCAAAATGTTTAAAGCTGAGCTAAGGGAACATTTTAGCTTATTTTAGAAAGTTTTCCATAATATATCATTAATACACAGTATTAAGTACATGCATAAGTTTCGTGTGGCTCAGTGAAACATATTTTGAATTTTATTTTTTTGGTGTATGACTGTCAGCCTGTTTATTTCGACAGCTACTTTTAAAGTCTACATAACCATTCTTTAAAATATTATTTTGTTATATTTTTTAATATATTTAATTAACTTTGTTTTCTGTTTAAATGAGTTTCTGTCAATACACCTAAATGTTTATCTTTTGCATTTACATATCCAAGTGAACCAAAAATGCAGAGAATGAGAAGTTCTCGACAAAATTGCAAAATTCGTATATTGATTCGTGATTTTAAAATAATACTGATTTATTTTGACTGATTTAACATTCACTCGTTTACGAGTCATCTAAAGCGTTCTTTGAAAATTATAGCAACTTGAATGCAAATTCGAGATGGTTTTGGGATCGAACCCACACCCCTATTTAAAAAGGCATAGAAAGCTACCATTTCATATCTACATAACTATCTGACAACATGTTTTCTTGGTATAAAGGTTATTTAAATGTAATTTAGGTGAGCTACAAGCTTTGGTGTTTGTCATAAAGTTATAGCGAAATGTTAAACGTAACTTGTAATTATGTTCTCGCATAAATGGTTACTTTAGTCTTATTTATGCTAGTCAATCCTGTGTCAGGTCTTATAATGCACCTTTATTTATTACTCATAAACCGATACACATACTGCTCACAATTTTGGTGTTAACATTTTACGCAGTCGGACAACTGTTTTGTAATGTAAAATTTGTATGATATATTTTTTTCATATACACATTTGACTGTGCAATGATCATTCACTAATTAGCTTTTTATTTTCTATACAGGCTGTCCCGCGACTCAACCGACATACTTCAGCAGCAAGTTATAGAGATAACGTGTAACAAAAAATGTCATATACGCAAGTAGGCTATGCAGTCCCATTTTAGAGTCACAGGAACGTAAAAGCAATACAAACACAAATTGTAATTACTGAATATCTTTAATGCGATTGATTACATTCATGCAGTTAGTCCCACACGAGCTGTTCAAAATGTGGCCAGTCTTTGTTAGCGTGTCGAGGCGAGTGGTTATGCAACAATGCCAGGAATGTTTACACGTGCTGAGTACGCAGACATGGTGTTTGTTTACGGGTACCTTGACGGAAGTGGGCGTGGTGCAGCAGNACGCAAGTAGGCTATGCAGTCCCATTTTAGAGTCACAGGAACGTAAAAGCAATACAAACACAAATTGTAATTACTTAATATCTTTAATGCGATTGATTACATTCATGTAGTAAGTCCCACACGAGCTGTTCAAAATGTGGCCAGTCTTTGTTAGCGTGTCGAGGCGGGTGGTTATGCAACAATGCCAGGAATGTTTACACGTGCTGAGTACGCAGACATGGTGTTTGTTTACGGGTACCGTGACGGAAGTGGGCGTGGTGCAGCAGCTGAGTATCCGCGCAGGTGGACTGGGAGAGGTGGGCCAGTCCCATGGCCGGCGCGCTCTCCAGACCTCACTCCGTTGGACTTTCTCTTGTGGGGCCGCCTGAAGAGTAGGGTTTACAAGGGACGGCGATCAGACACACGAGACCAGTAGCTACAGGCGATAACCGACGCCACTAATCCACTCAGAAATGAAGTTGCAATTATGCCTTGTCAACGCTCCACGGTGCAACGTACTGCGGCCTACTAAAGGTCATATTAGGCACATTTTGAACCGCTTGTGCGAGACGTTCAACACGACTGTAGTCAATCGCATTAAAGACATTCAGTAACTCCATTTTGTGGTCTTATTGCATCTACGCCCCTGTAGCTCTGAAGTGGGACTGCCTAGCCTACTCGTATATATGACATTATTCGTTGCCAATGGTTTGTATAACACGCTGCCGAAGTATGTCGGTTGAGTGACAGGAAAACCTGCATATTTAAAATTCCAGACAAATCCGACCAAACATTCGTTGGTTACACGCGCGCGAGGTGATCACGTGACAATAAAGCATACTCTCATTGGCGGAGGTCAGAAACTAGCGGCGGAGAACGAAGAACTGCACGCAGGCAGCGGTGTTTCAAGTGGGTGAGCATCTACAACAGCCAGCAAGGCTTCATGCATATGATCTCGTGAGAAAAATCGTTCCACGTGCGGTGGGCTCTAGCGCACAGTTGATGGGGGGATAAGATATAGGCAACTGAGTCTCGCCAGTTCCAAGACAGACAGGAACAACTTGTTGGATTTACGCTGACGAGTATCAGCAACACCGGTCTTGCCTTCGCCTAGTGATAATTTAGCCTGTGGCGTGCCTAGCATTGCTAGAAAAATCAGAGGCAATTGCACGAAATACTTTAACTGAGCAGCTTTNATTTAGCCTGTGGCGTGCCTAGCATTGCTAGAAAAATCAGAGGCAATTGCACGAAATACTTTAACTGAGCAGCTTTATCTTAAGAAGAAGTTAAGACTGCAATCATTGTAGTGATGATAAAATCTTGCTTTAACAATGCTTAGAAATATTCCATCATTTTCTTTTTGTACTATGATAACGTTTAATATTTTGTTGCTGTTAATTTTTATTACTAAAAATGAGTTGAAGTGGCAAATGATTTATGTATCTTATTTAACAGCAATATGAAAGTGAATACGATTAAATACGCAAATGAGCAAATAGAATTGCCGAGAATACTTTACAGAGAAATAAGTATCACCATTTGACTACCGCCAAACCAATTTTAAGATACTGCAAATACGTGTGATTTCAGTTACAAAAACGTTTGGTTTTGTAGTACTATATTTCAGGTACAATAAGTGCAACATTTTATAGGAATGTATTTATGTGATCCCTGAAGCTTCAAAACAAGATATTTTATACTTAAAACGAAATGAATGGCTGAAGTTGTACATACAATTTTGTAACGCATTTAATATTTTTACTTTCCGAATTTTTTGCACATGAATCACAAAAATATTTACATTGAATTAAAAAAAAACATGTAAAATTTATAAACATACAATGCCAAGTTTTTGGAAATTATGAGTTTTGAAAATTGCTTTCTGCAAGAGTTCGTGCTATAATCTCTGGTTGGCCCTGATACCAGCGATGCAAGTTTTTTGCGCCAGGCCGAGCACAGTTTTGTATTCTCTACACTTTTTTATATGGAGTACTCTCCGCGTGTTTTCTGGTGGCATGGAAATTATTGTGTAGTAACTGTAGAATTGACTTTAAGTTATGCAAAATAAACAACTTAATTTTTATCAATAAAACCACTTTTAGTTTCTACAAAATTATTTTGGTAAAAGCACAAACCATTGGGGGCAGAAATTTCTAAAATAATAAAAGTTTATGGATCGCATGAAATTACATAAGTAGTGATGGGATTTAATAACATGTATTATTTGCATTGCATTCGACTAGTTATAAGTTTGAAACTC
This sequence comes from Clitarchus hookeri, assembly GCA_002778355.1. Lineage (NCBI taxonomy): Eukaryota > Metazoa > Arthropoda > Insecta > Phasmatodea > Phasmatidae > Clitarchus > Clitarchus hookeri. The sequence continues at coordinate 190,998 of NQII01001352.1, forward strand.
CTACTCTAGCAATTTCATGACGTCTCTTTCACGGCCTAGGCTGCTTCAGTTTTTCCAGGCACTTATTTTGCAATAACAAGATTTACGGAAGCAAAATTGTTAATTACTGTGTGTTAGTGGACTAAGAAGCCATTATCGACTCTTAAAGTTATGCCCAGATAACAGTATGTTTTTGTAATACATAAGTAAACTACTGTAAAAATTATATATATATTTTTAAGAAACTTTCTTGTTTTAGCATAGGAATGAAAATGTTTACTGTTTAATGAACACGATGCGTAATATATTCACACACATATTTTATAGCCAATGAAAAAAAAGCGCCTCAAATGGAATGGCCGCGCCAGTTCAGGATATGATAGGTACACTGTTAAAAAATTATCCATGATATTGTGGTGAAAGTACTAGAAAAATTATCCGTTGTACTTGTCAAATTTGGAGACATGTTAGTTTGATGTAGAGAAATTTCCGTAAACATTGTCTTATTTTATGCAATAATAAGGTGTCTGAGGGTATTATGGCCCGGTTGGTAATATGACCCGTTTGTTATAGAGAGCGTAGTTTGTTNGCAATAATAAGGTGTCTGAGGGTATTATGGCCCGGTTGGTAATATGACCCGTTTGTTATAGAGAGCGTAGTTTGTTATAGCGATCGTAGTTGGCGTAGCAGCAACCAGATGGCAGTAGAGTGTTGTTGGGAAGTTACCTAAGGATAATTATAGGCGGTAGATGGCACCAGCTGTGTGTATCCTCGTGGTGAGAAACCATTGTTCGGCAGTTCTCCGTTGCAGACATATAGCTGTTGCGTTTTACTTGGTTGCTCACATTATAGTAATGGATCCAAGCGACCTATTACTTTAAATAATTTTTTAGTTTTTTACATTTTAATGCAGAATCGAATTGAGGTAAAGTTGTTTGTGTGTTTGTAATGCGTACACCATTATGAACGATATTTGTCTAGATCTCCAGTGTACGTAATATGACTTACCAGGGTTATATTGCCTGCACTTTCCGGAATACCAGCTTTAATGTTCCCTTTTTATTTCCAGGCTTCATTATGGTAAAAAAAAAANTATTGCCTGCACTTTCCGGAATACCAGCTTTAATGTTCCCTTTTTATTTCCAGGCTTCATTATGGTAAAAAAAAAAACGGAAGTTAGAAGCGTGGATTATGGATCCAAGAAATCCTTTCCAATGCTATCCTCGGGTGAAAGGAAAGGGATTGCCAGTTCGTGAAGCAAGGCGCAGGTATGGTGCACCCAGGCGAGCCTTTTGCCGTTTGCGTTTTGATGAACATAACGTGAAATCAAAGTTGGGTTGTACGCCAACACCTTCAGCAGAACAGGAACTGTGATCATGTATTTCGTTTATGTGATAGTGGCTACTCCTTAACTTCTAAAGTGCTTCAGTTGAATTAGTTCCGATACTGCAGTGATAACGGGATTCCCAACAAGTTCGTCAAAGGGAAAGCTACTCGCTGGCGGTTGCAGGATTTTTGAAATAGGAACCCTGAAGTGGCAAAAAGGAGGACTCAGAGTGCTGACGAAGTGAAAAGGTTCAGTGTAATAGATCACTTTGAGAAATCGAGAAAAACACTTCTTGACAATAATTAGGTGGATTTTCCAGAGAGTATTTATAATGTGAATGAAAAAGTGTGCAAATTGCAACTTTATAAGGAACCTACAATGTTTGCAAAAAAGGGAGTTAAAGTGTTCATGTTGTTGCTAAAGAACGTAGCGATGGCGTGAAATCCTGTTTGAGAAAAAATTTGGCCACTGGATCAGACATAAGGATTACTACAAAAGGTAGCATGATGGCTGACACATTTTTTGAGTTTTTGAAACATTTGGAAAATGTCTTTAAATTTTTTATGGGGGCCAAGTCTCACTTAGAATATGAAATTTGTGGGGTTGCTGAATAAAACGATATTATTTTGTATTGTTTGCCTTCTAACACAACTAACGAATTGCAACCATTTGCTAAAGGTTGCTCCCGAAGCTTTGGAATTTACTGGGACCAGCAACATGTTGATGTTCATGAAGAGGAAGGCGATAGTTCAACGCTGAATCTCGGGGACGTTTCCACACCAACCTGAGAAACGTACATATCTAAGGGAAACGTGAAAAGTGGTTTCAAGGCCACAGGCATATATCCCTTTAACCCTATGATAATTCCTGAGGAGGCTTTTGCACCAATCGTAGCAGCTGAACTGTCTCCACCTGAACAAGACACAGCTGAACAGATGGCATCCTTGGCTAACCCAACACCAGGTAACTCCGGCTTGTCTCAACTATCTCTCTTCCGAAGTAAGCCAAGGACAGCGCCACCCAAACACTGTCAACGTCCTCGCACTCCACACGGAAAACAATCCCAATGTTATCGCAACACAATAATTACGATTGAGGCATTTCTTTTAACGTACACGTAGTAGTAAAATTAATAATGTTGTGACAAAGTTAATAATGTCGACAATTTACATAGCCATATATTACAACAATACAAAGATACTGTTGAAGTGTTAATGTTAATAAATCCTGTTAGTAACGTTGCCGCAACCAAAAGTTGTATCACGCTAAAAAAAAGTGGGAAGAACAGAACATTTCTAGTTAACTGCGACATTAAAGAAATGTCCAACCAACACAAGTTCACACTGACTTGGCGTTGTTAAATGGCGTATAGTAGTGAACAGCGATAACTTTGTAAAATTAAACCACTGTATTCAACTTTCAAAGCATGGCGTGAGAAATGAATGTCGCTGAGACGAGTTCTCAAGACTTGCAAAGCAGTTTACGTGTGCCAATTGTACATATATTTATAAATCATAAAGTATTCCCACGTAACAAAAGAGAACTGCAGTTTGTCGTTATGTTCTGCGGAATACCGATAATATGATGTTAAGACAGAGCAGTAGGTAGGGCGTCAGGCTCCGTAAAGTGGAGAACGTCAAGCCTTGAGGGCTCGGTCTCGATTTCTCCCCCAGCAGTAATTTTTTTTCGTTTGCAATATATATTTTTGTTACGTAATAATTATAATTAATTAATTTTACATCGTATTGATTTTTAAAGCAAAGAAAATACGAGAAAAATTTTAACACAAATGCTAAAATAAATTGAACACAAAATTGGTTTTGCCGCAACATAAACACCGCATTAATGTTGACAGAACAATAATGAGGTAATGTTGCTACAAAAGTACTTAATGTTACATTAACATTAATATCTTAAGAATATTTTACATGAAAAGCAACTTTAGTTACTGACAGCTCACAGATAACAAAAAATTACTGTTTTAGTAACATTGATACTGTTGTCACAGCACTAGACTTTTTTTTCAGCGATATCATCAGCTGACTATGATGATATATCTTCCCTAGCAGATTCTTCACATTCTTCGGACATTGGAGAACATGAAATATCACAAACTCCAGATTCGTCAGCGAAATCTTCTTCTCAAAACTTTGCTAACAAAATGTTCCCAGCGGCATTGAGGAAGAAGACAACCAGTAACAGTAAAGTTGATATCAACACACGTGGGCTGGTGTCGAGCAAACGACTCTTCCAAGGTATGGAAACCAGCAAGACGGAGAACGAGACCAAAAATAACACCAAAAGTGGGGAAAAAAAAAAAATAAACACGCCACCAAGAAGAAACCTAATAGCTTGAATGAAAGTGGTGGGAAAACCAGGGAAAAATTGAAATCAGCCTCACCGAGAGCTGGTACCGTACTACTGTGTACGGCGAGGACGAGGTGAAAGACATGAGTAGCGGTGTGATATGTGGTGGTTACGTCCATGAAGAGAGAGTAGGCCTAACGAAGGCAGACAAGGAGCTATGTGTGTGCCTTACGTGCCGTTTGCGATTTTAATTTTTATTGAGATCGTTAAAATTCCTGTGATGAAATGTGACTTCATTTTAAATTTTATTAATATTTTTTATTCTATAGTTATAGGTTACGTGGAGTTAAGGTTTATGCAAGGTTATCCAAGATGGCAGCATAAACAAAAGTAAAATTTTCCCCAATTAAAAATAATATTTTTTTGTCAATTTTTTTTGGCATATGGTAACCTTGGTCAAGGTCAACGACATTAATTCAATATGGCGGTCAGGGTAATATTTAAATTTTTTCCCATTTTTTTAATGTTTTACGAATTTCTGTGATTTTTTTTTTGTTTATTCGGTTCAAGGTCACACAAAGCAGGTCATCGTGTGTCAAAGTCATGGTCCTGTTATTTCACGATGCTGGCTGGGGCAAATAATGTAATTTCTACCCCTGTTTTTTATAGTTTTACGAATTGTTGCGATTTTGATAGATATTTTGAATTCGGGGTTGCCTAATTCAAGGTAAAGGTCATTGATATCCAAGATGGTTGACAGATCCTCGGACTTTCAGAAGCAACACTGTACTAATTTTTTTTGAGGGGGGAAGTGATTTTAGAGGCTTCCAGTTGTTTGGCGTGTTATTGGCGAATAAATTTAAGGAAAAAAAAAAAAAAAGGAATTTTTTGATGGTAAAAGAGAAATTTTAGGTGAAAGGGAGGACTTTTTTTTTGGCGAAACGAGAAATTCGGAGGGCAAACAGGGTAGTTTGAGCCAAGATAGCCGCCGCGCACTGTAATGTCACAACAATTCTTAATCCATAACCCCGTCCCATGTTTCCGAATTGGCATAATCATTATACTGCCATGTGGAAAAGTCAAACTGCTTCCTGAATGCAACGACAGTATCGTCTGTAATGGCAAAGAAAGAGTTCCCTTCCCGGCAGAGTTCGGCCACAAGAACTGAAGCTTCGCAGAAATATGGACAAGTCCTGTGCTACCTCACTACATTCAGTAGTTAGATGTCATCTCTTCATGGCCAGAGTTATAGCATACAAATGTCATATTTTTGAGAAACACCACACATCATTTTAGGAACTTGAAAATAGTGAGCGCGTGCAGTTTGTTAAGTCTGGTACGCACCTCATTTGTCTGCTGTGGTTCGTGGGCTGGCTCAGGATCGCCTCCTTTCAACACTTGGTTCAACTCGTGGGCGATCTGGAGGGAAACAAATGAACACAAGTGATGAAACTCTGACCTGTGTGATGTCGCTAACAAAATGACATGTTTATAAATCCCGCATGCGTTCGTGACCATTCTCTGCATGTTCTTGGCTTCTAGGTTCAAGCCACGCCACTGTCGTACTTCGTCCCGTCGTTAGAAGACTGTTACTGCTGCTGATTCTCAAGATGGAGGCTGCAATGTCTTCCGAGAGGACGGGACAAAATACAGCAGTGACGTAGCTACAATCCAACAGCCCAGAACATGAAGATTAGATTATGAGATAATTGTAGACTTGTTTATTTACTCGCACTATAAACTACGTCAATATATTCAGAACGGTTATTCTACATTTTTAAAACCTGGTGTTTAATAAACTCTACCATTCTGTTAGTTTCTACGAGCGTTACTTTGCTAGTACGTGACACAGTCTTCTAAGACGTTGCATACATTCAAAGAGATTTTAGTTTCTGTGAAAGAATAAGTTTCATGTACATGCATACACAGTACGGGAAATATTAGTCTTGCTTTCGTAATTGAGTGAATTTCACACTGGCTAAATTATACAGCAATTTTCATACAAGCAAAAGCATTACGAAGCGGTCGAGGAACGCCTTGGCTGATTAACGTTTTGTTGTGTGTTGTCAAAGAGTTCTTTCTCCAGTCTGATTATACCGCGCGGGTTCAAACGTCATGCATTTCCGTTATCGTGGGAAAATCTCTTTCACGGGTCTTCACTAGTGATTGATGATGCCGTCTAAGCGTGTGAGACGGCCAAACCTGCGAGTTTGACAGATGTCATAGTATTGACGTGAGAAACAGCGATGCTTTCTTCTAGGAATCGCTGGTTCTGTTCTGTGCAACATTACGTAATGGGGCGCTGAAAATTTGAAGAATTTGGGAGGATGAAATTATGAAGAAAAGGGTAATGCGTCAAAGGGAACATTTTGGACATTCAACGCAAACAAAAACGAGAGTGAAACTTGTGAGCAGGTTTATATGTGACCGTTCTGCTTCCTCGTCTGCGACGGCATAGCAGCGTCGAACCGTTACCTTTCACCCACTCTCTTCTGCAGCAGTTTGTCGCCATTTATTACATTTTGTGATGCCCATTCTTCAGTTTTTACGCACACACCTATTCAAAATCAGACCAACAGTATAACTTCGTTACTAATAACACGATTGAAACAAATCTGGTCTCGTTCGATCGAAGGCACGTCTACGATACAAGCATCACCTTGCGTTGGCAGCGCCCATCCACAAGGGGTGGGTGGGGGCCCACGGTAATTGGCGGCGATTACTGGCAGTACATCTCGTGACTCTGATGTGCTAGCGCACTGATTTTGGCGCCAAACGAAATGTCTCATCTATAGTTGTCGAATTTAGCTATAAGTCAATATCAGTTCCGTTACATTAATTTGATTCTAATATCTTGACGAAAGTATTACCCGCTAACGCAGAAGTGTTGACATAAAAGCCACGGCTGTGTCCCTAACACAGCTACAACTCGATATTCTTTTTTTTTTTCGGTGCGAATACCTTTAAAACTTGTTGAGCGCACGGAAGCCGTAATGTAACGATGCGTAAAATAAAGTGAGTAACATAACTATTCAATGTTGTATTCTCAGACAACCCAAGCTTTCATTTAGTAGAAAATGGTGACAGTATCCTTATGNATTCTTTTTTTTTTTCGGTGCGAATACCTTTAAAACTTGTTGAGCGCACGGAAGCCGTAATGTAACGATGCGTAAAATAAAGTGAATAACATAACTATTCAATGTTGTATTCTCAGACAACCCAAGCTTTCATTTAGTAGAAAATGGTGACAGTATCCTTATGCACAAAAGTAGTAAGGCAAGTTGCACATCTTTGGCCGGATATGATATAGTAAATCTCATAATATAATACTTTTATATAAAATATTTTAAACTAAATAATTTAAATTTAACACTTGAAAATTATATTTAATTAAATTTAATTCAAAATTTAAAATTATTTTCTTTTGTCTGTCTGTGAAATTGCTTTGAAGGACAAATATTTTAATTAAAAAATCCAGGTAATAGATAGATATTATAATTATAGAATCACTTTTGTTTAATAAATGTATTTATGTAATTATTAATTCAAAAATATTTTTATTTAAAGACTTTAATGCGTGTTTTTAAAAAAGAAGTTAACATTTTTTTTATAAAAATAATTTAATGAATTTTTGTGGCTGAAAATTAAGGTAACGAAGGAGATTTACACGCATATATTAAAAAATTAATTGTAAATTTTGAATTAAAGTTAATTAGATTGGAAATATTTGTTGATTAGATATAGCTTTAAAATATAAATATCAATTTATTAATTATTAAAAACATATTTATTTGTATATAATTATTTTATAATGAGATGTAGTCTATAATATCCGGCATAAGATGTACCGCTTACCTAACTACTAACAAACATCCTGGTGAGGGAGGCCACGAGCAATATTTACACCAGACATACCGCAATAATGCAAATTATGACGTGCTCACCACATTAACGCCATTATATGAAAGACAGGAATTCAATTTATAAAAAAAAAAAATATCAAAAGACGATATTCAATATCTGAACCAAATACACAAAAATAATATATTTCAGGCAACACCAAAATCTGGTCAAGCAATTAAAAAATACAATGCTATACCAAAATAATATGTCTGGGTGAATGATGCAAAAATATTAACTAGCCATCTTTTAGTTATCCACATACGTTATATTCTACTGAGGCTACAGTTAACTCTTGCTTGTCTTCATGGACAGTACAATGGAGCTGATATAAGTGATCAACAAATAAATGCTAACGTTCGTATCTCAGAAAAGCAAACATGGTCGCTGTTCGTGCACTGTGGTGTGCACTTCTTTCATTGGGCAATAAAGGAATGTTGTGAAGCATTAAAAAAATATAAAAAGTTCACTGCATTGAGGCAATGAATTTGGTAGGTTGTTCATTAACTCAATGAAAGTAACACTAGCTATTTCCTATATTAATAGAGTATTCGGTGGATGGCGCTGTTTAAAACTTTAGTGCTGAAATAATAAAAAATTGCCTATTAATAAATATACAGATAATCGCAGGTATATGTGATTGTCAGAAATTATGATCTGTCGCTGCAGGAATAATTCGCTCTAAAAATCGAAAAGGCAAATAGGCATTATATACATTCGATAATGTTACCATTTATTTGGAATTTGTTTTGGCAAGAGAAATAATTGTTAACCTTCAGTTGCTCAACTAAACCCCCCAAGGAAAACAGCAAACATTAATGGGATAAATGAAAATTGTATCAGGTGCTCTTCAGAAAATGCGATCAAGTGATCATTTCAATAACTTGTTTGCATGCTGTAAATAAATTATTGATCACATATAGCTGCACCCTCTCTCGAGTCCAATAGATGTAAAGCCATTCACACTATTCACATGAACTGTACGTAGTATATAGTATACCTGCATTTAATAAAGATTACGGGATAGAGAATTTTCAATTTATTAATACTGCAATACGTCAGTTTAACAAGCTTCAAATTAGACTAAACAATACTTACCAGGGGAAAAAAAACTGTTACGATATCAGTGACTACCCACAGATGGACACGTCATCACTTCAAATGGAACTGAAGATGTAAAAATAGCACTAGTGATTCTTCTGTGTAAAGAGGAAGAGACTGAATCACAGCGCTCTCTGATAGTACAAAGAACAGAAGGTTTTTATTTATTATTTTATCAGATGAAATTCAGTAAACCGTCTATTACAGTCGTTAGCTAAAAAATAAGTGATAAGGTAACACCGTAGTAAACCGGAATATAATTCTGTATGGAGACAGTACCAGCTTACTTCCCGACAGTTTGGTTGTCGATTAATTTTTAAATAATATTTTTTCTTTCCAAATTGGTTTTGTATTTTATCAATTTTTTTAACACAAGTTACCTTTATATTCGTATTACTATTATGAGTTTTCTTGTGAAATAATAGATATTTCAAAACACACGTGCCGCTAGGTTTTGCGGATTTAAATGCTAGAACATTAACATAATGTTTAAAAGATTTTTTTGGAGGAACAATGGTGTCTTGATGTGATGAGATTCGTGTTAATAAACTTTAGGTTTTAACATGAATCTTCAAAAATTATATTGACTTGAAACCACTAAGCGACAAATCTCTGCAGGAATGGCGATCCCGGGAGCTGCCGGATTGAATTCGACACTTGACGGCTCAATTTAAACCCGTAATTCCGCTACCTAGTGGTCGAAAACTGGCATCGAGACGTACGGTAGCAGAAAGACGTGGTAATTGTTACGACACGCCGGAGATACGGGCCGCAGAGGCACCTGGATGTGCGGAGAACGGTCGAATGCGACATATCGGGCGGCTTGAACAGCATGGGTGTCAGTTCACGACTGACGCTGACGGGAGGTGTGAGACAAGCGGGCGTGGCTGTTGGAAACCTGCGAGGAGCTTGCGAGCTGCTCCGAGACACACACACTCCGCACTAGTTAGTCTTCCGGATAGTACGCAGGTGGGGCAAGTTTCGTGAAGGAACCACGTCGCGTTTAGTTCATCTGGAGACATTTCACGAGGCTAAACTTTTACTAAAACCACAGAACGATCATTCGAGAGCATCCACAACCGACAGCGTTTTTTCTCTTGTTCTACCAATGACGCCCTGATGATTCTAAAAGTGTTCTTTGGAAAATATTAATATATTTTAATTACTGAAAAAAGAGTTGTCACTAAAATATTTAGTTATTACTACTTTCATAGCTAAGACTTTCAATTTATTCTCGGAAATATATTTGAATATCAACAAGAAGTTGCTGATATAACTAATGAGCCTACATTTCTCTCCATGGGCTTGCCTTACCCGGGACTCGAACCCAGAAAACCTCGTAACTTAAGATAGCGTGCAATCAAATGCATTATGAAGGTCGAATTCGGAGCATCAACTTCGGATATAATTAGTCTTAACATTTTGAATGACAGACTTAACTAACTTGAAATATTTAAATGAGTGTTATTTTGAATATAAGTGTCTGAACCACTTAAAACGCGCATGTTTATATGGCTTACCGTGGCGCTATTTGTGTGAAGACTTTGGTGAATATCAGTTCATCGGATCCCGAGATATGCCATATATTCTTAATTTTCTTATCTGGTGCTATCTTACAAATTTGCCTACAAATATACCGTATACAATGCTTCTTATAGATAATGTCAGCACACAAATTTTGGTTGAATTTGGTTAAATTATTTAATAGATGTGACAAACGTATCAAAATGTATATATGCCCGCTATTTTGAAAAACATTGTCTGATGCCAATCGAATAATGTAAGTTGACATGGCCTTATGTAGAAGAGGTGGTTAGCAAAATTTAATAGAAATTAGTTTAATTGTTCCGGAAATAATGGAAAATGTTCAAATTTCTCATCTGGCACTATTCTACGAAAATACTGTCAGAAGCGGATTTATTTATGCGTAAATGATGATTCTAATAAATACTTTAGTTTGGATTGGAAACGGCTTGTTAACTTACCCCGGTGTTATGCCTGAAGCCTTATCAGGGGACGGCTTATAAACTACCTTATGAACTAACTTACACTGACACCCATGCCTTACGTAAGATTCGAACCCAGAACTTCCCGCACCCCAGGTCGGCCGTGCACCAACCGACTGCGACACGGGAGGTCGGCTGTAATGAATACTTTCTGTGTACAAAATATTGTTATAATTTTGTTGAATTGTTAAATTGATATATCATATTAAATTAAGTTATTTATTTAAATGCCATTAGAAAAAACTTGTCACACCTAAAACATATTAGTTTACATACCCTACTGTACAACTACTAGGATGCAAATTCCATGGGAATTGGTTGATTGGTCCTAAATATATGGGTTGAACATCAACTTATTCATATGACGATTTTCATAAATGGAGAAAAAAAGTTATGTACTAGCACATTCTACGATTTTCATAGATAAAATATACAAAGTTAAAATCTGTTACATAGTCCCGTAAATATAGCACACGAAGCTAAAATGTTTTTATAGTCGCCATTCTGAAAATTAGAGACCTGCACACTTAAAGCATAAAAATTAATATGGCCTACCATAACACAGTGCCTTCACCTAATTTTGTGTGAATCGGTTTATTGTTACCCGAAATATGTGTGATATAAAAGTCAATTTATAGCCTACCTTCCGAAGGAATGATAGGCTTATGCAATCACCTCCCTTCCTAAAAACTTTTAAACCGCGTAACTGAATTTCACCAAACTGCGTCCACATACAGTATTTAGTAAGGAAATCCGACTTTTATATTTCTAAATCACGCCAAAGTTATTTTTTCAAAATGGCAACTATTAAAAAATTTAGAGCACTATGTTATATTACGGGAACCATTCAACCTATTAAAACCAAATTTGGTACGTTGACAGTGCATGACGTAAGCATTGCATTTTGAAAGAAATACTGTTGTTAGTCTGCCATTTTGGAAAGTAGTACAACATGGGACAATTATGCTTTTACATTATATACTGGTAACTACAAAACCAATTCTTGCCGAATTTGATATATAAGTAATACAATTGTAGGCCATGTAAACATATGCAATTTAAAGGTATGTCATTTCAAAATGGCTGCCATGTTAATATTAGGTTCATTGGCTATATCTACCACACCGTTTGACCTATTTATAGCAAACTTGTTACTCTGAAAGTATATAATAGAGACATAAAATGTGTCAATACATAGTATCTTTTGTCTGCAATTTGGTAAGATATCATCATATGAAAAATGCACTTTATGTCATATCTCGGTAAATAGTCAACCGATTCCTATAAAATTAGGCAGTTAGGGATTACTAAAGAATTCCGCGTAAACCGACATGTTTTAAGTGGTCAGACAATTGTTTTAAAAATGGCCGGCATATAAATATTTTAATTTAGCGTGCTTAATATACCAAGTTAAACTTAACTTTGTGTGCTGGCAGTATCTATTAAAACAATCAAATATTTCTTCTCAGGCTCTCTTTTGCCCACGATTTCGTAAGACGGTCCCACATGAGTAAGTAAGGTTTTGTTGTATCTCGGGAAACAATCAAACCTATTCCTATTACAGTTAGCAAACAAGCAGTATTTCGGAAGGGCATGGAAATTGATAAGTTATTTTTAAAGAAGATCATAGAAAATAATTTTCAAAATAGAGACCATATAAATAAACATCTTACTTTTGTACGTTGTATATACGAAACAGTGGAACCAATTTCAACTTAACTTTGTAAGCTTGCAGTATATATGCAGGCATATATGAAGGCAAATAATTTGTCCACAATTTGGGAAGATAATGCCACATAAAAAAAATCAAACTTTTGTGTCTTATTTCGGGAAGCAGTCAACNCATAAAAAAAATCAAACTTTTGTGTCTTATTTCGGGAAGCAGTCAACCTATTCCCAAAAAGTTCTGCACGCAAATATTTCTATGATAGGCCATATAAACCTACGTTATTTAAGTCGTTCAATCACTTTTTTTTCAAAGCAAAGTCCCTGTGAATATTGGTAAAACAGTCTACCAAAACTTAAGACTGATCACAATCGAATTTGATGTTCCGAATCTTACAATCATAATAGAGATGGTTGCACGACAGCTTACGGTACGAGACGTTCTGGTTTCGAGTCCCAGATAAGGCATGTGTGTATTCGTATTTTTTCACTATTATTGTATTTGTTTTTAGTTTTTTTACTGATGATATCACTATCAACGAGACATCAAGACCCACATACCATCCTACCTTTTAAGAACTTAATCAAAATTACTTGCATACACGTAGAGAAAATTAAGACTCATTATTTATATCGGTAACTTGTTGTTTCATTTGGTGATATCTTACAAAATGGCGAAGAAATGAGGCTTTGTATATACAAATTTAATTGTTATAATAGATACTGCTAACATACAAAGTTAAGTTAAAATCAGTTTCATAGTTTCGTAGAAACAACATACTAAAATAAAATGTACATTTTGCCGCCATTTTAAAATAAGTACCTGATTTATGCAAAATATATTAATTTATACAGCCTGCCATAGTGATGATTGTTTTCCAAATTTGGCCGGTATATGTTGGTTTTCACCAGAAATGTAACAAATGTTTTAAATTTATAAGGTGATGCTATCTTACAAAATGGTGGACAAGAGACTTTGTGTGGACACATATGATGGTTGTTATACACATGTATTATCAGTATACACAGTTAAGTGGGAATTGAATATATGGTTTCGATAATATAGCATTCCTTTGCTAAAACGGCTATATGGGAGCCAGTTTGAAAATAAGCGTCTGACATATTTAAAACATATTATTTTTACATTACCCGCTGCAGTACTATTTGACTGCCAAATTTGGCCGGAATCGGTCAATTGTTTCCCGAGATATGACACAAAAACTTTATTTTTTAGTGTTGACAGTTGTTTACAAAACTGGCTATATAATGGCTATAAGTGGCTTTAAATATATAATTTAAGTATACAAAATTTGGTCGAAATTGGTTTTATGGTATGGCAGATAAATAAAATAAACCTAAAATATATGAACGGCCGCCTTTTGAAAATAAGTGCCTAGTAATTTTAAATTGCCTACTATAGTACTACTTACTTGCCAAATTGGTGAGAATAGGTTAAATAGTTTTCGATTTATAGCTTAATGGTTTTCAATTTTAATGTCATGCTATCTTCCAAAAGGGCGCTCTAAAAACAATGTTCATTCCTAAACTCAATGCTTACATGATATACTGCTAGCGTACAAAATTTAGTTTAAATAAAATTAATGGTTACCGAGATATGATATATCAACCATAGCAATTCAGATGGCCACCATTTTGAAAATAAGTGACCAGCGTGGTCGAAAACTATAAAATTCATGTCCTTACAAAGTACTATGTGTGTATCTAGTTGGGTTAAATTCGGTTCACGTTTTTTTTAAGTTTTTAAAGGGGAGACACATACGCAGACACACACACACACATACACATACATATACACATACTCACATTGACTGGAAAGTGGTATCCTAAGGTTTCCTTCCTTTCGAAAAGTAGAGTAAAATCCAATTTTTAAAATATCGTGAAGCTGTATTCACATAGTTAATGTTCACGCATTCACATAAGAAAATATATTTTTTGCCTTGTTTCAAGTTAATGGATCTATTTGTATGTACATGGTTATTGCAATTAATGTTAAAGTCGCTACCAAATTCTACACTTCTGTAAAATAATAAGCAGGCGCCTTAATGTCAGTATAGCAGTTGAGTAAGCTGTATTTAGTTGTGTTAAATAGCTTCAGCAATGTGTTTAAAAAGCTGCATAAACTAGCACTAACGCGAAATGCTCTAAGTATAATCCTTCCATTCAAAGGAAGCTAGACTCACTCTGATATCAACTGTTTGTCAGTCAGTCTCAAAATAACATCTTCAAGTTTGGAATCAGTGAGTACTAAGAGCTGCCACGCTACTTCCTTGTTTGTCTGTGGAGGGACTATACTTACACGCACTAATATCGTGGCTTCATGTGAACTGTGTGTACCTTGACGCTCTGTAGTATATGCATAAGGTCTGCGGATGACATCGACAAAGGACGTGTATTGCTCACTTTGAAGAGGTCAGGGGGCAGAGATACGCCTGTCTGGAAAAACACAGCCAGGTCACCAAAACCGAATGTTTTTGTGCACATGTTAGGGAATCTGAGAGACTTATTTTTAGATATTTTAACTCCTGTCACAATTCCCGTATCACTACACGTAGCTAATGATGACAATATTTTTAAAAGTACTAAAACTACCCATGTTAATATTTAATGACTTCAAACATCGACAGTAATAGTTTGTCCCATTGTTCTAAATATCCAAAGGAAAAGAGAAGGCAAGTACAAAATCCTAAGCAAAAATAAAATATTCTTTAATATAATGGGGCAAAATATAAACTATTGCATATAAGTGCTACAGCCACCAACATAACTATTGAACTTCACTTACATATTTCCTGCAGAGAAAAGCTACACAATGCTGAAAATTATAACTTGCTTTAAACATTGGGGCTGCGGTGGCTGAGCGGTGAGCCTGCTCACCTCCAAGGCAAACCGGGCTCAATACCCAGCCAGGCCACTTCCGGATCTTCGCAAGTGGGCATCGTGCCGGACGCTGCCGCTTGTCAGCGGGTTTTCTCGGAATCACCCGTTTCCCCCGCCCTTTCATTCCGGCGTGGCTCCATACTCACCTCAATCACCCTCATCAGAACTTAAGACCTCGCTGTTAAGAGCCGCCCAAATCTCTTCACTCACTCATTCAGAATATTAACCAAAAAACTATATCTGTATCAAACATACCTACCGTGAAAACAGGTGTGCGATAAAATGTTTTTGAGGTTTGGTTTCAGTAAAGGAATCTTAAATTAACTTGAATTATTTCTCAACAGAATTAATGGAATAATGTGTTATAACGCGTCGTTGAGCTAAAATACCCCGGATAGAGTCGGCTGTGTAGGTACGCTGGTTCTAAGTGCGGAATCCGACTTTCTTCGGTCAATCATCGGAGTTACTTTGGGAACGAATGATTGAGCTGCTTGCTTGACGCGAAGAACAAATGCAAAAAAATTGTTCATTTGTGGCACCCCGTTCTATAGAAATTGCAAAACTTTGTCTCCCATTATAAGCGGAAAATTTAGATATTCCAACCTTGAGGTGTTAACAAAGATCATAGACTATATGATAATAATTAATTGAATGTGAAATGTGTACTCAAGTTTCCTTTCCAGTTTTTAAATGTACGTAGATAACCCCACACTGTATATATAAAAAATACATAATTACATAAGTAATCACGTTTCTTGCTACTATAACTTTGCAGGTTCGTTCTTAAATTGCATTTGAACTCAAAGCTGTTATATTATTCTCAATTTTTTTTCAATACTTAAAAATGATTTAGACCAATAACAGTGGTTGTAATTAAATTCTGTGTACTGATAGCAACACGCTAAGAGTAAACGTGTCTTTACAGTACGTTTTTCTTTAAGGAAGTATGAGAAAGAAGATTACCTTACCCACAAAAATTCCTTGTTACTGTCACAAAAAAAAATACCCATTTCCTAAAAATATTTACTTTTATCTGAAGCACGGATAACATGCGAGGATACTGAAAAATTTAGAACCTCATCTGGGAGTGGGCATATAAAAATGTTACTAAAGTGGGTTAAAAATACTGTATAGCTTGTGTAGGATACACCAAATTCATAACTTTTCAGTTGAAGAAATATATTTTTCTCCTCGAAACGTTTTCAATTGAATTGCGACTTCGACGTTTCTGTTTTATTACGTAATATATGATATTTCATAATTTTTATAAACTAACGAAATTTTGTATAGCGTGAATAATTATAATAAAATTACCTGTTCATTCAGTGTGGAGCAGAAGCTTTCTTCCAAAGTAGAAGTTGATGTCTGCTTTTCCAAAGTAGGTTTTTTAGAGCTTCCTTCTTCCTGCTGTAAAATGCATAAATTTGTTTATTAATTTTCTCATTACCTTTAAATTATATCTGCAATAATAAAACATTGGGAATGAGGAGAGGGAATGAAAAATATCCACATTTGACTTCCTCGCTGTCGGTCAATACACGAAAAAGATTCGAAAAGTAAAATTATATATATATATATATATATATATATATATATNTATTGGTAGTGCGGCTATGGCAAATCGGGTGCAGGGCATTGTGGCAACGAATTTCGGATTCGTCCACCATCTTGTTTGAAGTATCTGGCGGAGGTCGCGCTCGTCAGCCTGGGGCGGCCATGTTTGTTTACGTCTTTAACCCGCAACCACCATCTCGGATGTGAGTGACCTTTAACCCTTTCAATACTGATTTATATATTTTGATACTGCAGACAAATTTAATTCAGGTTTACAATAGGGTGTCTCTAAGAAGCATGCATTCAAGTTATTAGACTTTTTGGAAAAGCCGTTTTTTTTTGCAAATAATTCTCGGACACATATGTCTCATTAGTGCCTTTCAGTGGGGAATATATGTCCCATTAGCAATTTTCTAATGAATATTTATTTTGATACAACCGAACATAATAAGAGCATGAAAAATGTTCACAATTCATAATGTATTATCATATACGTATTATGTTTACGTCGTCCGTTTCACATCCAGTAAACAAAAAATAAAACAAACATTTTTTTAGTAACTTTCTAACATTGTCTTTTGTTTTCATTTCCTCACTCTTGTAACTCTCCTGATACTTGATACGCTTACTGATTATAATTATATAAAAATACATACTGCTTATTACAAAAAAGTTTTGCACTCAATAAAGAAAAAGTAGAACAAACATTTTGCGATAAAGCATTTGACTTTCCTAACTTTGTCTCTTGTTTTCATTTCTCCCCTCTTGTAACTCTTCTCATACTTGGGAAGTGGAGTGGTGAATGAGGGGAACAGGGTGATGTTTGGGGAGGACAGGGAGAGGTTGTGGGGGAGTATAAGTACAGGGTGAGGTTGGATGGGGAAGGACAAAGGGAGGGAAGTTGTAGAGATAAGAAAAATAGGTGGTTGTTATAGAGTTTGTGGGAGGTATAAAGGGGACAACACCAACTGGCGATTGACAGTTCTCCGATGG
This sequence comes from Clitarchus hookeri, assembly GCA_002778355.1. Lineage (NCBI taxonomy): Eukaryota > Metazoa > Arthropoda > Insecta > Phasmatodea > Phasmatidae > Clitarchus > Clitarchus hookeri. The sequence goes on from NQII01001352.1 coordinate 208,728, forward strand.
GAGAGTATAATTACAGCTCTTCTTGGCTGGCCACCACAGCTAGAATACATTATGGAGGCGATAGGTGAAGGTCCAGCAGTAGGAATGTCTGAAGTTACTGTAGTGTCATCGACTTCCACTACTGCATTACTTGCTGTATGTAGTATGGAATTTTTCAGCCTGTTTCAGATAATCTTCATTTTGCGTGGATGTCAAATTCATTCAGTCGATAATTTGTTACTGAACACTCATTATGTGCTCTCCTTGGGTTATGAAATCACGAATGATCTCTGTCCTCGCACATTCCATCTTCTCCCTGAGCTCGGAGACGTAGATCCAAAGTAATTTATTCTTTTCGGACAACAAAATGCATAATTCCAAGGACGATGCCATTACCATTTCGAGGACGAGATGCTTAGTATCAGCATCTTCCGATCGTTGGGTTCACTGACATTTCAAATTGTTCTTCTACCAGCATAAAAAGTTCCATTGTTACATGGCATAAGACAACCTCACTTTTCATCTTCGTCAAGAGCAGTTTGAGACCTCTCTGCTGTAATTTCAATATGTTGAAACTCACTGTACCATCATCGTTTTGGACAATGCTATAGACATCTTGGTCCATACCATCATCGTCTTGAATCTTGTATTATTCCTCCTCATATGATCTGCCAAGGCACATGTGTGTCTACTGAAATGTCCGGGGTCTTCGCCAATATCATCGATAGTGTTGGGCATGGGGTCTGAAGAAATACCACCCAGTTCTTCGGCTCTGACAACTGCATCGCCACCCTTGCCATCAACCTCTGTTCAAGAGACAACTGTGTGGTCGGTCACCTCAGCTGAGTCATCGCAACATTGTAAGTGTCTCTTTTGTGAAAATACCTTCACTTACAGATGTGGTGCCCGATGTCATGAGAAGCATGGGCATTCGAATAGTCCCAGTAAAGTAAATTACATGCATGTGTTGTAAGTGTGGGCTGTCGATTTTATGGGCAGATCGTCTAAGGCTGCATATGACTACATGCAAGAGGCTTCCTCCGTGCCACAGGGAGGATGGCTCCTGCAGTTATCAATGTATGTTGATCTTCCGGGCTTTACTCGCCATAAACTTTCTGTAATCAATAAGCCCAATTAAGACAACAAATGTTCTATTGATCAGTGTTGACCAGACTTTAGTCATCATACCTGCAGTGTGCGAATAATAGGTACGCTGAGTTGGAACAAATGTTTGATTTTACTGGCCTGGAGTTTCCGACCCCTCTACAGAAAATTATGGTCTTTGAGAACAACAAACCTGGTGTGTCGGCGAATGTGTACTCGCTGAATACTAAGGGAAAAGTCGTGCAAACATGTGTGACTAAGGTTGAGAAACCTGAACATATTGTTTCTTCGATAGTGAAGGACGAAAGAAAGAATATTTCACATTATTTTTACATAAAGAGCTTTCCACGGCGGGTAAGCTCGCAGCTAACTTCGCATGTGTACAATGTTAATGTCTGCAAAAAGTGTTTTATACATTTTATTGATTAACCACGGAAATCAGGACTCACTGGGGAACATGCCTTGCAGTACACAAAACAAACTGTACAAATTAAAGTACGACATGTTTCATCGTGTTGTTGTAAACAGATTTTACGTAATAAATAAAAATATTGGTAAAAAATCACATGTTTTATTTATTTTTTTAACCTCATCATGAAAAATTACTCACAGTATATAAATTTGAATATGTAAAAAACTAAAAAAAGTCATGATGATAAAATTGGAATACGAAACAAGATTTAAAATTTTTTTAAATAATCTTAAGGAAAAAAGGAGAGAATAATCATTCTGTGGGCATCACCCTCGTCGCCAACATGTTAGGAAATGAGCGATATGGAAGCTCTCTGGTATGCTAAAAACACAAATTGCTACCTGCCACACTCTAGTAGGCAATAGTGAAAATCATGAGTTAATATCACAGTACAGTTGTTAAACGCAGAGACAATGGATGGCTAAATAGATTTGTGTGGGTTGAGGGGTATTGTGTGATGTAAAGCTAATAATATTTTAATGACAAATATAATTTTAATTTTTTGGGACAGTTATATATATATTTTTGGTATTTATAGTTTATAAATGCTTCCTTTGTATTTATTTTTGGGGTTACCCACATCCACTATGTAGGTTGTGGATCATNGTATTGTGTGATGTAAAGCTAATAATATTTTAATGACAAATATAATTTTAATTTTTTGGGACAGTTATATATATATATATTTTTGGTATTTATAGTTTATAAATGCTTCCTTTGTATTTATTTTTGGGGTTACCCACATCCACTATGTAGGTTGTGGATCCTGGTGTAAACACAGCTGCATGGCCGCCCCAGGCCGACGAGCGTGACCTCCACCTGTGACATTAACAAAGATGACAGATATATTGTAAATACGATGCCACGGCGCCCTGCGTCCGACTCGCCATAACCATACTACTCACATGATTGAGGTTATAAGGTTTATAGTAAGGGCTTGGAGCAGTGCGATCTAGGCTTAGCAGAAGATATCTAGTTATGCGGCGAACAAAGGGTGGATGACTGAAAAAATAAGCGCACGCATATCTACTCGAAAAGTCGAAGGGAAAGAAATGGCAAAATAAAAACGCATCCCTGAGTTACTCAGAAAGGGATGATGAGAAATGCGTGATCGACGTATGACTAGCAAAGTAACATTTTTTGGGCTGTCAAATGGGGTATGCGAACTACCACTGANCAGTGCGATCTAGGCTTAGCAGAAGATATCTAGTTATGCGGCGAACAAAGGGTGGATGACTGAAAAAATAAGCGCAAGCATATCTACTCGAAAAGTCGAAGGGAAAGAAATGGCAAAATAAAAACGCATCCCTGAGTTACTCAGAAAGGGATGATGAGAAATGCGTGATCGACGTATGACTAGCAAAGTAACATTTTTTGGGCTGTCAAATGGGGTATGCGAACTACCACTGAAAAAAAAAAACATTATCAAGTGAACATATTTTCATGTAGGAGCAGTTGAATATTGTGAACAGAACATTTGCAGGAGACTACGACATTTTTTCATTCATTTATACTATGCGTACATATATACAGACATGTATAAATATGACATACATGCATACACAATATATGTAATGTATGCGTGTCTATACGCATGCATATTGTTTGCATTTCTTATGCATGTTTGTGGTGGAGAGTTTTGGGTGACTCTTACCAGCGGGGTCGTGAGAAGTGAATATGGAGCAACGTCAAAGTGTAAGGGTGGGGGAAACAGGAGATCCCCGAGGAAACACGCCGATCAGCGGAATCGTCCAGCACGATTCCCACGTGCAAAAATCAGGGACCGACCCTGCCGGGAATTGAACCCGGTTCGCCTTGGTTGGAAATGAGAGCTTTAATCGCAGCGCCACCGCGATTCAGCATGTATGTAGGTATGCATGTTTGTATGCATGCATATATGTATGAATTTTTGTATACATGGAATTATATAGATGTAGTTGTTTGTAAACATGTAATTATACATACATGAATTTATGCACGTATACATGTAAGTATACATTCATGAAAATATGTGTGTATACATGTAAGAATACATGCATTAATGTATGCATGTGAACATGTAAGTTTTCATTAATGAATGTATGTATATATCGCATGGAGATGATAAAACAGGAGATTTGATCAAATCCCTAAGGTAGATGATCAATTCACGGAAGATGTTAAAATGACAACTCTGTGGGGTGATTTCCCTATAGAAAGTAAGTGATTTGATCAAGTCCCTTAACTGTTTTAGTGAAATAGATTTGATCAAATCTCCGGTTTTATCATGTCCCTGCGACATATATATGCACAGAGTCACGAATGTTTGTATGTATATATATGTAGGAAAAACGTGCCTGCACGCCCCTGTCCTCTTCCTCCTCCTTGACGACGGCATCCTCGATCTCCGAGATGATCTCCTTGAGTGTGTTCTTGATGCTCTCCTGCTGGATCTCGGGGCTGGGCTGAGCGCCGCCGACCACGGTTACCGCCACCTCGGCCGGCTCAGGTAAGGCGCTCTCTACGGCGGGCTCGCAGCTCGTCACCTCCTGCTGAGTCGACGACGACTGCTGCAAGTCAACAACGTCCTTTACCACAGTCAGCAAGCACGTCATTCAAACGTCTGCCAAGCCCCCAGTCACATCCGTCGAGGGTGGGTGCCTATGTTTGCGATGCTGTAAGATAGTGACCCGAATTTGACTCAAATAACTTCAATTCAATCCTCCGCCATTTTCTTAGGCACTGTCACGAATTTTTATTATAGTCTGACATAAAGTGAGAAATACTTTAACATTCGCCATCAATTCCAGTGTAAATTTATTCTGCTGAGTCATTTTAACACAACAGCATTCTGCTATCTTGGTCTTGAAAGGAGTACTTAATCAAAATTACTTCCATATGTGTGTTTATAACGAAGTAGGCTGATTAGATATATAGTTAATGTTTGTTTTCAGTTATAACTTTATATTATATGACAATATAAAAAGGAGCCAGCCACAGCTAGTACACGAGTAGAGCTCTTGCTGCCAACGGGAATGTTGAGGGTTCGAGCCCCATCCCTGGTGTGGATGTTCTATAGGTTGAGGAACAAGTTAGTTACATATTTATGTCAAGGCACTCTTTAACGAGCATAAATTTCATGAAACCTCTGGCAGTACATGTAGTTAACTCTAACATATACTTGGCCGACTAGAATTTTACAGTTTTCATTTGGTCCTCACCTACACAGTCTGTTCCCAGGAGAGAATGTGAGGGCACATTAGTATTTATTATTCTTTGGCATGATTCACAAAAATCTATAACTCAAACGGTGGGTGTGAATGCGTTATTTCCAAGGTTGTTCACGATGGAGAGACGCTGTGATATATAACGTTCGAACAGCGAGGAAAATCAAAAGGAAAGATTAGTTTAGAAACAAAATGTTTGCACTCTACTATGACTCAATAAATAACTCATTGAATTTTTTAATTTTGTGTTTCTCCGAATTCTATATTACTTAACACAATACGTAACTCATCAGCTGTACATGGTAATTGCTTATTAGTGGCTCTCTGTTCCAAGGCGTACCAATTAACCTGCATGCCTGCCCGTCATCCTGTAGACGCTTAGTGTAGGTTTATGTTGCCACCGTCCAATGGTTTTCTGCAGCTGTTATGTTAATGAAAACTTACGCATGTTTTGTACCTTGCAACTAACAAAATAGATTGAAAAAATAAATAAATGGGGACGTGTGTACACTATAATTGCTTAGCGAACATCGCTNTGCAACTAACAAAATAGATTGAAAAAATAAATAAATGGGGACGTGTGTACACTATAATTGCTTAGCGAACATCGCTTTTACAACTTTAATGACCCGTTTTGTAAGAGTACCTAATTAACACCTATTTTGTTCTTTATGTGCACATTGCACATCGATCAGAGTCCATTGCGGAGGGTGGAACATGAACACCTTTTACCTGGAATAGGAAACAGGGAGATAAAGCATGTGNCATTGCGGAGGGTGGAACATGAACACCTTTTACCTGGAATAGGAAACAGGGAGATAAAGCATGTGTAAGGAAAGGTATTATCGTGATATAGTAATTATCGTGATAAAAGTTTAGCGAGCTACCGCGACTTTGCTTGCCGACGAAATTTAGGCAATAGAGAGCAGACAATATATTCTTTACAACTGGACTATAACCTACGCCAGAGAAGCTCCGTAAAAAACTGGTACAGAAACAATCTCTAATCAACAATGTGTTTTGCGGAGCATTAGTTCAAGACAAGCAAATAACTTGTCTGTAAGAAACTGTTGAAAATGTAACTGATGGTAATGTGATCAAATAAATAGTCAAAATGTCTGGTTAAATGGATGCATAAAAATGCTTAAATCTCACTGATGTTATATGTTAACAAGTTTATATGTAGAGCAGTAGCTAGGCAAAGTAGATACACAAGTGTCTACTTTAGAAATAACGTCAGTTTTTTCATTAATACGATGTAAGCCAATGATTGTACGAGATCTACTATAGAGCTAACCTCTATGGATGTACCTTGTCCCACTGCTGGAAAATTAAATGGAAAACAGTGTTGCTACTGTGAAAAGATCTTCAGCAAAAGCTGTCTTGATCGGCTACATGAGAGAACCTGCTTCACGGAGAGTCCTTTTCGCGCGATGAAGCATTACGACATTGGTACCATGCAGTTTATGCAAGGCGATACATTCAAGGAACACATCGAGAGCTGCAAGGGAGTCTACTGGGAGCCAGCAAGTGAAGTCACCAGTACCCCATGCTACATCGGTGGATATTAATTCCTCAGGCGATAATGACGAAACAGTTAATGTTAAAGACGGAATGAGTGCAGTAGAGTAGGTTTGTTGGAATATACACTTGCAAGACTTTCGCGTGAAGTCNTGCTACTAACAAAATAGATTGAAAAAATAAATAAATGGGGACGTGTGTACACTATAATTGCTTAGCGAACATCGCCTTTACAACTTTAACGACCCGTTTTGTAAGAGTACCTAATTAACACCTATTTTGTTCTTTATGTGCACATTGCACATCGATCAGAGTCCATTGCGGAGGATGGAACATGAACACCTTTTACCTGGAATAGGAAACAGGGAGATAAAGCATGTGTAAGGAAAGGTATTATCGTAATAAAAGTTTAGCGAGCTACCGCGACTTTGCTTGCCGACGAAATTTAGGCAATAGAGAGCAGACAATATATTCTTTACAACTGGACTATAACCTACGCCAGAGAAGCTCCGTAAAAAACTGGTACAGAAACAATTTCTAATCAACAATGTGTTTTGCGGAGCATTAGTTCAAGACAAGCAAATGACTTGTCTGTAAGAAACTGTTGAAAATGTAACTGATGGTAATGTGATCAAATATATAGTCAAAATGTCTGGTTAAATGGATGCATAAAAATGCTTAAATCTCACTGATGTTATATGTTAACAAGTTTATATGTAGAGCAGTAGCTAGGCAAAGTAGATACACAAGTGTCTACTTTAGAAATAACGTCAGTTTTTTCATTAATACGATGTAAGCCAATGATTGTACGAGGTCTACTATAGAGCTAACCTCTATGGATGTACCTTCTCCCACTGCTGGAAAATTACANCTCTATGGATGTACCTTGTCCCACTGCTGGAAAATTAAATGGAAAACAGTGTTGCTACTGTGAAAAGATCTTCAGCAAAAGCTGTCTTGATCGGCTACATGAGAGAACCTGCTTCACGGAGAGTCCTTTTCGCGCGATGAAGCATTACGACATTGGTACCATGCAGTTTATGCAAGGCGATACATTCAAGGAACACATCGAGAGCTGCAAGGGAGTCTACTGGGAGCCAGCAAGTGAAGTCACCAATACCCCATGCTACATCGGTGGATATTAATTCCTCAGGCGATAATGACGAAACATTTAATGTTAAAGACGGAATGAGTGCAGTAGAGTAGGTTTGTTGGAATATACACTTGCAAGACTTTCGCGTGAAGTCGACGAACTTAAAAATAAAAGGCGGTCGGCTCTAAATACTGATGATGACCATGCGACTCCTACAAATAAAAGTTAACTTCATATTTAGTATGAAACATGGGGAGAAGACGATCATGAAGACGGCATTTATGATAATGACTCTGAAGCGAGTGTTGATGAAATGTCTTATCAGAAGGATGATGATTCTCTCCGCGTTCCCACACATTTCACTAATGAGTTTTCTTTCACAAGTGGTGTGCAGAAGGCAGAAAGCGTGAAGAACGCTTATTCATTTGCTGCAACTAGCGTAATTGGAGAAGGCAGAAGACGCTGAGAATACTGACTACATGTTTACCGAAGACCCGAATAAATATGTTGATACACTCAGACATTTGATCGCTTTGCAACACGATGGAGATTTCTCGCACATTTACGAGATATCTTTTATCATTAGTGAACTGAAGGATCGAGGTTATATCAGATGAGACTGTTGGCTACTATCCATGATCTGCAAACATATGAGAAATGTAAAGTTTGAATGTGTGAAATAATTCGATAGATATAATGTATATAATATGTAAATAAATTAAAATTCTGTATACATAATAATGCAGGTTTAATTTATTATTCGGAACGTTCTGCTTATCTGAAAGACTTATTTATTAATGGGTTGTGCAATCGATTGCGAAAGAGTGTTTTAGATTAAATTTATGCGAGTGTGTGCAGGAGGAGGTGTGATGGTAGGATCTGAAGTATTATACCTTATTCGGGTCGATGAATAAATCGGCAGAGTTCTATAAGGCGAACGAATTAACTGGGGAGTATTATTTAGAAATATTTTGCAACTTGTTAGTTGGCCTTGTCATTTGTATTAGTCGAATTTTCTATTTTTGTTGTCATCGACTGCTGGTATAGCTGGGTGGTATGGTGGATTGGTCTTGACCACTGTTCTAGCCATTGTTGCAAGGGTTGGCCTTGACAAGAGCCAGTATTGGGTAGAGTTATGTATTCAGGAATTGATTAGAGTTTCGTTTATAGAAAGGTAGAGGGGTGAAGAATTGTGTGGTTGGTTGATGGCGAAGGTCGATGACGAGGGGACGAGCTATAGAGAGTTATAGAGGGCGTTTTGGATTGACCAGGGGGTAGGGGGTGTCGATTGAATGGATGGTGACATGCGTACATTTTGGTGCTGGCTGAGCTAAGGTAAGTAAATGACGAGGGAAGTGGAGCGACGAGTGGTGTTTTGGTCGAGGCGAGGAGGGAGGAGTGTATATGTGCTACATAAAGTCAATAATGCACTTTGGGAGTCGTAAGTTTGATCGGCTTTACAGCCAATGAAATATTGAGGTTGGGGTTTCAGAAATCTGCTGCACGTCGTACTAAGGAATGACCATCTTTACCAGAATTGAACTTTTAGGTACATACACATCCAACTTGGTTTTTATTATTAGTTATGTAATTTTATATTCGACGGTTTCTTACATTTTTGTAATTTTTCGCGATTTTATGTTGATTTTCCGAGTTCAAGGTCATTTGGTTTAAGTTTATGCACACCAATATTCAACATGAGGGTCGGAGTCAGTAACGTAATATGTTCGTTGATTTTTATGCATTTTTAAAAATAACTTGCGTTTAATGTTATTGGGGTAAAGGTCGAGGCTATCGGCATCGAACGGTGTGTCGGGGTCAGTAATGTAATATGTTCCTACACTTTAGCAGTTTCCTTCGGTTTTTTTTTTTTGGGTTTTTGTCGATTTTTTATATTTAGGAGGGTGTGGAGGTGGAGAGGGTGTGTGGTGAGGGTAATGGGATGAGTTGGAGTTTAATGTTATATGTTCCTCGATTTTTTAGAAGTAGTTAGATTTTTGCGACTTTTCCTGATTATTTTATTTTTGTGTTTGATGGGGGAGGAGAGGGGTTGTGGTGAGGGTGGTGGGATGAGTGTGAGGTTGATGTTGTATAATCCTCGATTTTTTTTAGAATTTTTTCAATTTTTTTGCGATTTTTCTAGATTTTTTAATGATTGCGATGTGGTCTTGGAGGGGGTTAGTTGAGGGTGCTGTGTTAAGGGTGAGGTTAATGTTGTATGTTTCTGGATTTTTAAAATTTTTTTTAGATTTTTTACCAACTTTTCTTTATATTTGACGATTGGGTTGTGGTGGGTGTTGGGGAGGGGTTGTGGTGAGGGTGGTGGGATTAGTGTCAGGTTGAAATTATATGTTTCTCGATATTTTAGAAATAATTTTAGATTTTTTTTCGATTATTTGTAATAATTGCCAGCGATGGGAGGGGTTTGGTGAGGTTGAATAGTATTTCGTTGATAGATNAAGTCAATAATGCACTTTGGGAGTCGTAAGTTTGATCGGCTTTACAGCCAATGAAATATTGAGGTTGGGGTTTCATAAATCTGCTGCACGTCGTACTAAGGAATGGCCATTTTTACCGGAATTGAACTTTTAGGTACATACACATCCAACTTCCAAAAATAATAATCAATACATTAAAATATAAGCTGCCAAACTTACATTTTTGTAATTTTTCGCGATTTTATGTTAATTTTCCGAGTTCAAGGTCATTTGGTTTAAGTTTATGCTCACCAATATTCAACATGGGGGTCGGAGTCAGTAACGTTATATGTTCGTTGATTTTTATGCATTTTTTAAATTAACTTGCGTTTAATGTTATTGAGGTAAAGGTCAAGGCTATCGGCATCGAACGGTGTGTCGGGGTCAGTAATGTAATATGTTCCTACACTTTAGCATTTTCGTTCGGTTTTTTTTTGGGGGTTTTTGTCGATTTTTTATATTTAGGAGGGCGTGGAGCTGGAGAGGGTGTGAGGTGAGGGTAATGGGATGAGTTGGAGTTTAATGTTATATGTTCCTCGATTTTTTAGAAGTAGTTAGATTTTTGAGACTTTTCCTGATTATTTTATTTTTGTGTTTGATGGGGGAGGAGAGGGGTTGTGGTGAGAGTGGTGGGATGAGTGTGAGGTTAATGTTGTATAATAAACGATTTTTTTAGAATTTTTTCAATTTTTTTGCGATTTTTCTAGATTTTTTAATGATTGCGATGTGGACTTGGAGGGGGTTAGTTGAGGGTGCTGTGTTAAGTGTGAGGTTAATGTTGTATGTTTCTAGATTTTTTAATTTTTTTTTAGATTTTTTACCAACTTTTCTTTATATTTGATGATTGAGTTGTGGGTGGTGTTGGGGAGGGGTTGTGGTGAGGGTGGTGGGATTAGTGTCAGGTTGAAATTATATGTTTCTCGATATTTTAGAAATAATTTTAGATTTTTTTCGATTATTTGTAATAATTGCCAGCGATGGGAGGGGTTTGGTGAGGTTGAATAGTATTTCGTTGATAGATGATGGGGGTAGCGGGGTGTGGACTTGGTTGGTGCATTGGTGGTTGGTCAGGGGAGTGGTCCAGGACCGCTGGCCCTCCCTGGTCCGCTTGACCTGGTTCGGTGTCACGAATCCTCCTCTCCTGCTCTGAGTATTGAGTGGGTTATTCTGCTGTGAGCCTATATTCCTCTTTCTCGACTGAGAAATTTTCGACTCTTGCTTCGAGGAGCTTCAATTCCACTTCCCTAATTTTTCCATCCCCCCCCCCTCATTTTTGTTTCATGAAAAAGTGATTTTTGGTCAAAATAAATTATTTAGAAAGTGATTTTTGGAGTGTAACAGGCAATTTTGTCGATAACATGACCGTCCCAGGCCGCCGACCAACATGGCCGCCGTCCACGCCTATCAAGATGACAGACAGTTCCTGGATCATACTCCATGAATCATGTGCCCGAACCGACATATGTACATTACTTTTAATTTATAACTTTTGTTAATCCCTACGCAAATATAAAGATGTTTTTGTATACCGTATTTAGTTGTTTGTTGATGTTCTTGCTTTTCCTTCCTTTCTCGCCCCGGCTTATATATTAAGAAATTAAATGTTTACAAATATTATGTAGGTTTTCTTGGATTGTTCTCAGGCTATCTTNCGTCCACGCCTATCAAGATGACAGACAGTTCCTGGATCATACTCCATGAATCATGTGCCCGAACCGACATATGTAAATTACTTTTAATTTATAACTTTTGTTAATCCCTACGCAAATATGAAGATGTTTTTGTATACCGTATTTAGTTGTTTGTTGATGTTCTTGCTTTTCCTTCCTTTCTCACCCCGGCTTATATATTAAGAAATTAAATGTTTACAAATATTATGTAGGTTTTCTTGGATTGTTCTCAGGCTATCTTTTGTTTTCACCGCACCAATGATCTGTCTCTCGTTTTCTTCAAACAGGATTCGACTTCAACTATTTTACGAGATCATTTTCCACGAGAGTAGATATATATATGAATTATGATTGCTTGGGAGTGTATTGCTTGGGAGTGTATGTGGGAAATGAGGTCCCTGATTAAACCAATTGGTTTTATGGTTTAAAATTATCGCGTCATTTTAAAAGTATGAAATACTTAATTCCGTGTACCAACACTCAAAATGTGTTACTATTACAATGTTATATTTTTCTGACAGTGTCATAAATCCTATGTATTGAGAGGAAATAACATTAAATTAAAGACATATATATATTATTATTTAACTTGAATAATATATTTCTGAAAGAATAACGATTTCATTTTGCAATAATTATACGTTATCTGTATTTTGCGTAGGCGAATGCTGATGGAATCGNCTGAAAGAATAACGATTTCATTTTGCAATAATTATACGTTATCTGTATTTTGCGTAGGCGAATGCTGATGGAATCGTCTTTCTTAACTTGATGAGAAATACGCATCTCTCAACTGAGTGTTTTAGCGTGATCGGTAACAATGGCAACATAATATTTCAGGCTGTTTTTTGTGCGCAGAATGGTTGATTGTGCATGTGCTAGTATTTGTGAGTGTCATTTACCCATTTCGAACTTATACTTATTTAGTTATTCTGTTTCGTTTCTTTATTATACACGAATTTGCATTTTCCATCTGAACATACCATTACCTCATTACTTCAGAAAGGGAAAATTACTTACTTTTCTATGGCCAAATATTTGTGAAAGAACAAGTAATATTGATTAAAATACATAAAAATAACTTAAGAACTAAAACATTTAGCAACAAACACAATGGTTTTTAAAATTACGATCTATTAATTTTACTATAGCAACTACAGGAAAAAAAATATTTTTTTTTTCACCTGAAAGTAGAAAGGGGGTTTTTTTTTTTTTTTTTAAATTTTGTCACTTCGTTAATTTTTTACTTGTACTCTGTTAAACATCTAAATTTAATACAAATGTTAGTGGGCTCTAGTCAAATGAATGTTTCAGCATTTTACGTAGATTAAATTCTTGTGTTTTTCTTAGATGTTGTCCTTAATATTTTTTGCTGAGATAATACATATTAAAAGTCAGTTCCCAGTCTAATAGGATATTTAAACTCTGAAAAACGTAATTTGTACGATTTTAAAATAGAGTAATCGTTTTGCAGCATAATTATAGAGCTAATATGAACTGTAAATAGGGAGAGGTATAGGAATACGATCGCAATAAAAAAATACTTGTAACATTACTGTATATCAGAACTGACTGCATTTTTACTAGATTATTAAAGCTGCAGTCAATTAAATACAGAATCCGTGTGCGATTCGCAAGGATTTCGTGCAANGCATTTTTACTAGATTATTAAAGCTGCAGTCAATTAAATACAGAATCCGTGTGCGATTCGCAAGGATTTCGTGCAAATACTGATATCAATGTTCTTGCGAAAAGTTTTCTCTTTTCTGACACAAATTGTAAGTAATTATTCCCAAATTTACCATATCAGTTTGTATGTAGAGTGAGAAAGCCCAAATAGTAAATTACTTTCCCATAGATTCATGCACGGTAGCGTTCCTACATTTGCTCACGAAAGAAACAAATTAAGAAGGAATTTCCCAACTTTTTATAGTAGCGACAAAGAACATTCCTATAATTGCATCCAGATATGTAGCATTATTTCCATTCAAAATGTAGGTTGAAACTTTCATTATAGATTAGGAAGTTTACCAGAATTTTTCTTAAATTCAAACACTTATATCCCTTCGGGTATAAGTTTTGGGTTGCAGTTAAATTTAACGTAGTTGAATCTGCGAACAGACATGACATGCAACATACAAGAAATGTATGCATACTCAGAGCAAAGGACAATAGACACTCAGTCTGGGTGTGAAAAGGCATAACATTAGGCGCTGGGCTTACACTTGTGACCCCTTCTGTAACTTATATTATATTACTAGTACTGTTTCAAGCAACATGCTGCATATTAGTGTCATTTGAATAAGTGTCCATTAAATTGACTACACGATAATTTTAAAAAATTGTAACCATTTCTGTTATGAAATATTTTGTCACCACAGCACACACAGGTTACGTTTGTATGTATGGCATAGCATAACTTTACTTACGCCATACGGAGGACCCATGGTTAGTAGACTACCTATTCAGTGTACACCGCATTAGGAATAGGTTGGTTAAAATGTTCCACTTGGTTTTCAAAGTTTNTAACGTAGTTGAATCTGCGAACAGACATGACATGCAACATACAAGAAATGTATGCATACTCAGAGCAAAGGACAAGAGACACTCAGTCTGGGTGTGAAAAGGCATAACATTAGGCGCTGGGCTTACACTTGTGACCCCTTCTGTAACTTATATTATATTACTAGTACTGTTTCAAGCAACATGATGCATATTAGTGTCATTTGAATAAGTGTCCATTAAATTGACTACACGATAATTTAAAAAAATTGTTACCATTTCTGTTATGAAATATTTTGTCACCACAGCACACACAGGTTACGTTTGTATGTATGGCATAGCATAACTTTACTTACGCCATACGGAGGACCCATGTTTAGTAGACTACCTATTCAGTGTACACCGCATTAGGAATAGGTTGGTTAAAATGTTCCACTTGGTTTTCAAAGTTTNTTAGTAGACTACCTATTCAGTGTACACCGCATTAGGAATAGGTTGGTTAAAATGTTCCACTTGGTTTTCAAAGTTTATGTGAAGCGGTGTAGATAAACAGCCTGCATTGCGCATGTCTGTGTCGAGGAGTGTACCAACCTGCTCCACCGGCTGGCCGTCCTGCTCCTGGACAAATGACTCCTCCTGGCTGCAGGACTCGTGGGAGAACGCCACTCCTGGCTGGCTATCGTCCACGCTGGTGGCGTTCCCGTTAGCGTCCAGCGCTGCCTGAAACGTCACAACACCACTTCCTGCCTGTCACAACACCACTTCCTGCCAGCCACACCACCACTTCCTGCCTGTCAACCCACCACTTCATGCCAGTCACACCACCACTTCCTGCCAGTCACACCACAACTTCCTGCCAGCCACACCACCACTTCCTGCCAGTCACACCACCACTTCCTGCCAGCCACACCACCACTTCCTGCCAGCCACACCACCACTTCCTGCCAGCCACACCACCACTTCCTGCCAGCCACACCACCACTTCCTGCCAGCCACACCACCACTTCCTGCCAGCCACACCACCACTTCCTGCCAGCCACACCACCACTTCCTGCCAGCCACACCACCACTTCCTGCCAGCCACACCACCACTTCCTGCCAGCCACACCACCACTTCCTGCCAGCCACACCACCACTTCCTGCCAGCCACACCACCACTTCCTGCCAGCCACACCACCACTTCCTGCCAGCCACACCACCACTTCCTGCCAGCCACACCACCACTTCCTGCCAGCCACACCACCACTTCCTGCCAGCCACACCACCACTTCCTGCCAGCCACACCACCACTTCCTGCCAGCCACACCACCACTTCCTGCCAGCCACACCACCACTTCCTGCCAGCCACACCACCACTTCCTGCCAGCCACACCACCACTTCCTGCCAGCCACACCACCACTTCCTGCCAGCCACACCACCACTTCCTGCCAGCCACACCACCACTTCCTGCCAGCCACACCACCACTTCCTGCCAGCCACACCACCACTTCCTGCCAGCCACACCACCACTTCCTGCCAGCCACACCACCACTTCCTGCCAGCCACACCACCACTTCCTGCCAGCCACACTACCACTTCCTGCCAGCCACACCACCACTTCCTGCCAGTCACACCACTACTTCCTGCCAGCCACAGTACCACTTCCTGCCAGCCACACTACCACTTCCTGCCAGTCACACCACAACTTCCCGCCAGCCACACCACCACTTCCTGCCAGTCACACCCACATGTTCAAGACGATAGTTATGCAGATACTAAGTTGTAGACTGTTCACTGTAACTAAGCACTTTTGAAAGGCGCCTGCATAAAGTCTACTTGCATGCACATTGTGTATTCTTCCCCCTTACTTGGATTTAACATTGCCATGGGTTCGATCACTTCATTCATGTGTCGGTCAAATGAAATGGTAAAATTAGTAGAAAAGTAAATATTGTGCAAATTTGCTCATTCTGTCATTGAAAAAGCAGAAAACAAAATTAATCCCTTATGTTTTCACAAATGTTTACTTCAAAACTTTTAGTTCAATGTTAAAACATGGAACTATTTTCCCTTCCCCGTTGCCAACTTTACAGGGCGATGCCCTCTCAGTGTTTTGGCAGGGGATTGAAATTTTTCAAAGATTGATTTCAGAAATGCTCAATTAAACGTGAACAGCCTGTAGGTTAGGCCTAACTTCTCGTCTACGGCGAGAACATTACATAAGGGGCCAGTTTCTCAGAGATGCAGGAATGTGGAAGGAATTGGCCATCGTCCCGTAGTAAGCAAAAATTCCAACACTCCCCTGGAGTGATTTAGGCAAACATGGAAAAGCGAAATCAGAATGAACGGGCAGGAAATTGAACCCGTGTCCTCCCGAACGCGAGTCCAGTGGATTATTCCCACTCGCTAGATAATGCTGAATACAAGCCACGCTGAGTCTGTTCTTCTGATCGCACTCTCAACACAGGCTTGCAATTTGTCAGCATACATGTCAAAATCCCGTGATCACATAGTGTGGGGGAAATGCATTTAGTTCACTCTCCCAATACCCGTAACTTGATTTAAAAAAAAAANTCCCGTGATCACATAGTGTGGGGGAAATGCATTTAGTTCACTCTCCCAATACCCGTAACTTGATTTAAAAAAAAAGAATGGATTGTTTAACTTTAATATATCCTAGCTGCTCTAAAACTCAGACTTCGGAGAGCGTATTAATNAAAAAAAAAGAATGGATTGTTTAACTTTAATATATCCTAGCTGCTCTAAAACTCAGACTTCGGAGAGCGTATTAATGTAAACAGTCCACTTCCACGCCACGTGATATTGACATTTCTGTTAGCAAAATTGCTGTTAAATGTCGAGTATCTGAAACTGTTAATTGCTTGGCTGAAGGCTACCGTATTTTCGATTGCACTGTCCAACTTGACAGCTTAGACAGCAGCCCAGTCTTAACTGTCATTCCAGTACATACATAGCTGAGTGCTGCAACATTCTTCAGACGTTTAATACATACATACTTTCTCTTAATTATCACTATCTTTCAGGGCACTGTGCAGCAACATTATGATTATGACAAACAATTTTCAAGTAGGAAACTTTTACGTGATGCCATTTCCAACAAAAAATTGCCATTTTCAGCATTGTCGCATGTCAAAATCACAAACTCGTATTTTTTGGTAAAAAAAGTCNTTCCAACAAAAAATTGCCATTTTCAGCATTGTCGCATGTCAAAATCACAAACTCGTATTTTTTGGTAAAAAAAGTCAAAAAACCAGATTATTAAATAATGAAAACTAGAGGAAGCAATATGTGCATAGAAACAAAAAAAAGGAAAAATAATCTTATCTAAACGGCAAATAAAAAATGCCAAAACATTTTTTGGTGCCATGCACGCAGATATCTTGAAGCAGCTCTTGGAAATTGTTCTATGTAAATTATAACATTTCTGTGAGTTAGTTAGATTATGTTGGGTAATTTGTTTTTTGTTAACTTGTTTATAAAAAGATTTCGTTGCTATTCTTCACATACGAAAATTAGATCTATAGAGTTTTGTTTTTTTGTGATGATGTTACAAACTTTCAGGGATGACCAATGACAAAAGCTACAATTTGAGATGAGGAAACACCNACAAAAGCTACAATTTGAGATGAGGAAACACCTGAGTCGATAGCTATAAGCCAAAACCGTTGTTCATTGGTTGCAGTAGGTAGGGTACACTGTAAAAAATAAGTGTAAATTTACACATACAAATCTTTGGTAATTCTACATTTTGTATGTGTGACTTTTAAAACAAACTACAGCAGTGTAATTTTACACAAATGTTCTTAATAATCCAGAGTGTACTTCATGTCCTTGGTGACAATACATGCATGTATGGCTTAATAAACACAACGTTGGTGTTAATTTACACATTTTTAAGAATGTGTAAAAATACACCCACTCGCTGTATTAAAACCTTAAGCTATGTATTTTACTTGTATGAACACCCAATGTCAGTACAGTTGTACATATTAAATTGTGTAATTTTTTCAGTGACCGTGTGTGTGTAAACTTGCTTTACATTCTGGAGTATTTGTGCGCGTTTATTTGCACGTGCAAATTTTCGAAAATTTTACATTTTTATGTGCAATTTACTAAAAGGAGTACAATATTTTTAATTTTACACTAATGTTCCTGTGGATTCAAATATAACTAAAATTATTTGTATAAAAGAAGTGATCTAGTGGCAGGGAGTAANTACACTAATGTTCCTGTGGATTCAAATATAACTAAAATTATTTGTATAAAAGAAGTGATCTAGTGGCAGGGAGTAGAGCTACTTCAAAATTCTTTTTGTGAGTTTAAAAGGCAACCTTAACTACCGCTGATGGAATATGCTGGCTTTTGTTTATAACTACCTATTCTATATCTGAAGTCAATTATTACCCACGTTTTGGAGATAACGTTTATAACTCTGTTTAACTATCAAGCTACAAAACGGAATAAAATAATATGANTATTACCCACGTTTTGGAGATAACGTTTATAACTCTGTTTAACTATCAAGCTACAAAACGGAATAAAATAATATGAAAACTATAAAAATACACATACAGTGTGTGCATTAACATGACACAGTTGTAGAAGAAGATATGCTGACGGTAAAATTGCTTAGTAAAACAGTGAAAAATGTATAGAAACTGTGTTATTACAATTACAGTGAATCTGCGATTTAATTTTTTTGTTAGCGAGAAAATACACATTAACAGTGGGGAAATTACAATTGCAATGTCTGTGTAAATTTACTTGCCGTGAAGAGAATATACACGAGTGTTACAGTTTATTTTCTGCTACAAAGTAATAGTAATTTTACACTAATCTATGTAAAGTTAGTTGTACAAATAATATGTTATTTTAAAAATTTGTAGAATAATTTTACTTTGTTCTAGAGTAAAAAAACATTGACACAAGTATGTGTAAAATTACAACGATGTCAGTGTAGACACTGCTGCCACATATAATTAGTGTAAAATTACACAATTGTTTTTTACAGTGTAGGAAACCCCACCAGCATGGCGACTTACACCACAAGGGGCCGAAGAAAGTGAAACTAATCCACTAAGAGGTGGAACGTGGAATTTTACAATGATTAGTCCGGAGTTATAAGTGTTTAGATTGCAAATTTCGTAGGCTCTTGTGGCCGTTGTCTTCGAATTCTTGACTTCTGCGCTGTAACCGCGCCACATTCGTTACTCCCGACGTTTCGGTTGACATCGTAGTCTCTATCTTCAGGGTATAGCAGCATCAGCAGACTGTTTACCTACAACCCAGATGTCCAGTACCTGATATTTAGGGGGCCGCGGTGCCGCAGCGTCTAGAGCGCTTTCCTTATATCAAGGAGAATCTAGTTCGATTCCTGGCGGGGTCGATCACGGATTTTCGCAGGTGGCAAACGCGCTGGTCGATGCCGCTGGTCGGTGGGTTTTCTCGATGACCTTCCGTTTGCCTTGCCCTTGCATTCCGTCACTGCCCCACACTCATCTCGCTTTACCATCATCGGCTCTCAAGACCCCGATGTTAATATCATCCCAAACCTCTGCGCTCTCCACTCCTCTCTGATGTTTAGAATGCAGACTCTGATTAAACGTTAAAGATTGAATTTTATTAGTTTGAGTGAAATGGAGAATTTGATTACGAAACTTGCAGATATGGTGTTTGTTTACTGCCAAACAAATGTAAACATTAGGGAAGCTGAAATTTCTATCGGGCCATGTATCCAAGTAGGAGACATCCACTTCATATTTCTAGATCTTTCCTACGGGTTCACAGGAAATGGAGCGATTTTCACCACGATGAGGGGGCAGGTCTATCCTTGGATGACCAGATGCTGGGTGCGGGGAGAGCAGATGTGCCATGCCAGTGATTGACGCCTCGCGCCAGGCGGCAACTGACACCTTCCAGAAAGTCGGAGATTAAAGGCTGTTCACAGCTCACTGAGAACTTTGAAATCAACAACTGAAAAATTTCCTGCGCAAAGTGGCATGCACCCAGTAAAGAAGGCAATGATGGACGGAAAATAGTTCCATGTCTTATCGTCGAATTAAATGTGTTACGCAAACATTTGTGATTACTCAAATTATTTCGGCTGATTTCTGTTTTTTTTAAGAGCACACATGTGTAATAAAAAAAAAATCTGTAAAAATTTGCTTTTATAATAATTTTACAGTTTCACTGGACTGACGCATTAAAAAAATTGACAGGTCCATGGCAATTTTTAATTGTACACATGATATGGTGTAAGAATACACAATGGGCATGCATACGGATCTGAAGCAGGACTTTCAAAAGTGAACACTTTACACCTCCACCGGTCAAGAAACCTCTGGACAATGAGTTAGCTCATTTGGGGCATGCGTATACAAGGTAATATCTATTGTTGCGAGTACAACGGAGCCAGCAGAGAGGTCCCTGAGCTGAAAGGGTATGCGTGTTTTGAGAGACGTGGGTAAACAGAGCTGCCGCACCGAGACACGTGGACGACGCCGCGCACGCACGAGACAGGGGCAAGGTGTTAGCCTACTGCCGTGCCGCGGGAGCCCATGCCAGGCGGGCAGACTGCATGAGTGCCTAGCGAGACCCCTATCGATCTACCGTCTACAAGTCTGCATAAAGAATACAGTGGCAAGTGCTGAGTTCGCAGATTGTGGGAGTTGGGGTTTTATCAGTAGCTTGGTTGCAAACCCTTCTGCATCATTGTCAATCAGTAATAATATTAGCTTAAAAAGTTAATTGTGTACTGAAGTTGGAGTGTCTTTCACGAGATCATTGTAGAAGAATTTATTGTATATTAAAGCGATAGCGTGATCTCAGCATTTTGAGTCTTTTACTCTTTCTGACTAGTCCTTCAACGCAAAGCAGTTCTTTACCATAACTTGTACCTTCTTAGGTCGCATGAACTAAGAAGGTAACATTACTGGCGGTGCCAAACGTTTCCATACTTATATATCTGTAATTTCGCTTGCCTTACTTTTTTCTTGCTTTCTTGCTCTATAGCACGCTTATGCATGTTTTAATGACGCTTTAATGACATTTTAATTGAGGATACAAACGAGTGCAGTGGAGTGTTAAATTTTACTAACAGTGTCAGCAATCACACGACACGTGGCAACTTACAACACATTTTGATAACAAGTGCAATTATCAAGATCGTATAGATAACATGTTGCAGATAGGGCCAAGTTAAATATTAAAAATATTGTGAATACTATATAATAATAACAGCACACGTATACTGCCACGATTATATAAGAATTTATGAGTTCTGATAAAAGCAAATCGTTGTTAGCATCAGCAAATAAATTATTTAAAACCGCAATATTAGATCTATTAGAAGCTAGGCAAGTGGTAGGACATAGGTTGCTAGATACCACAACAAGATTTAATTTCCTCATTCAAAAAGTAGATAAACTTATACAAGAATATCCAAACTTAATTTTAGAATTAGATAGCAAATCCACACGTCTTACAGGAGGACTAGTATATAAAATTGTAGATAATCGTTTAATTTCCACCCAAAATTATGATGAAGTTGAGCAAACATACGATGATCTAGACTGCTCTAGCATCCGGTATGAAAACAATTTGATTGATTGTCAGCATAACTATATCAATACTCAATCACCCCTTGCATCTTACATTAACCGAAGTGCTGAAAGCTAACCACAAACAGAAATCGCCGACCCGCAACCACTCAACGTAGTTATTCAAAAATCAGAAAAGATTCCTACATTTTCAGGGGAAGTAGGTAGGGCAGGATTTTGATGACTTTTTAGATCACTACATTGCAGTTAGTGATATATGTAAGTAACTGGGATGAGGCAGAAAGATGTAGACATATAAAATTTCATCTGGCAGGAACAGCAAATAGAACGTACGAAAATGCAGTACAGAACAGAGTAGTACAGCAAATTATGAGGGTATAAATAGTAAGTAAGTTGCGAAATACTTTCTCACCCATTAACAACTTGGAAAAATATAGGCAGCCACTGTACACCAAAAAGCAATAAATGGGAGGAAGTTGCCAATCACATTTTGAAGATCTGCTGCACTATAAGAAAAAGTACAATCCTATTCTATCAGAGGCCAAACTTATAGCAATAATTTGGAAGTCTTTGTTGCCATCAGTAGCAGATAAAATAATAGGTCTGCCGAATGATACGGTAGAACAACTCATTAGCAATCTCAAACGAGTTAAGTTAGGGCTGAAAAGGTATAATGAAGCTATTGCCACATGTTCCCCTAGCCATGAAACAGAAAGACTGCATAGCGAAATAATAAAATTGAAGGAGGAAATTGCAAAATTGACACTGATTGCGCAACAGAATCAGATAGTTCAGAAAAACACACAACAAAACACATACAGGCACAATTACAACTCTCAAAGACCCACCAAACAGTACAGAAGTAATTACCCAACAAATAGGCGTGATGATTACAGTAGGCGCAAGGATGACCGAAACAATCAAAATACCACTCAATCAATAATTGTAGTTCAAAGAGAATACACTCTTTTTTTCAGAATTCAGGTTATTATAGGAAAGAACAGAATTCAAGAAATCAGAGAGTAGGACAAAGTTACAGAATCAAATTTGGTCAGGACATAGTCTATGAATCAAACAGAATAAATACAGGGAGCAATCCATTCCACCAAGGTTCCAATGCTCCTTACGCAAATAGGTATGTCAGAAAAGGATGTTTTGCATATAGGCAAAAAAAATGAGGAGAACGAGGGAGAAAATAAAGACAAAAACGCGTACGATGAAATAAACCACGATAACAGTAAAACAGAGAAATTTAATAATAGGAATCAGACCTATGCACAAGTTGCAGCAAAAAATTCTAGGGCAGATGGTAGGTGTTTTTCTACAACACAAAATGTAATTAAATTTTATAAGTATGGACAACAAAAAACAGAAAATTGTTTAAGATCGCAAATTTACTTCAACAGGCGCGGGCATGCAGGAGACAAGCGTATTCCAGCGTAGAATACAAATAAACATTTTCAGAATAGGAACCTCGCGCATCAAAGTAGAACAGTGAGCGAGCAGGAAAAATTTATAACAATCCAGGCACGCGGAAATTGCGCATGCCGAAACAACCTTGTCGCGAAAGTAAACAAGCGCGTTGAAATGTACACTATGTCTATGAGTAACCTGCAGAGAACGAAGAGGAACTATTGGCAAGAGTCCTATCTACCCATGACAGTATTCTTCGACGTTATCGGACATTGCCCCATGGTCTCATAATGCTTTTGCTAAACTCCAAAAATTCCTAAAAGTCTATAATATGATCAATGGATCCTTCTGTTTATACTAGTTTGTGTGTTTTGTACTATGTAAGGTATATATATTTATACTAGTGGTATAACTCAGCGAAGTCGTTTTCGATTGCAGAAAAGCCATTTCACAAGAGCGTGTAGGTCACGTCTTTGGTGTCCTTTGATAGCGGATGATCTGTGCATCATGGTTTACTAGAACGATGACTCCTAAAGTGAAAGCTCAAAGGCTTGCCATTTGGGAGAAAACAAAACAGAAATTTTCTTAACAACGTTGTGAAAGGAGACGAAATTTGAGTACACCTTTACGGATCAGAGACTAAACATCTATTCATTGATTATCAAAACAACGAATCTCTGCAGAAAAAGGGATTGGATCAACTGCTTAAACTAGGAAAATTATGACAACAGTTTTCTGGGATGAAGATAGTGCTATCCATGTTGATTTATCCTGAATATAGAAACACAATTAACCCAGAATATGACCTGTTAATGCTCAGATATAAATCAGCAACTCGGAACTCGCAGTAAAAGGGGGAAAATTTTCCTTGGACAGGGCAACGCCAGGCCAAGGAACTGAGGGACTGAATCTCTCCGGAATACGGCATTCTCCACATGGTCCAGACTTGGCGCCCAGCGACTTAACATATGTTCCTAAATACGAGAAAATACTTTCGTAGACATCACTATACATACAAGAAGAAACTGTAATGGCTGTCAGGAACTGAATGCGAATCAGAAACCAATATAGAAAACAGTGTGTGGATTTCTTCCATGACCACTTCATGAAACTTGTTCATCGTTGGCAGATATGTATTCGATCATCGGTTTGTTGTGTAGAGAAATAAGTACATATAAATAAAGGCAAATATAAAGGTTCATATCTGTGTTTCATTTATTAAAATATTCCCACTCGGTTAAAAGTTATGCTCATGTAGGCATTACTTTTCCTTCAGCACTCGTATTTTCATATAAGTTCCATATTTCCATTCTCTTCGGTACTTTGAAACACCGTTTTCAATTCAGCTGAACTGAGACCTTTCCTCGCCGTCTGTATGATAGGAGAACTTCGACGTATAAACACTTCCAACTTTGATGTTACTGATGTCATAATTATTCCTAGAGACATGTTACATTGGAAATATCTACCTCTTATCTGCGAAAATCTAATCTTTTCAGTGGTTGTTGCATATTGTTTTTACCATTTTATGTAAGAAGTAAACATACTATACTCACCAGTATATGGTTTTTATTTTTTACTATGTTCCGAAGCGTGTCTGATTTTCTTCACATATCACAATGTACTATAGGACATTAAAATTATTATCCCTGACAACTGATATTTATGTTTGAAACCGGGAAGTTCAAAAACGTGTTTATTAATAACTCAAAAACAGTTTCATAGACAGAAGCTTAATAATCTATATGAATGTCACAATTGAATGAAACTACATTGGCTTATGTTTTACTTGCATCTGTCTAAGTTCTTAACTAGGTTTTAAAAAGGGATTGCTACTAAATAACTGAAACAGTTTCATAGATAGGAGTTTGATAATCTAAAATCATGTTACCATATACTCTAAATAGAGCTACATTGCTATTCATGTTACTTGCATTCCTTATAGTTCTTATTGATTTTGAACTAGAGGAGTTCAAAGAACATATTTGTGGAATAAAATTGTTTATAACACTTTGAGTAATTGTATTGTTTTTTAAAGTTTTAAGTAAACGTCTGGTTTGCCTTTATTGTATTTATATTGCAAGACAATTATTAGTATATTCTTATATATTCCTTTTAATATTTCAAAAGTAATGAAATGCACGATGAAACAGTTTGTTAACTCAAACGCCGAGGTTTTATAAATTTAATCGTATATTTTGTTGGATGCATAAAATCTGCGTTGTTGTGTATGAGATTGTATAGCCGAAGTAATAAGGAGTTGAAGCATCTTCATATAAATTTGGACACAAACAAAGTTGGCTTAAATAAACCTTTCTCTCAGTGTTCAGTGTAAATATTTTACGTTTTGACATTGAGTTTGAGGATTGCAAAGTGAAATGCAGTGCTAATACTAGGCACGCGTCTTGCGGGAAAGATTGTCCTCTCTAGCTTCAAAATGTTTCTAGTTCGACAGCGCAAGGCATTGTTTACAGTGGACATCGACTTAGCGCGACAGCTTACCGAACATAACTACCCGTCCGCGTATAGAACTGGAGGCCTGGCAGCTGCGGACCGAAACATTTTGAAGCCAAAACACAAGGATCTATGCAGGAAGTAAATACGGAAAACAAGAATTGAACGCCAACAAACTTGATGTATGTTTTAAGTTTTTTTAATCATTCTTTCTCGTAAACCAACACACACATAATAAGTAACAAACACGAATCACATGAGTGTTATTACATTGTAAAAGTTTGATGACTAACATTTGCAGTAGGAAATAAACATATTTACTATAAATTTTGCATCGCACCAGAAGTCGACTTCCGTGGCCTAGCCCCAGTTCTATACAAAGACATGAGCTATGGAACTATTACTCTTTCTTTTACAATTTACATTGCCAATAACAAATTACTGTTTACTCTTACACATCATAATCCAAACTCTAATTATTACACAACCTATGCTAACATTACAACTGTCTTTTACCTTTTCCTTGTGTCTTTTAATGAGCAAATGTTCACTATGCACTCACAACTTACGTAAGCGAATACAATAAACTAATTTTAAGTTACATCAATGTGTAGGAACTTCTGTTTAGCAATACAACCCGTATAGTTTTACATGAAATAATTTAGTTTCTAAATAGATTTCTAAAAGCAGAAATTAGCGTATCATTAATAAAGTATGGTTTTAGAATTCTATCATTAGAAAATCAACAGTTCACTTCGAGGATTACAGTTCTCATTTACTGTAGCATAATTGACATATGCAACAGTATTAGAATTATATTAGTAGATAAACTTAGCGTGAGTTTACACACGCACCATGTACATCAGCAAGTTTTGATTACTCGCGGCAGTGTATACCAAACATCCGGACACGCAGGGGAATAAAATTTGATCATCGCTCCCCGCACATTGGCAGCACTGCGGGCGCGGGCATTTATAGAGACGCCTGGAGCGTCTGTTAGCGACGCTTGTTAGGCGCGCCGGCCAAAGATGCGAAGCGAGCGGCGTTTGTTTGCAGCGGTCCACCGCTCGATCTGGGCGCATGCGCGCGTTATTTTCGGTCGCGGGGGGAAGACCTTTCGTCCCGGGCTGCCTTCTGCCGCTGCTCGCAGCGCATGCGCGAGGGAGTCTAGTTTCATGGCCGTTTGGACGAAGAGATAAGAGACAGCATGCTGGCGCGGTGCTAACCGCGCGGTACACTTACTCACGATGCACATTGCAGGCATTAACATGCGCAGACTTGCAACGTACTGAAATCCTCACGAATGAACTATTTTTCTTTTACATTACAAGTAAAAATGAAAATAAATCAATAATGTCTTACGAATAAATATTTTCGCGAAAATAATTGCAACCCAACCAATTTTAGAGATATGATTAACATCACGGAGGTGTGAAACACCAAACAAAATTTCCAGATTGATTAAATATCCTACTGCTATTAAAACTAAATAATTAAATAAAGAAATTACAAAGAACGATGGAATTATGTTAAAACATGAATTGAAAATGGCTGACTAGTTAGTTACAAAACCTATATCTAAGACATAATTGGACGAGTAAAATAACCAAGGCACCAAATATCAGCTTATACAAATGTAGAAAGTAGTGAAGTTAAACATAAGTGTCTACTTTTTCATAGTTGAGCTATACACAGCGGAACAGGAAATGTTCAAAAACATGTTCACTATAATACACTTTAAAAGCGTCTGGGCTAGTTCAAGTCATTTATTAAAACACATGAAATGCATTTCTAAATGCATAACTTAAATAGGAGAAAAAATCCCACACTAAGATTAGAATTCAAAATTTACACTACAATATCGTGTACCTAAAAGAATGTGGAGTATTTACAAAATTATAGTACATATTATTCGGAAGCTCGAAGGAAAATTTCGCCGTCTCAAGCACAGCAATTTGAAATAGGTTTTCAAGGGCAGAAATGCTGCGGATTTTAAAATAAATAACAATCGTTTATCTTTAACGATAAATATTGGCGTCTGCATCTCAGTGTCTTTGGTCGCTCTGGGTGGAGTTGACGTGTTTTAGTGGTGAGCTGGCTTGGTGGTCTGAAATGTCCAATGGTCCTGGTAGAGATCCATTGGTGTTCGAGTTATACTGCCATTTTCCATTCTTGCTTGGCTTTGTAGAAACAAACTACAACGTTAAGTAGAAATGTACGGCCTCTTATTACCACACCAAATCACACTTGGCTGTGCTGAATTTCGTTTTTGAGGCAATCTGAAAGCGNAATGTACGGCCTCTTATTACCACACCAAATCACACTTGGCTGTGCTGAATTTCGTTTTTGAGGCAATCTGAAAGCAGTTATTATAATTTACCAATTAATTGAGTACATACGAAGGCCTGCTTAATTTCTTCATTGACTCCGCAAAATTTGAAAACAATTAACTTGTTTGTATAACATGTAAAGCGATATTGTGAGACTCTAAGAAACACAATTATGTTATCATTACGTCATTTACAGTTTTAACATGTAAAAAAAATTAGTAGCCACTAATTTGAAAACTACTGTAGTAATTAGACGTTGAAATTCAGAATTAATTTTTATAATCCGCTACCACACTCCTGAATAGCTAAGCCAGCAGAGGGTTTACTGAATTTCGAGTGACCAGAGCCGAATAACTAATTATCTGTAATGTCTAGGAATACCGCCAGTTTTTGTGTTGGAAGAATGTACGTAAATGTTTATTCAATTTTTTTACTATATAAAAGATTGACTTTCAGTGAAAAAAAATGTCATTATATAACTCCATTAATTCTGATGTAACCTCTCCTGCACTATGCTACGTGATTTGTTGATTTCGGGTTGACTATAACACCTCTGTTGTCACTGTTCAACGTTCCTGTATCACGTATACTAAGGCTGTTCACGGTAAAGTGAGCACATTTGAAATCAATATTTGCACATAAATCACTGCCCGCAACTGCNAATGTACGGCCTCTTATTACCACACCAAATCACACTTGGCTGTGCTGAATTTCGTTTTTGAGGCAATCTGAAAGCGGTTATTATAATTTACCAATTAATTGAGTACATACGAAGGCCTGCTTAATTTCTTCATTGACTCCGCAAAATTTGAAAACAATTAACTTGTTTGTATAACATGTAAAGCGATATTGTGAGACTCTGAGAAACACAATTATGTTATCATTACGTCAGTTACAGTTTTAACATGTAAAAAAAATTAGTAGCTACTAATTTGAAAACTACTGTAGTAATTAGACGTTGGAATTCAGAATTAATTTTTATAATCCGCTACCACACTCCTGAATAGCTAAGCCAGCAGAGGGTTTACTGAATTTCGAGTGACCAGAGCCGAATAACTAATTATCTGTAATGTCTAGGAATACCGCCAGTTTTTGTGTTGGAAGAATGTAAGTAAATGTTTATTCAATTTTTTTACTATATAAAAGATTGACTTTCAGTGAAAAAAATGTCATTATATAACTCCATTAATTCTGATGTAACCTCTCCTGCACTTTGCTACGTGATTTGTTGATTTCGGGTTGACTATAACACCTGTGTTGTCACTGTTCAACGTTCCTGTATCATGTATACTAAGGCTGTTCACGGTAAAGTGAGCACATTTGAAATCAATATTTGCACATAAATCACTGCCCGCAACTGCNGTATACTAAGGCTGTTCACGGTAAAGTGAGCACATTTGAAATCAATATTTGCACATAAATCACTGCCCGCAACTGCAAACAGGCTGCGTTAAACAATCGCACGGAGGCTCCTAATTAAGTTGGCAACGAAACAAGTAAAACAGTTCCAAGTCTTCAAGTTTGATTACAAGTATCTACATTTATGGCAAAAAAAGTTGGTGTATTTTTTTTTGCTTAATGAGCATTAATGTACGTTAGTATTCCTAAAGTTTCCACGGTTTCACTTGTATGGCGCTTGAGTATTTATTAAGCCCGTGGCAATGTGAGATCGCATTCCGTTACTTCTGCAACGCGCGAAATACGCAAACATGTTGTTCCGTCACCTGCCTAGAGGCACATCTGTGTACATGACACGTCATTCTACTGCCGGCCAACCTCTCGCGCGAACTGCACACTAGAGATGTTCAAGGTCACACATTTACTAGCTAGTTTCTGTGGTACTAGATGAAACTCACTCGTTCAAACGCGCCTAACTCGTGCGCAACGTCGACCCGAACATCCGAGGCTCGTGGCTGCCCACGGCTCACTGTCACGGATTGGACAGAGCGAGACTGGGTATGTTCGAACTCGCTCGTTCGCCCAGGTGACCATTCTCCCGCCTGCTTGTGCGACGTTGCCAAGTCTCGCACACTCACGCATCCACGCGGCGTTCGCGAAACAACGTTTCTACACGTACACACACACAAAAGGACTTACAGGTCTTGTATTACCCNCATCCACGCGGCGTTCGCGAAACAACGTTTCTACACGTACACACACACAAAAGGACTTACAGGTCTTGTATTACCCTATTTATAGGTCATTTAAATACGACATTCTTAGGTGGTTACACTGAACCTAACACATAGTTAATATGTGAATTAACATTTCCTACATAAATATGTATTCATCCTTTGCGGCAGGTGAAACTATTTCACAAAATCAATGTAAATCATACAGTCAGCACTGTTACATATAGAGTTTCTTAATGTCGGTTACATTGGAAACCGTATACCTAGCAACACGTTTGCTGCGGAAACTTAACCATAAGTTTCCCCATACCCTAATAAGTTCCTGTGCAAGTTCCATAAAACCGTCACCGTCAACAAACGCAAATGGCCGTAGGTCTTTCCCACACATCATGACATATTTCTCTGTAACGTTGCATTTCACAGAAACAGTTACACGAGCAGAGGCATCACCTGCTGCGTTTTGTTCACGGCATAATTGACTCTTTAGATGTGTTGTCGCAGAACCCGCTTTGGATCTACGCACAGCCTCGCAATTGCGACACCGAACGAAACCAACAAGGTGTTTCGAAGTAGCATCTTTAATTAATGCAAATTTGTCTCACGCATCACTTCGCCCCCTTTTTGTGGTCACGTCTACTTCACACGTCCCTTCCGCTATCTTCCTGGAAACGTCCTCACTATTCTCGGAAGTCGTTGCGTACGGTCACGTTAACACGTAAGAACTTATCCACTTACGACTGCAGTGAATATACAATACTCACGTGCATTTACTGTGTAGTTGTGGTCTCGAAGTGTTGCAACAATGCCGCAGTCAGGGGGAGCGTGAGAGAGCGGTCGAACAGGACAGCCCGCTCGTTCGCTGCTCATAGTACTTCGGGTGGTTCGCGTTTTCGAGTACTCGAACGACCAAATGCTGTTTGAGCCGCCAAAGCGCATTTTATGATCGAGTTTTACCGTACCACTTTCGAGTGCTTCGAACTTGCTTAATATTACCGCCCGTTTGTGTCAACATCACGAAATGGTGTAAATTAGGTGATCAAATTCGCTCAGTGCACATCTCTACTGCACTTTGGTCTGGGGCACAAATTCTCCGCGCACTGGCGTCACGTTGGCGAAAATTGCTGGCTATTGAAAAGATAGCAAGAATATGTGTTTGTGTGGTTTTCATGACGGCTGAGCTACGTAACGCATACAACGTACACTTTAAATATTTAAGTAGACAAGGTAACGTTAAGGTGTGCGAAATTTGTTTGCATGCCGTGCAGAATCCATATTTATTTCCAACCAGTAGCGAAGTAGGCTCACGGTTGTTGTTTCGTTGCCTTGTGCACTCAAGGATGAGTTTCCTAACGTAATAGTATCGCGCGGGCTTTCTAGGAGCTATATTATTGCAGGCAACGGAACTTAGCATACATGTTACATATGTCGGAAATATACAAGATGAGTAGGATAAAAGCATACCGAAATGAAGGTTTTCAGAAGTGCTCCCTCGACCGTGAACAGCATTTGACGTGAGGAAGTGTGTAACTACGTCATGTTGTAAGACACTGTCGCAGAAGAGGCTAGAGTGACGAGCACGGCGTGTGCTGGCTCGGGTAGGAGCGGGGTAAAGGAGGCAGTACCAGCCCAGACGCTGCTAGGGAAAGGAGAGAGCGAGTGCTTGGTCGACGACGTCCCCCGCTGGCATGGACGTCCCTCGACGAGGAGCGGGCCAGCACTCAGAACTGAATGCTCTTTACCTGGTTGGCGTCCAGCGTGGACGACGTGGACGATGACACGGTCCGCTGGCTGGACGACACCTGCGACACGGACGACTGCACGACGCGCGAGGACGACTGCACCACCGACTGGCTGGCTTCAACCACCTTGGATGTCTCCTCCGACTGGAAGCTGCTCGACTTCTGCATCACTTGCCGCCCGCCGACCACCTTCTTTTCCTGCGCCCAGACACACTTACCATTACATTCCCTTCCAACAAGGCTAATTATACAGGGTGGAAATAATTTTGACGAACAAACTTCGTGAGGCGATCCATTATGCAAAGTCTAGTGGGAAGTTCAAGCATGAGCAGTTTGATCAGAGGCACCTGCTGTGTTGACGAAATTGCGCTGTGGTCACCCGTCAAATGGACTAGAGTCCAGCCACGCATGTCTGGGATGTCGCCAGACCTTATGCAACCCGCCTAACTTACAGTAAAACACAGATCGACAAAGTAACAAGCCCTCAGGTCATTGATCGTGGCCATATCGTTGGGGCCAGTTGTATGGGATACTCCATCTTCGACACCGTGCAGGCACTGGGATTTCCACGGGTCACCGTATCAAGAATGTATCGTGATTTCGTGGAGTTGAGTTGAACTACCGCCGCCAGAGACAACTGATGTGGCGTACAACGTGTCTATGACAAGGGTCGCCGTTGGCTAGTCTGGTTGACAGACAGGCCACAATGCACAACAACCTGTGAACAGCCATGCCATCCCGAACTATCATCAGGCCTGAAGGAGTTTTGAAACTCTATTTTTACGAAATATCGGGAACGATGTGAAATTAATTTGCAACTATCTAAACTACGTTTTATATTATCTAGATTTTCAAACTAGGATCAAACTCTCATTAATACATCCCGCCGTAATGAAGATGACAGAAGTAGTCACATTCTTGCTGCATACATACGAGTATATTATTAAATAAGGGATTATGAACGTTCTATGCAGATTTATTGAGCAGTACGGCGTAATGAACAAAAATGGCCATCTTGTTGCAAATGCCCAGGACCCACCGCTTTCGTGTATAAAACGCACACTAAACATCTGCTGCAACGATACAGTGCCTAGCACGTAGGCAATCCCGCCGTGCTGCTGAGCCCACTGTGCAGTCTATGGCGGATGTCAATATGAACACTTATTGTGACCGTACCTTACATTCATAAGTTAACAGTACTGAAGCTGCTGGTAGTAGTCGTGTGATTCTTGCACGAAGCATTGCGAGCCTTAACCCGTGCCGCGGCCACCGAGAGTTTTGTGAACGTCATAACTGTACTAGGGAAACCATTACGTCGTTGACAACTTAGAACATTCTCGAAACAAAATATTACTGTTGTTACATTATTATAAATAAATTTTGATAAAAACTTAACTATTAAAAGACTCAGGTCTACATTTTTATGATACATAAAATGTTTATTTATATAACGACATTACATTTGTTTCGTGCAAAAGTGATATATAACAAACCGTTAATCATATTTCACAAGATACATAATTTTATATTAAATATTGAATGTGTCAAAAAAATCTGAACCAGTGTGACAGTCACTTCCTTGTGACTGTTATCTGTGTTCATTGATTACCTATCCCATTTCCCACACAAATGCCTTTTTTATGCTCAAGAAGGGAGCCTAGTGCACTAAACTTAACGTAAACATACAAATGAAAATATATTACCGAGTAATAATTATTTTTCTTTTACTGACAGGAGATAACACTCTGAACACGGTGCGAGGTGGTCGAGGAATTCTGAATGATCGTTTGAAACCACNCTTTTACTGACAGGAGATAACACTCTGAACACGGTGCGAGGTGGTCGAGGAATTCTGAATGATCGTTTGAAACCACTGTGTCAGTATTTGAGTGAAAGAAGGACGGGAAAAACGACATTTCCTTTTCATACCTCAATCTCTATTTTTGTCACCAGAGATATTCTACGTCTGTTGTTCTCCATGCTTTCTCCATGATTGAGTTGAGTCGAGAGATTTGGGCGGCTATTAACATCGAGGTCTTCAGAGCCAACAAGGGTGAAATTAGGTGAGAATGGAGCAGTGCCGAAATGAAAAGGCGGGGAAACGGGATATCACTGAGAAAACTCACAGACCAGTGGCATTGTCCGGCACGATTCCCACATGTGAAAATCCTGGAGTGACCCGGCCGGAGATTGAACCCGGTTTGCTGTACTCCGTGCTCTACAAGCTATTCCGATATGTGTGAAAGGCATTTATCAAAAGTCATCTTCATAAAAACAAGCCATATGTTGTGTCCGCACCTTCCAAAACTTTGCAGGTATTTATAACGAATGTTTCCACTAGCATTGTGAAACCGTTTTTTATCATTTACAACACAATGTAAAAGTGAGCTGTGTTACATATGTCTTTCAATTAATTACATTAATTTTAATTTTTACTATACAGTAACTCTAATCACGTCAGCGAAGTTAGCAAGGTAATTATGGTAACCTTAGTTGCAACATACTTGTACACGATATTAAAACAATATTTCTTCAGATAGCAGTAGAGTACTTCGATGACACCTCTTACTAAATGTGATAATATACAGCAGAAGACATGGAACCCATTCCATTTTTCATTCGTTAATATTCGCATTCGGGGGTCTGATATTTAGGAAATGAAAGTTAGTTATTCCCCATTAACAATGTGACACGTTTAGTTTTATCAAATTCAAAAAAGAAAAATTATAATAAATCTTCTTATTTTTAATAATAAGAACTATTTTAGCATACATGGAGTAAAAAATTAATTTTTCTCCCAGTATTAGTGACACAGATTCTCTGTCACCGACAGTAAGGTAAAAAAAAATGNGGAGTAAAAAATTAATTTTTCTCCCAGTATTAGTGACACAGATTCTCTGTCACCGACAGTAAGGTAAAAAAAAATGCTTGTTTACAAACACTACTTTAATGAAGTCAGTCAAGTTAAGATTACGTTTCGCTTGAATATTTAATATCTAAGATNCTTGTTTACAAACACTACTTTAATGAAGTCAGTCAAGTTAAGATTACGTTTCGCTTGAATATTTAATATCTAAGATATTAAAACATGTATTTTCGTACCTAATATAAATACTAAATAC
This sequence comes from Clitarchus hookeri, assembly GCA_002778355.1. NCBI lineage: Eukaryota > Metazoa > Arthropoda > Insecta > Phasmatodea > Phasmatidae > Clitarchus > Clitarchus hookeri. The sequence continues at coordinate 243,502 of NQII01001352.1, forward strand.
TTATAACTAGTCTTTCAAACTAGAGTCACTGGCTCATGAGTTTTGGGTTTTTAAAGACTACATTACCTATGATCAAAAAATTACTTAAATTTAAATTACAGAGGAACATACACTAACGCATCGTACTAAGTAACCAAGCCAAGGACCTTGATTTATTGACTATTTTGTTTAAGTACTCTAAATAATGTCACGAGTTCGTCATGAAATAGACCCCATTGTTGTCTCTACGTGATAAGGGTTTTATAAAATAACCGCTTTCCGGTACATGAAATGGAACTTATCTCTCCCAGCCATGCTTTAAAGTGACAGCCTCGCGATGAGGTGCCTCTGAAGAGAAGCAGTCAACCAAACGGACTGATAAAAGGTAATACCCAGGACGGGAGAAGCAAACGGGGATGCAACTCAGAACAATGATATCCTGAAAATATCCAGGATACTTCTGTTTGTGAGGTTGTGAGCCCCTGGGGTCATGTTCTGAAAATTCTGCTAGCTCAAAAATACTCACTGCGACCAACATTATGATAAAGGCAGATAAAAGGAAAATTACTCGTAATTGTCTTTATGTGGTGTTATGTAACGTATCTCTTTATGGCTCTCTTTGTGACGTCCCATGGGTTTGCTAACGATGCGGACTATGTTCTGGAATCAACATTCTGCTTTGATGAAATTTTTTTGCGTCATTGGATACAGCCTTTGTCTCATATTGCGTTAACGTCGTGAATTTCCCACTATAAACGACATTCACTTTTTAATACATTTTAGAAAAACATCTCTCAAGACCTCGCTATTAAGAACAGCCTAAATTTATCTCTCTCCCCCTCTCTCCCTGGCTCTCTCTCTCTCTCTCACCGGAAAATATTTTAAAATGAATTTACCTCTCTTTATGATGTAAGTTTTTAGAGGGCTAACGTAGTTCATTTCGAGCACCACGAGATAGCAGCACCCGTAACCAAGTGCGTCATCCAGTGATTACGTCAGAACGAAGTGCCGGAAATCATCACTAGCGAAAATTAAAATATGCTTCTTACATATGTTCCAGTCACCGTTCAAATTTGTGCGAAATGGGCCTTTAACATAATGTAATACTTATTTTCTTTGGGGCAAGTATTTATATTTCTATGTTGGAGTGTGTTTGCTAGAATTAACCCGACACGTCAGCCATTTTGTTCCCGCTTTAGAACATAAAGACACCTTGTTGAATTTTCATCATATCGCGAGGCATTCAAAATACCGTCATGGTGAATGTTGAGTTACAGATACAATTTAGCCTCGTAAATATAGTTAGGCGGTAAATGTGTTTATATGAAGACTGAAAAGTTACAGAATACGGCAGGGCTATTAGAATTAGTTAACCCATCGGGCCACTTACAAATAATTGCAATTTTTGACGGGCTACACTCGCTTGTTACAAAGGCACTTATGCTAAACATATTTATTTACGTAAATAGGTAAAAAATGAATTAATATATAATTTTGTTAAAATATTTACGTTAATGATAGTTACAGTTGACGTTAAATCAGGTAGTTGTATTAAAAAGCGGAGAGTCGAGTGGAATGGAGAGATTTGGGTGACTCTTTAAATCGGGATCTTAAGAGCCGATGAGAGTAAGGCGTAGTGAGAAAAGAGCAGCACCGAAATGTAAGGACGGGGGAAACGGGAGATCCCTGAGGAAACGCATCGACCAGCGGCATCGCCCAGCACGATTCCCACATGCGAAAGCCCGGGAGCATACCCGCCGGGAATGTAACCCGGTTCGCCTTGGTGGGAGACGAGTGGTCTAGCCACTGCTCCACTGCGGATCCTGTTAACAAGGAACAGGCCCTCTGGACGCCTGGGCTCGGAGGGCAACTCACCTCGGAGGACGACGACTCCACGCTCGAGGACTGCTCGCGCGCGACCACGTTGCCTCCAGATGGCGTCACCTCCATGTCGCGGGCTGGCCTGGCTCACGAGTCGCTCTTCCTCTCTCTCTCCCTCTCTCTCTCCTATGTCTGCAAAACAGCAACCAGGCTGGTGAGGTGGGGAAGCGCTGCAGCGCATTCTTCAGTAATGTTATAAGATGTTCACGGTTCATTGAGCACATTTGAAAGCTCTCTGCCTAAGGGGAAGGTATCCATTCCATCTTGGATGTACATTTTATCTCCGTTTCTTAGTTCTTGCAGTCAATATTTAAAAAACCAAGCTAGACAAGTCATAGGGAACAATAACAACTATTTTGAAATCCTACTTACTTTTCTTACATTATCAATTTTACATCTGTAACGGTAATAAAATATTACCTAATTATTTAATAATGTCAATCCCACATGGGAGAATACAGGTATAATTGAAACCGTACAAATTTCAAAACTTCGTTAAGAAGTTCTCTATGTAATGTATAGCTTCAACTCGTTATGTGTGGTCATGCATTTTCATTACGAAGATTTGTAAGAAAAATCGAAAATGGATTGGATATAAGGGCGACAAGCGCGTAAGCGATAGGGGCGACACTGCCACGCGCATCAAGTGCGCCATCGCCTCTAAGCGCAAGTCACTGAGTAGGCGTACAGCGTTCTCGTCGCACTGCGTGTACTTATGGGACTCAGCGGTGACCCTATTGTTTCATTGGTGGAAAGTCTGTAAGCAGGTTCAATGCAGAGCTCTTGAATAGTTTTGTAGGTATCTGATGCGTACATTTTGAAAAGCAGAGCTTTAAAAAACCCAGTTTTTGCCATTTTGAAGTAGTTTAAAATGGCGTTTCTTCCGGAGCGTGGCATTTTAAAAGTACTAAACAACCCTCGTCTGAAGTGTGTGTCCCTATCTTAGATCAGCGCATGGCACGCACGTATAATAGTTTCGTATAAATACGTGTATTTAAAACACTCCTCTACGCAGTTCAAGAACCAGGTAGACGGGAGCCTAAAGATCTACTTTTCTTCATATTATAGGATTCATTTGCATGTATAATCAACATGGCCATGGGCCTCATCACTGTATTCATCAGCCATCCGAGCAAAACTACAGGCTTATCAGGAATGCAAATTTCGTACCAATATGTAGATTTGTGCTCTAATGTCTATAGAACTAGAATCACTACCTCCAGTAGCCATAAATATGCTTTACACTCTCAGTACGTCAAGTACCAGAACTATTTATATTGACTTACTGCCAACTTAACTGGCGAGTACGTGCTGCAGAATTTATGTAGTTATGCACATAATTTTTTTTGAAACGTTGGATTTCAAAAGTTTTTACTTTAGGCTGCTGCGAACATCCTTTACATGATATTTGTGTATTTTACAAGTTTCACGATGAAAGTCTGTCNTTTTTACTTTAGGCTGCTGCGAACATCCTTTACATGATATTTGTGTATTTTACAAGTTTCACGATGAAAGTCTGTCCCTTATGGGACATACAAATATTAATTTACTACGAATACAAAAGTAAAATAAAATTGAAGGTCGTCAAATTTCAAAGACAACTGTGTGTCATAAGGATTTAAGCTGATAGCACAGGTTAACCATTTTTTTTAGTTAAATGTTTCCATTTTGAGACTGTTGCCAAGGGNTTTTTACTTTAGGCTGCTGCGAACATCCTTTACATGATATTTGTGTATTTTACAAGTTTCACGATGAAAGTCTGTTCCTTATGGGACATACAAATATTAATTTACTACGAATACAAAAGTAAAATAAAATTGAAGGTCGTCAAATTTCAAAGACAACTGTGTGTCGTAAGGATTTAAGCTGATAGCACAGGTTAACCATTTTTTTTAGTTAAATGTTTCCATTTTGAGACTGTTGCCAAGGGATAAATTATCTGAGGCCTTCACGGATTTTCAGGTCAAGGAAGTGTGTTTTGCATATTGCTATGCTTACGATAACTTCATATTTGTAAAGGGATGTCAGAAATATCATCGAAATAAAGTTGGAAGCAATAATGAGCAAGGTAGAAGAATGTTGAGCAAAAGTTAAAACCCAATGTTTACTGGATAAAACAAAGACGATGACGTTCAAAGAAAAGGGCTTTACAACCTTGGCGGTAAGATTTCATTGGAGGATACAATAGTTCTTGGACAGATTCTAGAACCCAGGAGCTATCTTGTATGGATTATTTACCTTCCATAAAGGTATTTACTACTGATCGAATAAAGTAGTGGCATGGAACCGGAATTTAAGGCGATTGGAAGCGAAATTAAGAAACTCAATATCTCGACTCTCATAATAGCAGACTTCAAATATTTTCGAACCAATGATTGTACAGGGAACTGTTGTATTAAACTAATCTTGGTGGTTAACAAAGGGAAGTTGTTCAAAACTAAGAGGATAACACTGCTGACCACTGCAAAGTCATACCAAACTTTGTCGAACAACTAATGTCTTGTAATAGTGTGCGTTCTTCCAAGAGTCTTAATACCGACAAAAGAGGACTTTTAACAAAATGCCTGTTTGAAGTGGAAATAACAATAATACTGATAAGCTAAAGGGCAAGTGATGTGTCCATAATATGATGCAGAAATACCAGATATGAAAAAAGCGAACAGAATACTGATGGTTTCCCGGAAACCATTACAGGACGACGTTTCTTGACAAACCAAGGAAATTTAAAGCCAAAATGCCAACTTCACATTACTGCAACACCTTCTAAGTACAAGAGAGCAACGGACTTGAATTGATAAAATCGTCAGACTAAATACGTGTGACAAAATTTGAGGGCGGTGTTCCTCAAACTTCACGCACACGAGTGTCGCAGGAGATGGAAGTACAAAACAAAGACACAATGTGTGTACGTGTTTAGTCCTTTGAAAGCTGGAAAAATGTAGATAATATCGTAGCAACAAATAGTTAAACATTTCAATGATCTCTGTTGTTGAGAACTGCTGAGCCATGAGCCAAGGACGAGCAATAGTGTAGCAAATATACTGTTTATGAAGGGACTAGAAGGAACTGATACCACATGCATAATTCTAGCAAGAAGAACAATATATTTAAGAAAAAAGGAAGAATCAAATTGCCGTCCCGGTGATAAATGAAAAGGCGCATTTCTAGCGGAAAACGGTGGGGAGTAAAATTGGGACGAGGCATGTTAGACTGATGAGTCTCTTTGCCATGAAAACATAGAAACCCCGTGTACCTGTTAAATACACAATAATATTTACAGACTTACTTGGTATAAAGGAATTTTCTCGTTACAGTACAAGAAACACACTTCAAATGCCCGGTCAAATGATATCATCGTTACTGGCGCGGCCTCCTTGAACCACGAATTATTGAATGACGGTAGTAGCGAAAACAGCAAACTTAGACCACTCAGCAATATGCTTGCTGATAAAAGTCACTGTACCTGACACCTTTTCGGTGTAATTGTTTAAGGTTCCTTATAATCTAAAACCTCTGAATCTTCATTAACTACTGCTTATGTCAAAAGCCACGATTTTCCTGCGTGTAACTTTTATTCCATGAAGGGGTGATTGGCACATAAATGATCATAAGAGAAAATACAACGACAAATAGAGAATCATAAAAATGAATATAAGTCATTTTTCTCTATCTCATTAGATAATTGACTAATAAAATTAACACCGTCACTTCATTAGACAATTGCAAGTGATCGTAGAGGAATGTCGACACTAGAGTTATTGGTCAGTGAACATGGAGTTGGCGTCGCCAAATGGCAAAACAGAGAGAAGCCAAACTTTGCGATGCATTGACCAATGAGGTACGTAACCCACCGATTTGCAAGTCATATGGTGTCAATACATTAAGCAATCCATTTATATATATATATATATATATATATATATATTGCTTTTGACAAACGATTGCTCAGCCAGCATGAACATGAAGTTACATATTGGAGAAATGTGCTAAAAAGAGTCCTTTCCGTAGTTAAGAAGCTAGCTTCTAAAGGTCTAGCATTTCATGGAGACGAAGACGTGTTTGGCTCTGTGAAAAACGGAAATTTTGTAATGTGTCTGGAATTAATTGAGCTGTATGATTTTTTCTGGCTGATCACATTGCGAGGTTTGGAAACCCTGGAAAATAAATTATTTCATACTTGTCACCAGCAACTTATGAAGATTTAATACGTCTTATGCGGAAGGCAGTGAGCAAAAAAATTGATAATAAAGTTATTTCTTGTTAATATTTTTTTGTTATAGTAGATTCTACGCCAGATATATTTCATAACCACCAGTTAAGTGTAATCATTAGATATGTAACGGAAGATGGGATCTCGTTCATCCACCCTAAATACCGCTCTGGTTACACCAAACGCAAAATCTCTACGTTAAACCAACAACGGCGCGTCCACCTTCTTTATGGGACAAATTTCACAGCCTGCATGATGATTGGCACAATACGAAACAAAACAGCCATTAAAATAAAATATTCACAATGTATTTTCTGCTTGATTTGCCCATTTAAGAACATATCTTTAATTCTCAAACTGATTTTCAATAGCGAATATGACGACTTACAAGTTGGATTTGTGATGATGTTTCGGAAAATGTAAGAATACTTCTGCACATGCGCATTTTAAAAATTTTCTCCTCATTTCATAGTTTAGTTGTGTAATTTTCCCTGTGATTATAGATTTGCTGTTGTACTTAAGAAGGTTAGATGTTGGTTTAGTGTTAATTACGGTCGAGCGTCTTTTGTAACTTATCGTGAATTTTCTACAGAAGTGACGATTTACTACGGGGAAAAAGTCAGTGCAGATTACATTTCAGTACAATATTCCCTCCCTTACATATCATTTTAAATTTGTAACTGTTTGCTGTTAGTAAGAGGGGTTTCCTTAATTTGACACGCATTATTTAGTAATTAGAAACTGCAAAATGCCATGTGTTCATGGACGTATTGGTTAAAGTCACAGTTTTGTGTATACTCTGGCTGAAATCATCAATTTGTTCATTGGCTGCCACCTTTGCAAGAAACTACTCTACTTATTGACATGTTCGCACGTGATTCGTCTCGTATTTTATTGCCGGTAAGCAAATGGCTAAGTTTCCAAAATGGCTTGTCAAATAAACAATTGTACAATTTCAAAAGTAGCGTGGAAATTCACATGTATGGAATTTACCTTGTCGCCAAATCAATCCATCTTCTGGTAGCTGGATTTCGAAATGACAAGAGCGATTGGGTGTTTCAACTTTCTTATAAAACAGCATGCAGTTTAAGGAACTTAAACATAAGTTCGATTTGAGGTAACGGGTCACAATATTTTGAAACCTGGGTAGTGCTACATTGTTGCAAATAGTTAAAATTGGTAAGAACATATGACGACATAATGATAACTTATTACGAAGTGATTTATATTTCAGTTGATTTTGTTTGCACACCAGCTATTTGCCAAACTTTCATATAATTCAGTTATTCACATTTGAGTTCATTTTATTTTCCCATCGGCCATTTGCTGATATTTTACCAAACGTTTTCACCAACGAGGAGGGAAAGTAATTACACAATATCGAATGATTGTGTTGAGAGTGTATTTTCGTAAAAACCTTCATTTAAATTAGAATATACAAATGAAAATTCGAAACTGTGTTTTAAATGTGTAGCAGACGACGCGAATTTTCATCTCCCGCTACCACAAAGCAGACGCGTATTTATAACCGGTACTCAGAGTTCTGGATCCTGACTGAAGTGGAGACGTCGAACGCCTGACGTCTGAAAACTCATTGCTGCTATTAAAATCACTCTTGTTTATTTTGTTTGTCAATTTTTGCTATGTACATGCAAAAAATTTTAAATATAAATTTTTTTGACGTGTATCAACAACATAGAGGTAGCAACTTGCATGGTATGTTAGTTTAGTAGACGCGACCTCAAAAGAGAATGACGGCATGATCGGTGACATAATGCGGAATGCTTATGACCAGAAGTTTTAGCGGGTAAACGTCGCAAATAAATGCAGACGTTAAGACTGAAACTGTAAATGTGCCAGGGGGGTCGACATCCATTGCAATAACACCAACTATTTCAACTCCATTGTAGTCAGGTGGTGCATCCAACTTTAGCCCTTCCATAAAGAACTGTGCTACGTGAAACCGAAAATCATATTTTCTACCGCGAAGACATCATAGGGAAGTAGAGAGTACTAGTAGTAACTAAGTGACTTTTATGAAGACTTGAATTACAGTTAACTGTTTCAGCCACAGTCAATATATAATTTTAAGCGTTCCAACTAACAAATTTTTGTTTGGAGCTTCATAAGCACCAGTAAAACGCTATGTCGCGTGTCTTACGACAGCTGTTTATAAGACTGTGGAATGTACATTAGTCTAAACAAAGATATATGTCTGCCACCGGGTGAGGGACTGCCCTTATTGCACGCTGTTTTCCACCGTATACTCTATTCACGGTTTCTTCACACTTTTCTAATGAAACCTTTGAAAAATCACCCTATGAAAGGCACGTTTAGTTTTTACCTAAATATTTCACGTATCACAAGCGTTTTACACCTCTGTTTGAATAAAAAGCATATTAGTTTTGGTTGAATTGAAATTGAAATTATTTTTTAACTATAAACTACACAATTTTATGTATTATTGTTATAAATATGAATAAAACCAGAGAGGAAGTAGGTGTGTGTATAATGCATAATAATAAATAGTTCCCATTAAAAAAATATTATTAAACTGCGTGTCCACGAATGCAGTGCGTTGTCCCTGTGGTGTATTTTTCTAGACTTAGTCAAACTTTGTTTGCACGAGGCGGAGGGATATCCTGAAAGTAGAACTTCAGCAGGGCTTCAGCAAAGTTGGAAGCAACCACGAATGGGATATATACAGTGAAGTTTATTATAACAACTTCCTGTGCAATGTACCAATATAGAACGTAAACCGAAAGGGCTAGGGAGTTGAAACATTCGTTTCTCGTTACTGACGTGGAATTCTCCAGAGTATTCGTCAAATAATTTGTGGTTCAATCACAAAAGTAACACAAGCGCGAGTCTTCTCGTGAAATAAAATAAATTTCTCAAGTTTACCAATTGCTAACAACAACAAAGATGCCACAGGCAGTGGCTAAGTACTTTGTCCAGAATAAATATGTCTGCGCCTCGGGCGTAACACGAAGTGACAGTGGAATTGGACACAGTATAACGGTTTTTTATAAAGAGTGCGAAGACTAACATTCGCACTTGTAAGGGTTTCGTAATTCACCTTAAGACCGCTATGTGGGATTAAAGTGTAGAAAGTATAAACATGCAATTTTAATTTAAAATGACGTTATCTTGCGTAATTACATATTTTTACTAAGATACACATAAATTTCTTCTTTTTTTAGTTTTCGATATTTGCTCATTTACAAGTACGATATTAGCGAGGAGAATGACAGAATATTTGTTTTTGTCACTAAGACAAGTAAACCGAATATAAAATCATGTCAACCACCATTTATGCCCAATTGCCTTGCCTCTACATACCCTAATACTATTGATATTTTTAATTATTTATTATTTTGAATAATGTAAATAGCTGTGTCCAACATAGAAGATAACGTGTAGGGTTGTTCACCGAAATTGATAACCGGTAGCTTAATAAGTGTAGTAAAACGTTGAATTTAAAAAAATGTCCAATATGTTTAGAAAATATTTTAAGATATATTTAACAATCTGCAATTTTTTCTACCGTACAATACGACATTTCTAGAAAATAATTTTCAAATAATTTTTTATATGTAAAATTACAAAAAACCAATTGTCCTGTAGCCGTAAAATAAGCAAAATATTCCATATTATTTCACGGTTTAAGGGGCTGTCGCGATTACTATTATTGTAAACATCGCTGTGAACAGAATATCGACATACAGCTATGATACGTTTTTCATATATTCAAATAAGAACTTAAATTTTTTTTAAATCTGGCAACAAATCTGTTATATACATAAACATATCGTGTGCTAGTAGCTAATGGAAGTTTATTCAAATGCTTATTTAAATAACAACATAATTTTCATACTCTGACAACAAAAAATTTATTGTGTTCATATCTCTGGTGAAATCGTGTGGAAAGAAAGTTTATTCACAATCTTGTAAATGAGATGCCATATCTCTGGAACAGTTAAATACGTTTTCATAAAAATGTGTTGTTTTCTTAAGTATACATTATGTGCCCAAAATCAAGTAATATCTTCTACTTTGGAAGGAAGCTCCCTTAAAAAGTACGCTAATTGGTAATTTTAGGAGTTTCTGTAACAATTCCCACCAGATCTGGTGGAAAATCACTTATATTAAACCAATTATTATTTAAATACAATTTTCTGCTTCATAGGACCCGCTGTTATCCCAGCGATTTTGCAGATAGCCTCCCACCACTCACAATTCCAGGCCCCGACGGGCGGGAAATTTTCGGCTGAGGGTTTGGCAGAAACTGCTGTGATGTGAAACCTTCCTCAGGGTGCTGCCGTTTCTCCTCAGCTTAATTCCACAGCTGCTCCAGTCCCATCACATAATTTATCTCATCCATGGCGACCCTGCCGTACGGCAGAAACTATGTACAAATTTACATTCTACAACATAAGCTTTTGAGAGCCTCTTCATCGGAGACCTGGAAAATTCACTTTTTTTTTTTTTTTTGGCGATACGTTAGACCTTAAAGCCTCGTACATGTACAAAACGTTTGTCACTGGAAGGTACTTCATTTGAAACACCCCGGGTAACGACGAGCCAATAAATTAACATTTATCAATTGCATGCCTATGCCATTCACATCTGTGCAGCAGCAAATGGAGAAATGACGCCCACTCACGTATATACAATTGAGTGAAGTTTAAAGCGATGCCAAGTAATAACGCAAACTTTGAACGTCATCTTAAAGTCATTCACGTTATGTGAAACATTTTTCGTGACGTTGTTAAGTCTATATTCCGTAGCCTCACAAACATCTACCGCCAGTGAAGCGCGCACACACTTTTATTTATCCCGAAATGTGACAGACTATTATAATGATACTTAACGCAGTTATAAACAAAACAAAAATACCTTTTGCAATGGCTAAGGTTATACAGGATGATTCTAAAATCATGGGACAAACATTGAGGGGTGGTAGAGCTCACTTAAACAAACAATTATTGTATAGGAATATATGGGCGGAAGTGAACCGTTGAGGTACAAACACAAAAACATAACACATTAACGGAAACATAAAATGTTCATTAGCAGCATACTTAACGAGTGATTCCGTACAGCAAATGTTAAAACAGTTGCTGTAAATGCATCCACCAACAGTCACGTATGCTTGGCGACCTCTACATATGGCGTGATTGGCTGATAATGGTGGCGTGCGTAAAATACCCAGCGTATTTGAATCTGTTTGCCAATCACTCCACCGACACTACCAAGCTTGCATTACTGTCTGTGGTAGCAATTTTGAGCAATTATTATAAATATTGCTGTAAAAGGCATTTAGCGGTGACGTTGTAAATAAACAATGTGTTGCATTTCACGTCTTACTTTTGTGTTTGTGCCTCAACGCGTCACTTCTGCCCATATATTCCTATACAATAATTGTTTTTATTAGTGAGCTCTACCACCCCGTAATGTTTGTCCCATGATTTTAGAATAACACTGTATATTTGTCTGTGAGTGGAACGGATGATATGGAATGTCGTGTAGTTGGAGAAAACGGCGGTTTTTAATGTTATATGTGTCATTCAGCAAAGACACGTGGAGTGTGGCTTGCAGGCAGGAATAAAGACATCACATCTTCTCCACGCACAAGAGGCTGAGACAGGCTCAATGAGCACAGCACGCAGACACACTGCAGGGGGGCTGGAGTGACACGTTGAGTTGGCAGGTTATGGTTGGCGTTCTAGGCAACCTTACCCCGCCATATTGGTTTCTTAATTTTCTAACTTGTTTATTTACAAAAAAAATACCGAAAGCAAGCCTTTTCCTAACTAGTCATTGACCTTACACTGCTGTATAGACAAGACAAGGGTACTAAGAACTCATAATTACATCACAATTTAAATTCTACCAAAATGTTGGCAAAATCAAAATGTGACATAAATACGTGTTATTAGTTCAGTCCTTGCGTCTGTATTTCAGTATAAGGTCAATAGCTAGCTGGGTATAGAAGAACTTTTGTGATTTTCTTCTTTTCTTCAATTAATAACAAGCTTTAAAAAAAAAAACAAGGATCCTATGAGGTGGGTGAAGGTTTCCTTTAACAGCGAGTTCTTGAAGTTAATGAGGAAGAAATTAAGTGAAGATGAAGCAGTGGTGGAATACAGAGGCGGGTAAAATGGGAGAACCTCGAGAAAACCCACCAGCCGATGGCAACGCCCGCCACGTCACCCTACCAGGAATCGAACCCGGTTCTCCTTTTTGTGAGGCGAGTATAGTCGGTTTACGGTATCTTCACTAATTTGGAATCACAACTTTGAAAAATCACTTCATTTATGGTGTGTTTTATTGTTTCTGAAATATGGCGTGTATCATACGCGTGTTATACTTCTGTTTAGTTATTTCCGGTGGCAATGAACTTTTCTTTTGTTTTTAAGTTATAATATTGAAATTTTAATTAATATGAATATATACAGAAAGAAAGCACGTGTTTTGGTAATGCGTAGTACGAAATAGTTCTCGTGCAGAATATTATTAAACCGAATGCGCACAAGTGTGGTGCGTTGTCCCTTTGGTACAATTCGCTATAGTTAGTAGAGCTTTGTTTGCATGAGGTGGAGGGATAGCCTAGAAGTATAACTTTAGCAGGACTTCAGAAAAATTGTAAGTAACCNAATTCATGACTGGACTATAGTGTGACTACACCACTCCCTGGTGGAGGCTACACCACTCCCTGGTGGATGCTACACCCCTCTCTGGTGAAGGCTACATCACTCCCTGGTGGAGGGTACATCACTCCATGGTGAAGGTTACACCACTCCCTGGTGAAGGTAACACCACTCCCTGGTGAAGGTTACACCCCTCCCTGGTGAAGGCTACCACTCCCTGGTGGAGGCTACACCACTCCCTAGTGAGGGCGGAGGGCACGTCAGGGCGCATGGAGGACTGGCGGTACGGTGGGCGGCGGTGCGCTGACCACTGGCTCNCAAGCTCGGGCCAGGCCCGGCCAGCGCCCAAATAACCAGCGGCCAGCCCCTCGCCGCCTGCTATTTCAGCACGCCTCACTCTCCCGGGAGACATGTCCGCCTCCTTGCACCCACCATGTCCCGCGTAGCTACTTCTCTCTCAAACATACTGTCTGGAACACACTGCTTAAGACACATTTCTGTTCATAACGCACACTGAGATTAACTTTGACCGCTGCTGTGTTGTGATGCCCAGTGTCCGATGGTATTTCCTGTGGTTGATTGAATCGTAAACTGAGCTACTCTTGCAGTACGTAAGAAAATACACCGCAGGACAATAAAAGTAACACACACAGAAACATGCATCGGATGGTACCGTAACTTTATAGAGGTGACCATACAGATGAGCAATTCACGTGATCAAAAAACAGAGCAGCAGGGTAGTTACACATGGATCTGTGATACGCCGTCCAGTCATGTTCAATAGTGCGTCGCACCCCCTCGCACTATTATACACGCTGCAACATGGTCTGGCATGGAGTCCAGCAGGTGCTGGATGTTGTCCTGAAGCAGATGGGCTCACAGTTGTTGGACGGTGTGTTCCAAACCCCGGATACTGTGGCACGGCGGCAGCTGGCGTTTCAACTGGTCCCACGTATGCTCGATTGGTGACATGCCAGGAGAGCAGGCAGGCCATGACAGTATTTGCATATGATGGAGGCAGTCCTGCGTAACTCGTGCCCTGAGCGGTCGGGCGTTATCCATCTAGAATATCACAACTGGAATCCCGGCCAAAGATTGGAGCAGGTGGGGGGCGTAGGATATCATCCACATACATATGGCTCCTCAGAGCCTTATTCCTGCCTTGTGAGAAGGTTGCTGCTCGATAGCGAGATTTGAATTGTAGTGATCACCAGGGGTCCTCCACACCTAGGCGCGATGATCATCCGTTCCCACAACGGAGTGGCACTCATCACTAAACACCACGCATCGCCAGTGTGACGGGTCGTCACTTGGAAGAGTGCTTTATCTGCATAGGGCCTTCTGCGTTACTTGCCTAGTACTTTGGTTGTTGCATATAGTTGAGCCTACACATATCTTTGCCTTCTATGTCTTTGGATTTTAGAGCACCATGTTATTTTGTAATATTTTGTTTATTTTGCTTATTGTTATATTTTATTATTGTAGTATTTATTATATAATAAGCTGCTCATGCTTTGATGTATGATCTATAAGAATATTTGTGTACAAATGTTTCTGGGANGTATTTATTATATAATAAGCTGCTCATGCTTTGATGTATGATCTATAAGAATATTTGTGTACAAATGTTTCTGGGAGCTTCTTCAAAGTGAGATAGTCTCGTGATTGCTGCACATCGCGTCACCGCCTGGGAAGGAGGATGAGCGTGACAAAGGATGTTGAGCAGGCAGTGTAGGCAGCGATGGTCGTGGTGTATAGAGAGAGAGAGAGGGAGAGAGAGAGAGAGCGCGCGCGCGAAATGTCTATGTGGGGAGAGAGTTGTGTGAGCACCCGAGCTAACGTGGGCTAGAATTGGGTTGTGTTGTCGACTAGACAGAGTTTTCTGCCGCACGAAGACGGCTAGCATGATTGCCGGCCATTTTGAAGATCACTTTTGTTTCCTACAATTTACATGAGTTTATCCTGCAGTTATTGAAGACAACATAGGTGTTTTACTCATAGGTTTCTCCGGAGTAGGAAAACTGGAGTTTGATTCCTACTCCGCTGTGTGTCTCGTGAGACGAGACACAGTCATCGGGCACCGGAAGTGAACGGGGTATCCTGGCGGCAGGGGAAACTGCGATTGCCGCCAGCCCAGGTCCGTTGGGAGTCGGTGCAACTAACGTGAGGTGGCGTGCTTGCCCACTTCAACCAATTACCGTGAGCCTATGCAATTCAATATTTTCATACTTGAGGTACTGTATCAACTTGTCCTAAACGTTTTGCCATCTGTGTAAGAGAAAGTCGCAACTATCATAAAATATAAAGAGCGCAGAATTGTTGTACAATTTTATGAGCATGCAAGTTTTAATATTTTGGCAACTTCATCGTCATACACTAAATATACTCGAGTTTTAACCTTGCCTAAGTTATTTAGAGAAGTATATATAATTTTAACTTTTGGTAGTTCTTTACGATATGATAACTTCGGAATGCCGATATATTGTTAAGTGTTGTCTTACAGTTGCAGCTGAGTAAATGGAATCTCTTTAAATTGGATAGTAATGAATGTGCTTTTGCTGCCTATTTCTGCAACCGGGTAAATATAATTGCGTTAATGTACTGCCCTGGCTCTGCAATTATGCACTTTGATGAGTTAGACATAGATTTTCCAGATATCAAGCTTTCATTTTTAAAATAAAAATATTACTAGAATATAAGATTTAAATGAAATCGTGCATTTTCTGCCTTGTTAAGAAGTAAATGAAAAGCCTAAATTTTCCTACTTTGATAATTTATATTTTTAGATGGAAATATTACTAGAATATACTATTTTAATGATTGAAAGTGTCCATTTGTTCATGTGCCGTTTTATGCAGTTGAGAAAATTGAAACGAAATTTGTATTCTTTGCCTCCTTGAGTTTTGAGGTTAGAAAATATCGCTAAATGTACGATTGTAGTCTGTTAATCAATTGTATTAGACTTTAATTGCATGGTTTCCCTGTTTCAGTGATGAAAATAACATCTATATACTCAAGAAATCAAATAAATTATATTTTATATCCTTGCGTGATTTTATAATACATTGTTTTGATTGGATTTTGTGCGCCTGTTTTTTGTACTTTAGGTTAACCCTTGATACAATTTTTTTCTTTCTTTAGTAGCCAATTTTGGTTTGAAGCCAAATCTTTATCCATAAGTTTTTTAAAATATATTTCCACCCTTATGTATGTGATGAGTGGGGTAGCCTGAGGTTTCAGCCAGGGTTGGGTAGGATTTCACTNAAATAAAAATATTACTAGAATATAAGATTTAAATGAAATCGTGCATTTTCTGCCTTGTTAAGAAGTAAATGAAAAACCTAAATTTTCCTACTTTGATAATTTATATTTTTAGATGGAAATATTACTAGAATATACTATTTTAATGATTGAAAGTGTCCATTTGTTCATGTGCCGATTTATGCAGTTGAGAAAATTGAAACGAAATTTGTATTCTTTGCCTCCTTGAGTTTTGAGGTTAGAAAATATCTCTAAATGTACGATTGTAGTCTGTTAATCAATTATATTAGACTTTAATTGCATGGTTTCCCTGTTTCAGTGATGAAAATAACATCTATATACTCAAGAAATCAAATAAATTATATTTTATATCCTTGCATGATTTTATAATACATTGTTTTGATTGGATTTTGTGCGCCTGTTTTTTGTACTTTAGGTTAACCCTTGATACAATTTTTTTCTTTCTTTAGTAGCCAATTTTGGTTTGAAGCCAAATCTTTATCCATAAGTTTTTTTAAATATATTTCCACCCTTATGTATGTGATGAGTGGGGTAGCCTGAGGTTTCAGCCAGGGTTGGGTAGGATTTCACTTTGCTCTGGCACGGCACCGCTGACAATGGAGCCGTCACTGTTGCAGAGTTAATGGCAGCACACACACTGTGCATTGGGGTCTCAGGTTCGCCTCCGGAAGCGGTAGGGAAATGCAGTGGTCAGTAACGTAGACCAGGTCGCCATGGAATCCTTGGCGCACGATCCGTCGATCCTCTGGACTGGCAGTCTCCCTCGTCAGCCCTGAGCCGGTCCTCCGTGCGTGGGTGCCTTCACGTAACACTCGGACCCTATGTTCCGAACAATCTACATGGTTGGCTATACGGCGATACGACCAGTGTGCGATTCCCAGTCCGAGTACGAGTCCTCTAGCTGGGGTTTGTTTAAACACACGTCAGCCTCAGACTACGCTTCCTTTGTTATTTAATTATGATACCAGGTGTTCAAATTGGCGCCCTTGTGCATTGATATATAATGTAAAGAGATTATGAGCGGACAACAACGCACGTCGAATTTCATCTGGAATGATCGCAGAACCAGCTCGTGTTATACGGCCTTCCATGACTTTGGGAGTCGTCGGGGAAGATTTGTAGGCCCGTTGCTTTAATGCCCCCTACAGATAAAAGTCCATAGGCGTTACGTCTGGGGAACGTGCAAGCCAGTTCATGATTTCATACCAACCTATCTAACGACCACCGAAAGTTCTGTTAACCATGTATTACATCATCATACGCATTTTCAAGGGGTGTTAATAATAATAATCATTCAATTTAACGTAACGAAGTTGAACTTTGTATCTTTTTTATCCACCCACGTACGGAGTAAATATCAGTATAAAGTTATTAGCGCCTTGGACAGTGTTAATAGTTTTTTTTTTAAATAAAAACGGTGTGTGTGTGATGTGGATTAAAATTTATTTATATTGCGTGTTATCTAAACTATCAATCAAATACTTATACGGAGCCTGATTACTCTGATACCAGTAGCCCGTACTATAATATGGAAACATTTAGAGAGGTGCATACAACCGATCTTTATTATTTCCTTCGAGTTGTCAATTTCTGTATAGCAAATTGTAGAAATGTTCTTTCTATTTAATTTTTTTTTTTAGATCCGCATGTGTTATAACATAATCCCTCTAAACTAACAACACGATTTAAATAAACAAACGAAACTTAAAATCTGCCCTAATAATACCGTATTCCGTTCATTTTAGTTTCCACTTACGACGACAGATGGCAGTGTACATATATAAACGTTATGACAACGTCGCGCTATTGTAACATCTACGGACGACAGGTAGAGAGCGACGGTCACAGCGTGTCGCGTCGCCGACAAACTGTCGCACGATTGTAAAAAAAAAGGCATTTAAAAGAACGCAAACTGTTGCAGTGCGTGGGCGCCACTACAGGCCGGCGCGTGTGTGGTGCCGGCAGACAGGTGGACTGACGTCATCAGCGTGGTCCAGCGGAAGCTGAGTGTGTCGCAGACGGCGTGTCGCGGACACTTCGCCCGCCAGGCGTGGACATTTGGCGACTCATCACGCCGCTACGTCATATACACACCCGCTCTCCTCCTCTCGTTCGTTAGCGCCGGTTCGTTTGTAGTCTATTCGCGGTTTCTTCACACTTTCTGAATCAAAACTTTATGGCGGCGTGTTTGGTTCTTACCTAAACACACCATGTATCACAAGCGTTTTATACTCTTGTGAAACCGTAAAAGTATCTTATGTTTGGTTAAATGTATCTTTTTTTAATTTTATATATACTTGATACTAGTTCATTTCTGACATAAATGAATAAAATACAGAAATAAAGAAATGTGTGTTGGTAAAGCCTAGTAAGAAATAGTTCTTACGAAAAATATTATTACACTGTCTGCTCACGAATGCAGTGCGTTAGCCCTCTGGTGTAAATCTCTATAATATTTTTTTTTTGTATGAGGCGGAGGAATATCATGATAGCAGAAATTCAGTAGGGCTTCAGAAAATTTGGAAGTAACCGTGAATGTAGTATACCTACTTCTAGCTTTTTCACCCGTAGACTAAAAATAGGTAATGCCGATATCGCTGGTTGCGCACAACCAGTCTCCGTGTCCCAACACTGAACTGCTGTTCTGCCAATACGACTTGCAAAACCGGCGTCGATTGGATTTGAGGTTAGAACACTGATTAGTAAACACCTGCTTTGAGATGTGTGTATAATTCCTCTAACCAATTTGTAATGCATTTTGATTAAATTCAAATTGGCAAAAGTTTTTTATTCATATAAAAGTGCTTGTCTTTTAAAAATTCAAGTATAAACAAACATGTTCATCGTTGTTTACCATGTGACTTTGACAGTTGTATTAGTGTGGGGTAGGTCAGTGTTGTGCGCATGCGCATAAGGAAAATAATTGGTCTAAATCATCTTTAGTGTAACCGTACACTAAATATGAGGTAGACCTATTATTTGCCATATGTGCATGTACCCAACATTGACCTACCCCACACTAATACAACAATGATGAGTGCGTTTGTCGGCGTTTACCCACGCCTCCAAACAAAACGCACTGATTCAGTCGTATTTATTTGTCATTTAAGGCGGTCGCCTTTTGATGTGTGTGTGTGTGACTGAGGCAAAAATCGTTGATACGCTACGGCTGACTCCGCCCGGCGTATGTAAAGCTATATCGCCTCTACCTGCGAGGCACTCAACTGGCGCGGTGTGCAGTCTTTCTGATGGCGACTTGCTTGAACGCGACTTCAAGGTATGACCCTATAATATTATTGCACGCAACTCTAAACCAAAGTCCTGTGCGCGCCTCTGTCGCAGCTTTGCTTGTATGTAGTTCGCATATTACGAGATATAGCAGTCTGAGAAAAGCCGTTTGTAATTGTGTTGGAGGACATGAAAATAATATTCCCAATGTGCGTACTGTCTTTAAAGTGCCATTCCGTCATCGTATGGAATGCACTTTATTTTCTTAGGTTAACATATTGGGGGCGCGTTTAGCAGCTTCGTCGAAAAACGCATCTTCGAAACACGCTGCAACGACTTTCAAGCGCCACGTAGGCGAGCGAGGGAGTGATAAGGGCGACACTAATCCACACGCCTAACGCCTCATCGCTCCTACGTGCAAGGCGTGCAGTGATCTCGTTGGTGTGCTGTGCTGAGCAAATTAGATATGTAACAATGGGGCTTTATTACACAAGATGAAAGCACGCAGATAAAACCACGTCCTTATAACGATACTTGAAAGCACTGCCTACTGGCTGGCAGCTGCGAAATGGAAATAGAAAATCCCGTGTTAAGTAAATTTCGCCTCAGTGCGTTAATTTTAATGACGGGCGTTTCAAACAAAATGTGTTCTTCGCGAATATTCTAGGAGAAATTCACTGCAGCGGAGATGTTTCCATACGATGTCTAGCAGGTCGGCAAGAAAATTTTCAAATTTATGTATTACAAAAAGTTTATACCGTATATCTATATAGTAAATATACTCTCGTAGATATCCCCTTCTAAAAAAATTGTGAACAATAAATTTTGTTTGATACACCTAACTTTAAAATTAGCGCATTACTGTGAAATTTCCTCAACATGGGATTTCCTATTAAAATTTTACAGCTGCCAGCCGTTAGGCAGGGCCCTAAAGGAGACTGCACAGGCAAGCTTTAAAACATGCGTTTTTTTTAACCATTTTTACGATTTCTTTCTCTTTGAATACACTGAAAATGATAAAAAGCAAAATAGGAATATTTAGATTATTGATTTTTACCTTTTCTCCAAAAAATAGTTTTACCAAAAATAAATTTACTTAGATACACGTATTCGCAAAAACACAGGAAATATTTTAGTTTATAATCGGCCCTCTTAAGACTCGGTCTCGCCCTTCATATTGACTTTTACTTTTATTTTCCACAACTCTCTTTTAAATTCAATAACTGAATATTTGTCATTACAGCACGTTTACATTTTACAAATACCTTCAAATTAAGTCCCCAAATATCATCCGCGCACTATCCGGTAATTGTGGAAGAATATATTGATACTTAAAAAAATTAATGCTGCACTTATTACGCTATAATTACATGGTAAGAGTTAAATAATTTTTGTTGTACAGTGTAATGTAATATTGCCAGATAGGTAAAGTTTTAGTTTCAAAATAAGTAATGGCAAATGACTTCAATGGGCTAGACAACATTGTGTGGGAGGTAGAGCATTAACAAAACTGTCCAATAATTTGGAGCAGCGTTTGTTTATGAATATCGTTGAAGAAATTTTTCACGTCGGAATGCTAGTTTCTATTTTCTATTTCCACCTCTAATGGGCATTTAGAAAAAAAATGAAAAGAATTTAATAAGCGAGATACACAATACATTTTATAAACGAAACTTCCCGTACAGGCTATTCTGTACGGACATGTCGCTTTATTTATTCTTTATTATCATACCACCGTTGAAGGTTTGATGAAGCGCGACGACGAGAGAAATACCGCACGTCTTGAGCGTAAAGGTGACCAGACATTGGATGCGCATACCTAGATCGCCCTTACCGTTCTCATGCGTGTAGGCCTCGGACACGATACATATCTCCAGCCAGACGGCACCCTTACGTGGTTTGTTGAGGCACCATTACAGAATAGAGCGGAAGAGAGAGGTTTGGGCAGCTCTTAACATCGGGGTCTTGAAAGCCGATGAGAGTGAAGTGAGGTGAGTATGGAGCAGCCCCGGAATGCACGGGTGGGGGTAGCGGGAAATACCGAGAAACCACACCGATTAACGGCATCACATGGCACGATTCCCGGCCCCACCGGGATTCAAACCCGGTTCACTTTAGTAGGAGGGGAGCAGTCTGACCACTACACCACCGCGGCCTCTTGCAGCGGTAGTCACGACCTGTGTTATAACTCTGCTAACTGGGGAAATGCCTGGGGAGACAGGTAGGATGGGGTGGGACTCGGGGCGTTAAAGGAGTTTTTTTAAATCTATTTTTAATTACTCGAAAAAAAATCAAATATGTTTAAAAGTTCGTGCTACTCAACTTCGTAAATGTTACTTTGGTGAATTTTGTGTAAGAACAAATTTGATTCAAAGATGAATTATTTTAAGAGGTTATGTGGTGCCAAGTTTCGGAGGCATGCTATTAGAAAATGTTGTGATGAATTTGAAGTGCCGTATAAAAATAAAATTCGGAAAATTCAAGTTATGCTTGCCCAGGGAGCCAGTTGTCTCAGCCCAGGGCCTGGTAAACGGTATAACGTCTTTCACGATTTCGAAAATAGAATTTCGTTTGCTAGTGAAAGGTTTACGGAACGTAATACAAACATATGACGTTGATTGTGTGCGGGAAATGTTGTTAGCTGTATACTGTCCAAATGTACAAGACCTTGCTCGCTTGATCCCTGTACTGCTGACGACGTTGAACCGGAAAGGAATACCGCAGTTTTCAACAACAGCAAATATAATTCTTCGTAGTCGTTTGTGTCTGCGAATGGAAATCGCTAGGAATTTTAATCGTTAAAGCACCTGTCGTACATTTAATTTTTTCCGTCAAGTTACTACAAACAATTTTGGTTAAAGCAATGTTGGGAGGTTATAACACCACGGAAACATCATTTCCGCCGACGTACTTGTCTCATACGTAAAGTTAGACTACTCCAGTTTCCATCAAGTATTCTGTATATTGAAAAGTTTGTTAAATTTCTAAGAGGTTTTACAAGTTCAGCCACCAGACCCGTACACATAAAAACGGTAATTTCCGACACAACGAAAATTAAAAATGGCGATTAATAGTTACAAAATAAAGTGTTTACAATACTTTTCTATATTATAAAGTAATTTTATTAGCAATACACACTTAAAATAATATTAAATTATAAAAGTCAATTAATTTTATTATGCAGTATATATATACGATAAATACAATTAAAATTTTGTTTTGAAGTAAAAATTAAATCACAAAAATTTTAATGTTCCTTTTTGTAGGCTAATGATCAGCGCGGTGAAAACCGTAACATTTCTCTTTCAAAATTATGTGTAAATAAAAATAAGAATAAGTCTGTCAAATGATTAACTCTGACAGTGTGGCAAATTACCAAACGGAATCAAGATTATTTGATCAACATTGGTGTAAATATTTGACGGTAATATTTCTCCTGCAAATTTTATTGTCAAATATATTTGAAGGAAAAAACTTCACAGAGTGGCAGTGGCTTAACACATTGCGCCCATGTGACGAGGACTGAATTACACTCCACCCCCGTGAGACTTACCGCTTGTGAAGACAAAATATGTGTGCAGGTAACTCTCACATCGGTATTACAAAACACGCGTAGCCCAAAACACGGCGCGGGTCGAAAATACGGGGTTGTGTCGTTTTGCCCGAAGTAGTTTTGTCTAAACGTCATGACGTCCATTTCATATAAA
Source organism: Clitarchus hookeri (assembly GCA_002778355.1). Taxonomy (NCBI): domain Eukaryota; kingdom Metazoa; phylum Arthropoda; class Insecta; order Phasmatodea; family Phasmatidae; genus Clitarchus; species Clitarchus hookeri. Next base: position 266,442 of record NQII01001352.1, read on the forward strand.
GTCGTTTAGCGTAAAAGTGTTTTTTCCTGATATTCTAGCATACCGCTTTACTTACAAGACCAATGATTTGTTTAGCAATCGTTTCGTTTAAAATAGGCTGCCTACATTTCACGTCCGAATATTGGTTAAGTTTCCTATCTACATCGATAATGTTTATGCACTAAAAATGTCTAAAACGGTTTCCCTTAGAATCATAATTAGGTACGGAAACTCCAAAAAAATATATTAAAATGGTGGAGGGATGTGAAATGGAAACGTTTGTTTTTAATTTTACGTCACGAAATAATCAGATTCGCCAATGAAACTCTCACAGAAGTGAGTTACCGACGCACGGAAAGACTGCATGTCAGGTCAGTGCTTTACTCATAGAGTCTATGAATGCATATCACACGCATGCCTAGGTCGCCCCTAGCGGTCTAGTACTTCTAGGCAAAATACATACTTAAATGATTCGCTAAGCTGAGATCTCTATCCTGGCAGCTGCAGTAGCGATAGTAATTTCAATTTATTTCCTAATCTAATTCGAGGTGAATGCTGCTGTAGTCCTTAATATGAAGCTTACCAATCGTTCCTTTATTAAATTAACTTTTTTTTGCCCTCGATGCATTAGGGAAATAATTATATTATTTAATATTTAGCATAGCATGTCCGCATACGGACTTCTGAACTAAACCATTGAAAAAGTGTTCCTCCATGGCCAGTTACATATATGTTCGTGCTCACTTTTCCTGGCAAGCTCCCAGTAAAACTGCCAGCAACATAGAACAAGTAGTTCTGTGTCTTCACACCATCATTGAAGTTGTTATTGAAATTAAAAGCAATGCTATGGTAAAAGTGAGTAAGAAATTTGATTGGGCTTCCATTGCTTGACTAAAAGAAAAGAACCCCAAAAAAATTAAACTTTATTTTGGTTCCTATTCTGTAATCACTGTAGGCAATGGAAGTCCAATCAAATTTCGAATTCAGTTGTTTTTTTGGTGTGACGTTTAAATTTGTGTGCAATGAACTTACTCCATTTAATTTCTGTGTATGTTATGCATGTAAGTGTAAAATTAGCTTATTTTCACATACTCAGTAAATTGTTTAAACTTTTCCAAGAAAAAATTTTGAAAACCAATTACCAAAATAATTATTTCATAGCTACAAATGGTTTTATGTTTCGTAAATTGACAATACACTTACTTTAATATTACAAATAAAATGCCTGTATTGCAAATTGCATTTTCAATATATGGAGAAATACTGTTTTAGTATGCTCTCGAAAACAACAGTATTGGAAAAAAGAAGATAGGAAGGAGAAAGGTCCGGACTGTATTCACGAAGCCGGTTCTGAGATTCAAAACACTTTCCTTCGTGTTAAACCGCAAGCAGTTTACCCACGGCTATTTCAGCTTACATCTGGGACCTTGGTGGTGTTGTGGTTAGACCACACGCCTCTCAACGTGTTGAACCGGGCTCGATTACTGGTAGAGTCGCCCCCGGATTTTTGTATGTGAGAATCGTGCTGGACGATGCCGCTGCACGGCGGGTTTTCTCGGGGATCTTCCTTTCACCTGTCCATGCATTCCGGCGCTGCTCCTACTCATCTCGATTCCCCCTCATCGGCTCTCAAGACATCGGTGTTAATAGCCGCCCAAATCTCATCTCTCTATCTCTCTCTCTCTCTCTCTCTCAACTTACAGCCCTTGGTTATCATTTAGTTATATGACTGTAGTGTATTAACTAGGGAAAAAAATTATGTCACATCTTGTAAAGGATTGAGGTTAGTGATTAAGAGAGTCGTTGTACTTCAAAATGACATGAAATCTGTAGGCAAGTTAAACAGTTGCACATCAGGAGTTAAATATTACTGTAGAATATTTTGTTTTACGGACTTTGTGTCGGGATGACAGTTACTGCTGTTACAATCCTACGTACAACCATTTCAGTCTGTTCGGTTGGTTACAAGTGTAGCTGGGCAGAAAAAATACTCATGGCAGTGTGATTGCATGAGCTGATATTTCCTGGGAAAAAATAGTAAAAGGCAATAAAGTTTATTTACGCTCAAAAGAACGTTAAAAGGTAACTCCCCTACCACCACCAAATCCAGTGATTTTTATTCAATAGCACGTAATTCGCAATCACTTTCGCTTGTTTTGAATGCAATCATTATCACGTCATAATATAAGAGCTTGTCACTTGTAAATTTTAATTCTGGATATGGCGGAAGGTTACAAAAGGGCACAAGAAGATCCTCAGCAGGGCTTTCAAAAGTGCTCGCTTAACCACGGAAAACCTGTAATTGTTCAGTTCATGCAAGCGACGAAACATTCGTCCCTTTTACGAATATCATGTGTAAAACGTAAGCTACGAACTCGTTCCACACTCTGTTATGACTACAGCGAGCCGGGGAGAAGAACGTAGTTCTTAACATCGCGCGCATCTGAGCCCGTTGCTGTGCGCTTGGGTTCGCTTTCACTTATTGTCTTGCCCGGAAACCTAACTGGCCCCTTCACTACTAATGTAGCTAACCCAACGAAACCAACAGCAACGTTTTGTATTCTCTTTTGGTTCGTTCGGCAAGTTGAGCGCCCCGGCACGACGACAACACTGTAAATACGGAAACACAATTCTAGCAGAAAATAGTGGAGGAATCGGCTGGGGCACGTATTAAGTAAGAAACAACCCCATCATTCTCTTGGAGTGATTTTGAAAAACCATGGACAACTGAAATCGAAATGTCTGAACCAGGAATCGAACCCCTGTCCTCCCGAATACGACTCGCGGCGTGGTTTACCATCATGCTACCTCGCTCGGTGAAGGAACAGGGCGGAGGGTGCCACAGATATCCATGGTAAAATTAAACTTCAAAATATTTTATACAATTTCTTACATAAAGTTTATTATAGGTTGCCCACAGTAAACTAAGCACTTTCAAAAGTCCTACTTAAGATCTACTTGTATGCACATTGTGTATTCTTCCACCTTACGGAAAATTAACGTTGTGATGTGCCTGATCACTTTATTGATGCACCGGTCAAGTGAAACTGAAATTATTATGAAAGTAAATACTTTTTAAATTTGATAATTTTTTTTAATTATAAGCGTTAGAATACATAAAGTAAATAGAAATAATTTCAGGATTTACAAAATTTTACCTAACGTCTTTAATTAAAAACACGTAACTACTTACCCTTAATCGTTTACAACTTTACTGGGCTCTTGCCAAATATCGTGCTCGTTAAAATACACGCATGTAGGTGCAGTGAATTTTTTGTAAATGTTAATTTCAAAAGTGTTCAGTTAATCATGAACAGCCTCTAACTTACACATTGTATGAAAACTTCATTACACATCAGTAGGCAAGTATAGAGCGCAGTTATCGAGTGCATCTGGTAGTGATTTCCGCATGAATTTATCGTCTTCGTTAGTAATTGTAGGAGAAGTAGCACGGATGTATTGGACATTTTCTTATTTGTGTTTTGTTTTTTTAATCGTATCTGTGCACCAGTGCTATAAATTTGTTAATAACATGTTCCAGTTTTCAAAATTCACGGGTGATTCTCAGGTGTCGAGTATAAACTAAGTTTCACGGCGGAGATACAGCAGTCGTGGACAGCGGTGTCTTGCAAATATTCGTCGTAGTTGAAGTGGAAGGCGGTTCATCGACTTTCGAGAACGAGACACGAACCCAGCTCCCCCGAGCGGGGCTGCTGTTTGTCTGGGGGGAGGGGGGAGGGTGTTTTGGGATTGTAGGGTGCGGCTGTGAAAGAAAGGCGTGGTTGGTGGGAAGCAGACAGGTGTCGTCAGCTGCTTGCGGAGATCGCACATCCCTGTGCACCCGCCAGCGTACATACGTAAGTGCACAGGCATGAAATTGCGTGGCTGGTCTTTTGATTGGTTGCGCGCGGCTCTGGGAAGGGGCCTTGGGTCTGATTGGCTACTGCATGCTGCGAGAGGTTTCATATCGGCTGGGCTGCCTACCGGCGAGCAGGTTACCAAGCGCCGAGTGACGAACGGCGTTTCGCCATTTTGTTGGCCAGTGACGCCATTTTGTTGGTGTCAGCTGCAGTTTTGCCTCTGTATTTTAAGTACTCCTTGGCAATGGTGAGCGGATTTTTCGTCCAAACTACAGTCACGGAGTTCTTAAGAATGTAGAGTTGACAGAGCCACTTATCCCAATTACTCCAGCCACACACACCAGCAAAATCGCGTCACTGGCCATCAAGAGTAGAGAACTTCAAGCACTTGAGGCGCGGGTTCGATTCCGCTTTCGGTTGTCATTTTTATTTTTCGTCGGTAGTATTAATTTTGTGACAAAATAATTGCACTTAATTTATTTTCCATCGGAATGTTATTTTTATTAAGAAAATTAAATACAAGAAAATTTTTGACACAAATGTTAGCATAAATTAAAAAAAATTTGTTTTGCTGCAACATAGTCACCACGTTAATGTTAACAGTACAGTAAAATTATGTAAAGTTGTTACAAAATAAGTTAATGTTACCTTAACATTAATAGCTTAATAGTATATTACATTAACGGCAACGTTAGTTACTGACGGCTAACAGATAACAAATAGTTACTGTTGTAGTAACACTACTTCAGACTTTTTTTCTGTGTTCCTTTGCCTGTCTAGAGGCAGATCTGTGCACAACATACGTCGTTCTACTTCCGGTCAAACCCGCGCATCAACTGCATGTGATCTGGAGCGCGAATGCTTCGTGTGATGGCGTCACTTCGGCACGTATTACTGGCACGAACGTGCCGCAAGTCAAGTTACAAAGCTAAAATATCTTCAACGGTGGCATTAATTAGTGTGGGAGTGCGTCTAGAAGCTGTATCTGTGTGGTTCTCACTGTGGTTATGCTACGTTAGTATACAACATACATTAAAATACAGTAATTAAGTACGTTGAGTAAGGTTAAGTTGTGGGAAGTTTGTTTACGTGCTGCGAATCCTGCATTTGTATTTTCCACCAATGGCAAACTAGACGCACGGTTTTTGTTCTATTTTCTTGTGTGTGCACTCAAGAATGTATTCAGTGAGGGGAATAGCATCGTACGATATTTCTAGCAGCTGCATGACTGCAAGCAACGGAATACTGCCTAGGACTCGAGTGTCAAGCGGCTGCGAGGTCTCGTCTGCTGCCAAGCTGACAAAGGGAGCGTGATGCCTGGCCAGTGGCGCAAGTCCCCGGGAGGGAGGTAGGGGGACGTGGCTGGCCAACGCCCGGCTGCCGGCGCTGAAAATACGAGCGGATATCCACCTAGCCTCGCTTCCCGCGTCGACGTATTCTCCGCAGACGACCCCGGCTCTCTATACACACCGCCTGAGAACGCACAAGCTAAACTACCTCGTCCATCACAAGATACCTGAACATTTCGTGGTTTCGTTTGTGAACAAGCATATTCCACAATCAGTCAACTTTTCATTGGCTGGTAATTTTACCCTAGCCCAGGTATCATAAGTGGTACGGGATTCAGTTCTCTTTTCGTGAAGGTCATTTATTGGCTTAAATTCGTCCAGGACTTAGCTAACAAACAGAGATCCAGTTCTCAAAATAAAGTTAGAAGTACGTGCGTTTGAAGGATCTCTTGTTCTCAAATCAATTCGAGAACTCTACTCAGTAAAAACATTTATTTACAGCAAATAATACATTTATTTACGGTGGTTTTATTTACTATAAGTACAGTTTATTTAAATCCAAGGGTAGTGATATATAAATATATGCTCGCTGTAATTAACATTTTTTCTTTATATATATATATATATATATGTATTATTACATTACTTTTCTTTATAGAAAAAATTGTAATTTTCTAGTATTCTTTTTTATAGGAAACCAATATTGCTTTATATATTAGGACAATTTAAAATGTTATTCAAAAATATATTTGATACATTTTTGTTTAATTGCAAAATTTCAATGTGTTTTCTTTAATATTACTATCCGTTACAAACACATTTAATTCTAGAGCACGAATTTAGATACTGCGAGACTAAAATTATTATTTGTAACATACGAAACCTTTAAAATGGGGCGTTAAGCTAATCCACTGTTCGAATATTACAGAACTAGTGTAACGACAATGCAACCTTATTGTTACCATTGATGTATAGATAACAAAAATATTTTCTTTGTGACAAAGCTACATTACAGTGATTCACATTTACACAAAATTTTCTTTGCAGCGACTAACTATGTGTTACAGCTAAATTTTTTTTAAGTGTTTGGTTGCACGTGGAGAAGAAATGAAATCAGCATGCCAGTGGTATGGGGGGAGGGGGCGTCTTTCGCCGAGCACTACCGGAAACGAACTGCTCAGACGGGAGCCTAGACATGAGGAAAGCTTCCGTGACCAGCGGTATAAGCCATTCACGGTTACCGAGCACTTTTGACTGCCCTGCTTTGGATCTACTTTTCCTCTCACTTTGTATCCCTCCACCATGTGTCAAATCAACATTTCCCTGGACGTTCTCGCTTTTTTCACATGCCATACAATTGAAGCCGCGGAACTTTAGGAATGTAAAAGTTTTTATAACGTGAAAATTTCTACTCTACTGCAGCCATTATTAGACTGTGGGCCGCAGACCCCTGGGGCCACTGGCTATAAGCTAAAATCTTATAGCCAGTGGCCCGACAATCAAACAATTATAACTTTATTTTCATGAGAATGTTTTAACCATGCCGTGAACTTGTAATGTTTTGTTATTAACAAAAATTGAATGATCAATAAAAATCTTAAACTTGAGATTGCAACTATTTGTACAGCGAGAAAATAATAGTTTATGTACAGGAATATATTATCTTAGCTTATGTTAGAGAAATGGTTGGATCCATGTGGGTGCATTTGCATTTGACCGCGGACACGGCAGGGATGCTGCGATCACCGGCGAGTTGTCGAAGACGCGTTGACGCGAGAAACACCAGACGATACCAAGCAAGCGTACAGAGTGAAGAAGAACGACTGGAAGACCCCGGAGAAGTCGCTCTACTCAGCTGGCGGACTTTGAGAGAGAGGACTCGTAATTGGCCTGAAGACCGCCGGGTGGCTGTATCGCCGGATAGCGCGTCGTGCGAATCGTTCGGACCACACTGCGGTTGACACACCGAGGCACTCACACACGGAGAACCTCAGGACGGACGAGGTCAACTGCCAGTCGAGAGGACCACACTGCCCGGCGCTGTCGGGAGTGGTTGACACGCCGAGTGTTATGGTGTGGTCAGGCCTTAGCTGAACGGCTTGCGTGATCACACCTTCAAACATTAAACCTGCAAACGAGCGGGATTGCAACGCCACCATTTGGTCGTTGACAGTTGCAGAAATCCCCTCCACCTGTCACTGAGCGGGGCCGCAGAACCACGCGCTTGATATAGGCTGGCGCTAACCGTCTCGTCGTCGGCAGTCATCTTTAGTCCTTTGGAGACCCGACCAGCGAAGCAGACCAGGAATATGGGTGTCCGGCCGTCGCTAACCGTCTCGTAGAATCAGCCTCCGGCAACATTACCAAGGTGATGACTTTCCAGATATGGTTAAATAAAATGGCGTGAAGTATAATAATATAAATAATAATCTTCTTAAATTCAATGTTAAGATCCCCCGGATCAATAGTAAGATAAATAGTTATTGTAAAAGCTAAATTGTAATAAAATTCCAGTCATACTGTTGTGCTCTACCAAATCATGAGCCGTTATTTGAGATACGCCCCCAACATACTTTCAAGTACGAATTGGCTGAAAAGCTAGTTCGTAACACGAGGCACTCACACACTGAGAACCTCAGGACGNACATACTTTCAAGTACGAATTGGCTGAAAAGCTAGTTCGTAACACGAGGCACTCACACACTGAGAACCTCAGGACGAACGAGGTCGACTGCCAGTCGAGAGGACCAACGGATCTGTGCACCAGGCGCAAAGGGATCCCATGGCGATACCCGGTGAACGATGCTGGCCAGTGTCGGGGCTCCTGTGTCCCACGAACCATTTACCGACCGATGCCTTTCCAAGGCGAACGTGCAATCCCAGCGCTCAACAGCGCTGCAACAGCAGCGGCTCCGTTTGCTGTGATGCAAGGCCATATCAATGTGTAACGCCGCAGACTGTCGATGCGAGGTGTTTGTGGTGAATGCCAACAGTTACTTCAAGATCCAACTTATTTTACTCTCGTTACTTTATACCATAATCATAGGTTGCCACATTATTTTATAATTTCTGTATCGCATAGGAAATACAGACAATAACTTAAACCCTACAAATTATTTTTTTTAGTAGTCATCTACACCATATCACGCTTCAATTGCTAATGTCCGGCAAGGACGTTTGTTTGGAAATATTTGTAAAGAAGAAAAATCCAAGTTGGGAAGGATTTCTCCACTTTAAGCTGAGGAAGGGTATTTTCGCGAGTTCAGTGAGGTTTATATTGGACTTCACATTTCCCTGTGTACTTGAGATTCACCTTGTTGCTCCATGGCTTCTGTCTCATCAACGAGTGAACAGTTTTATCCCAGAGCTGATGGTATGGTATTCGTTTTCCGCTCTTGCATGTTTGTTATTGTCTCAGAGCTGTCCATGTCTGCTGTTATAAACTCTGGTATACAGTTGCAAAGTTACCTTCAAACTTAAGAGGACTACGTCCGTGTGGCACGTACGATACACCCGAGAAAATTCCTTTACCCTTGCAGAAAATCCATTGTAAGGGAATAGTTTTGTTTAGGTACTGCGTAATCAGAACCTTACAAGAAATGGACAGTACATAAGCAACGAATTTTTCTGACCTATTCAGGCCTAGTGTGCACAACTGTGTACATGTTACACAAGAAAGTAATTTTTTGCTGGTATTGTACACTTAAATGTACACATAAATGACTGCAATATCGAAACAAGTAATGTGTTATCGTAAGTACAATAGTCATGAAAATAATTATTTGCCACACCTGAACCCGTAAATAAAATTACATCTGTAAGGGTTAGAATATATGTATTGTATAGTTGGACTGACTAACACAATTTAATTGATTGCAAATCTGGTTACTTATGTGAGGACACTGTTATTCTTAGATTNATAGTTGGACTGACTAACACAATTTAATTGATTGCAAATCTGGTTACTTATGTGAGGACACTGTTATTCTTAGATGGTTGATTGACCGCCAGTAATAAAGAAGGTTGTTGGCACAATAAGTTCATCCACTGTAGTTTAATAGTACTTCGGAAATTGGAAATGAAAGATACAAAGGTAACTCATGTTCCACTAGTAGTTCACGCAGAAAATCAATTCTGGGGTTTCTTGAATACAGGCAAAAGCGTCATTTTCTGAAAGTGTTAAATTTACATATAACAGAAATATATNATAGTTGGACTGACTAACACAATTTAATTGATTGCAAATCTGGTTACTTATGTGAGGACACTGTTATTCTTAGATTGTTGATTGACCGCCAGTAATAAAGAAGGTTGTTGGCACAATAAGTTCATCCACTGTAGTTTAATAGTACTTCGGAAATTGGAAATGAAAGATACAAAGGTAACTCATGTTCCACTAGTAGTTCACGCAGAAAATAAATTCTGGGGTTTCTTGAATACAGGCAAAAGCGTCATTTTCTGAAAGTGTTAAATTTACATATAACAGAAATATATNAATTCTGGGGTTTCTTGAATACAGGCAAAAGCGTCATTTTCTGAAAGTGTTAAATTTACATATAACAGAAATATATATTGTGCTTAAATGAATTCGCGGAAATTTCCCACTAGAGTATGCCTTTGGTGGTCGGTAATACGGGCGTAAGTCATATATGAGTGTGCTGTGACTTGTGCTTTATCTGTATACGTTTCTTGCGCTTTAGTAATATTCCTAATGCTCTACCAGGCGCGGCACCAGTGGCCTGACAAGGGGTGTGGTGTTGGAGGGGAAGAGTGGTGGCAGCAGAGACAGCAGAGCTGCAATTATTTTTACTGCTGGCCGCCGCAGGGGACGCGAGTCATTTGGAAGGCGTCCAGACGCCCCTGGACCGTTTAGCAAAGGCGTCTGACCGCGCCCCTTCCGAGAAAAGTAAAAAAAAAAGATACTTGTTGGAGGAGCAGACTTACCCCGCTTACAACCCCCTCCACCACCTTCCACCCTCTACTCTGGTTTCAGGTGCTCGGTCCCTCGTCACATCCGCGCGAACAGCTGATTCACGGCGCCTGACGGCACTTTCTGACCTTCGATTTCCGCCGACGTTCGCAGCTTCGGCCGCTATAGCCTATTCACAGTTTCTTCACACTTTTTGAACTAAGCATCTGAAAAATCCGCCTATGCATGACGTGTTTGGTAGCGTCCTAAATATGTCACGTATCACAAGCGTTTCATACCTGTGTTAAAATAAAAGTATCTTACTTTTGGTTAAATTGAACTTTTACTTATGTTTAATCTATAAATTATAATATTTCATTAGCAATTAATGTGAGTAAATACAGGGATAAAGTAAGTGTTTTGGTGATGCTTGTTGAAAAATAATTATCTTGCAAAACATTATTAAACTTCGTGCGCTCGACTGCAGTGCTCTGCCCTTTAGTTTGATTTTCTAGACTTAGTTGAGCTTTGTTTGCGTAAGGCGGAGGAATAGCAGAGCCTCAAAAAAGTTGGAAATAACCGCGAATATACCTCTCTCCCCCCCCCCTACCACCATCATCATACCCCACGGCCTCTTGAACCTTTCAGCAACAGGTAAAAGTAAAATCGCAGTCGTTGCAAGGTTATATTTGTTTACCGGGATGTGAACTTTTTGTATGTAAGGTTTACTTCGATCTCAGAACGAATTAAAAAAAACATGTTGTGCTCGATATTATTGACAGTAACTAGACATACCGCACTTATTCGTGCCAATCAGAATTCAGTAACTTCGGCACCGAATCTCTATGATTCCTTTACAAACGTAAAATATAAATAAGATGAAAAAACCCCGCAGTGCTAAACATTTTTGTTTTTAATTATTGCCGTATTCGAGTGACTAAAACTGAGTTATACGTNGAAAAAACCCCGCAGTGCTAAACATTTTTGTTTTTAATTATTGCCGTATTCGAGTGACTAAAACTGAGTTATACGTTGAGGCCACGTTTTTTTCCTGTGGTATGTAGTGCAAAAATTACGTTTTTGTGAGGGGTAATTTGGTCTCAACGGAAAAGGCTTTGGCTTATAGAGGACCGCGGAGTCTACAACATAGGTCATTGTACCCGCGATATTCACCTATATNGCTTTGGCTTATAGAGGACCGCGGAGTCTACAACATAGGTCATTGTACCCGCGATATTCACCTATCTCTAGCTCTGTTACAGTTTGCTAAGATGCCGTGGGCTTATTTCCCGTCAAGAATTGTTTGATTCACAATGGTGTGTAACGAATCAACACACAAGCCACACACAACATATATACGAGCATTTAAAAGATAAATAATTAAATTAGAATCCTGTCAAGAAAACAGTAGCCAACATAAACAAAGAAAGAAAGAAATCATTAGCATTTTTTTATTTATTGATCTCCGTAAGTTTAACAGAATTGTGTTTATTGAAGTTACTTTTTGGGAGAATTTACCTGATACACAACTCGACCAGGTGAGGTGAAAAAGGACAAAATCACGGTGGTCGTCTTGGCATACTGTATAAGCAAACAGTCATTCGTATCTACAACGTTGCTAGAGCATAAAACCGCCGGTACTCACTCAGCACGTGACTGGATTGAGCCCGGACTATATTCGAGACCGCTTGCGGAATACTCGTGTCAAGCACGCAAGCCGCTCGACAAGGCGCCACTTGCGACCCGCCAGCGCGCATGTAATCCAATGTGCTGCACGTGTTCAATGAAGATAACTCCTTCTCTGATAATGCTATGACATCGCTTACGTATACCATTACGAGAGGAGTGGAGAGATTTGGGTGGCTCTTAACATCGAGGTCTTGATAGCCGATGATGGTGAAGCGAGGTGAGTATGGAGCAGCGTCGTAGTGCAAGGGTGGGGAAAACGGGAAATCCCCGAGAAAACCAGCCGACCAGCTTCATCGCCCGGCATGATTCCCACATGCAAAAATCCGGGAGCAACCGGCGAACCCATTCTGTGATTGACTGCGCGGGGCTCTGCTAACGGGCGTTCTGTCCGATTGGCTACTGCATACTGTGAAATGTTCCCTATTGGCTGGGCTGTTGGTTGGCAAGTGTTGGTTACCAGGCGCTGATTCGCGAACGGCGTTCCGACATTTTGCTTGTCAGTGAAGCCATTTTGCTGGCGTGTGCGGCTGGAGTTAACAGTATGAGAAATTGGTTCACCTCTGTATTGTTAAGTACTCTGTGTTTCGGCACTCTGCAGCGAGATTTTTAAGCAGCAAAACCGTTAAGAAGTGTTAAGAAGCAAAACCGTTATTCGTATAGCAAACTCCAAGGACACACGCCAGAAAAACGACCGCACTGGACAGAAACATAGTGGAACGTCTCTTCGCCAACCAGCACCTGGCGTCTAACTTGCCAGACGGCAGCTCGACCAATCAGCACCTGGCGTCTAACTTGCCAGACGGCAACTCGACCAATCGGGAATTTTCTTCAAGATGGAGTTGCAAATAAGATCATAGGAACGTTTTCAGTGCCTCACACGGGCGACGAGTGAGCGTTTATGAAGGGTATAGTCCATTCACGGTTACTTAAAACTTTTCTGAATCACTGCTGAAGTTCTACTTTCAAGGTATTCATCCGCCTCATGTAAACAAAGCATAACTGATTCTAGAAAATTACACCAAAGGGACAACACACCGCATTTGTGCGCACTTAGTATAATAATATTTCGCGAAAGAACTATTTCTTACTAGGCATTACCAACACGCGTATTTCTCACTGCTTCTATTCATATTAAGTATACATAAATATTAATAAAAGTTCAATTTTATCAAAAATTAGGGTATATTTATGTTAACACATGTGTAAAACGCTTGTGACATACGCCGTATTTAGGAAACAACCAGACACGTAGGGTGAACTTTCAAAGGTTTGATTTAAAGAATGTGAAGAAACCGCGAACAGATTTCACACAAACGTAATCATCACATTTTTACGCTTCTGCATGCGTACCGATTCGGTGGTACAGTGCTGGGTTTGACCTTGCAAATAGGTTTGCGCATAACTGTTAAAAGCGAAGGGACGTGTCGACTACAGTGAACTCCGAAACACTTTAGGATGTATACCTACACATACGATGGATGTGGGACTATTTGTAAGTATCCTTGCCTTGTGAAGCTCCAGCACATAATTTCTAACTTCACGGAAACGAAAATAACCGATATTTTCCGAACTCGATCCGAACGTCCAACAAAATGGCGCACCGCCTGCAACAATCAGTAACTGGAGAGAAAACTGCAAGGAGCCAGCTGATGCATAGGAAAGCTCACGAAGCACGTTATGTCAAATCATATTCATATACAGAGTGATTCTAAATTCATGGGACAAACATTAAGGGGTGGTAGAGCTCACTAAAATAAACAATTATTGTATAGGAATATATGGGCGGAAGTGACGCGTTGAGGCACAAACACAAAAACATAACACATTAACGGAAAAATAAAATGTTCATTAGCAGCATATTTAACGAGTGATTTCGTACAGAAAATGTTAAAACAGTAGCTGGAAATGCATCCACCAACAGTCACGCATGCTTGGCGACCTCTACATATAGCGTGATTGGCTGACAATGGTGGCGTGCGTAAAATACCCGTCGTATTTGAATCTGTTCGCTAATCACTCCACCGACGCTACCAAGCTTGCATTACTGTCGGTGGTAGCAATTTTGAGCAATTATTATAAACATTTCTGTAATAAGGCATTTAGCGGTGACGTTGTAAATAAACAATTTGTTGCATTTCATGTGTTATTTTTGTGTTTGTGCCTCAACGGGTCACTCCCGCCCATATATTCTTATACAATAATTGTTTGTTTTAGTGAGCTCTACCACCTCTCAATGTTTATCCCATGATTTAAGAATCATCCTGTATACACGGTTCACGGTAAATAGAGCACTTTTGAAAGATTAGTTTAGAACCTACTTATCTGTTTACAGTGTACCCTTCCGCTATATATTAGTGAAACATTGCAATGGACATAATCACTTTATTAATGCACCACACAAGTGAAATCATAGAATATTTTGTTATGTTTATGTGTTGTTTATATGAAAATTCTTACTATAATATTAATAAAACAAGGAAAACTAACGTTATCAGAAATAAATTTCAACGTTACGCTTGCAATAACATGCCGCGTCTTAAAACTATTTTACTTTCTTCGCTACCAACTGAACTGGGAGCTCACATGCCAGTGTGCACTATAACATATATGGAGTTACGGGCAATGATATTTTCGAAGGTTGGTTTCAAAAGTGTTCACTTTACCCTGAACAGACTATACAAGCACTATTTCCATGTATTTAAGCAACACTAAATAACTCAGTGTGTTTGTTTGCATCAAATGTATCGCCACGTATTCTCACTAATGTGTACTTAGCTCTCGTGTATTTACAGGAACAGTGGTACCATGTTGAGGGAAGCGGGGAAAGTGCCACTCATTAGCGGAATTGTCTGTGTACAGAAACAACTGATTTTCGCGAAAAATGTTCAACGCAGGCTATAGTTCAACATCTTACGTGCGCACCTGCATTTTCTCTCATAGTCTATTCGCCGTTTCTTCACACTTAGTGAATGAAATCTTTGAAAAATGACCCCATGGATAACGTGTGCAATATAGACTTCTGATATCATACAATTATCTTGGTTTTTGATCAATTGAACTTTCAGATACATTTTATTTATANTGCAATATAGACTTCTGATATCATACAATTATCTTGGTTTTTGATCAATTGAACTTTCAGATACATTTTATTTATAAATTATAACAATTCATTTACAATCAACATGAATAAAAAGAGAGAGAAAATAGGTGTGTAGGTAATACATACACTCCAAACCTGAATCAGTGAGAATTGGCCCAAATTAGTGGAAAACGGTAAACATTGAGCAACTTATAATTAGTGCCAGATAACTAATTAATATAGTGGATGAACTTCCATGATTTATTTGTGTTTCCCACTGAATGTCAAGAATTCCACTGCTATCAATCATTTGTTCTCATTGAATTTGCTTGATTCGCCGGTCAGCAGTAGCTTGTCAACTGACTTTCAGTGAATGTCATCTCACTGATTGATATCACTGATTCGGACTTGAAGAGTGTAGTAAGAAATAGTTGTCACGCAAAATATTATTACACTGAGTGCTCACGAACGCGGTGCGTTTTCCCATTTGTTGTAATTTTCTAGATTTGGTTAAGCTTTGAAACCACGAGGCGGAGGGATATCCTGAAAGTAGAACTTCAGCACGGCTTCAGAAAAGTTCGAAGCCACCGTGAGTGAACTGCAACCACTCATTGTCAATAGGTGCAAAAGCCACCGCGACTCGGTTCGCTCGACGGAAAGACGCCGGAAGCACAGGCGTTGACACCGTGCCGTGTACAGTCCCTGCCGGAAGGAAGTGTCCTTCCCGTGCAACATGATCTCGGACGTGCAACTTGTAAGTGAACGGGTTAACGGCTCCCTCCACCTGGCCGGCGCAAGATACGAGTTGCAGAGGTTCGGCAGAAAACATAAGCTACAAAAACGACTGGATATTTTGTAGTGGTGTCTACACTGTAAACAATTTTGCCGTAAACTTCCCGAACTGTAATGGAAGTTTTTAACTTATAGACTGTATGGAAGTAATACCACACATCANAATTTTGCCGTAAACTTCCCGAACTGTAATGGAAGTTTTTAACTTATAGACTGTATGGAAGTAATACCACACATCAAGCTGCAGATCTAGGAATGTTAAGCATCGCCACTATACAAAGTTGGGATCTTCCCTACGCATTTGACTGTTTCCTGAGCAAACGAAGGAACAGTGCAATGAATGAATACGGGAAATTATTACCATTCCCGCTTTCTCACTAAACGTGTACACTGGTATGGTAAATTTCCGAATAATTTCCTAGAGTGTAAACACGAAAATCATTTAAGAAAAGTTTTACGCCCAAAGGTAATTTTCAAATTCTCATTTAAACCCGAAGGATTATAATCTTGGGTCCGAAAATGGCTAAAACGGGTGTTTTCAGGTTTTAGCTGCTAACTATTTTAGACGGACACTTCAGAGTTGTCTTCAGTCACGCATCATACTTTTTATCTATATTAGCGTTCCTTACAAATATAGAACAATTGCATAAAGTCACGTTCAAGGGTGTCGTCGACGGAAAAACTGCACACCAGCGGAAAACCTTGCGCGTAGAGGCGACGGGGCATGTGGTGAGAGAGCAAGAGTCGACCTAGAGCCCACGCGTTTCGAGGCCTCGAACGCGCAAAATAAATGTTACTAGGTGGAACCCTTAGACTAGTCATCACTCCTTCTCTTTCTAAAGGATTAAAACGCACGTGGCATTGCGATCTGCCAGTGGGAGAATGACCGTGTATGATTCTTCTAGGATGAGGGGGGGGGGCAGCG